>LR991081.1:9522500-10122500 GCA_905163515.2 Lymantria monacha | reverse complement strand
GTAAAGGTGAAAAAAAAGATAAACGAGAAGGTCTTTCGTCTTTGGTTGAAATCGTAAACGGTTCCCAATTCACCAGTTTACTTCCAAAGATATGACGTTTCTGTAGCACCTTCTGTTTAACTTTATGATGGGTGGCAATAAAGCCTTTTGCCATTAGCACTAAAAGCCTCGTAAATTATACGTTTTATCTATCTCCTTTACGACCCGGCCTCTCGACAGAATATTTTTTTTCAAGTTGATTATAAATAATTCGTGTTGAATGTTGTGTGTCTACGTTGAGGTTGGTTGGTAACATTTTAATGGTTTTCGCTGTAAATTTGCTACTGTGTAGACATTTATCTGGTAATTTAAACGATTTTATTTCATTTTTTTATTTGAATGTTTACAGATTGATAAGCTAATTCATAGTATCGCTTTGTTGTCTAGTATTCCTACAGTTCAAATATTAATTCTATTTAGCTTTTCGTAACTGAAACAAGTACGATAAGATTTCTTAAACATATAGTCGTACGAACTCTGAAACTGCGATGCTGTCTCTTGATGATAATAGGTTCAACCTTTATTAGGACTTAAAATATTAGTAAACTGAAGCTGTCTAACAATTCAGAAATTAAGATCTTAGAGAATAGCTTACTAATATTATAAATGTGAAAATATTTGTGACTCAATCCCAAAGAAAGTTTGTAAAGATATTTAAGATATTTATTTCTTAATCACTCCTAAGCTGTTGAATATATTTGAATGAAAATTGATACATAGATACACCATTGCCTTGATTAACACATTCAATACTTTTTGTCGATAATATGTTCCAGTGGAATAATAGTACAATTTTTAGTAAATTACTTATTACGCGAATTTTTAGTAAATTACTTATTATACAATGCGAAAGTGGAAGGATGTAGGTACCGGGGGAGACCGAGACTCGTCACGTATTGAAGGAAGGTGGAGTCAAGAGTCTCCGAAACCGGCGAGCGTGTATGAAGAGAATTATGAATGTTAAGGAAGCGAGTGAAGTATGCAAGGATAGAGTTCTCTGGCACTCTGTTCTCTTTGCCTACCCTGCAAGGGATATGGCGTGATGATATGTATGTTTGTACTTATTACGGGGGTGAATCCACTAACAAAAGCAGAATACTCAATTGACGTTGAAAATAAATTCAGCTAACAAGGCATATTGTTATATAATAATGAATGCAACCTGGTTGAATTACCTACTACATATCTATGTTCTATATTAAACTTCAGCGAACTTTGACACAAAGCCGAACACCTCTAGGCTTTGTTCAAATACGTATATTTAATACGTATTTTGTTTATCTTTGAATATATCCATCAGCTTAACGACATCCAATATTAGAAATGTCAAACCTGGCCTCCCACAAAAGGGGGATAGCCACATTCGCCACGGGTAGCCGTTGGGTAAGTAATTACAGTTGATGTTTCATTTTCTTGATAGTACTGCTCTGCTGTCCATTCGCCTAGTAATCCCTCATCCATTTTTACGATTAAAACAGGGAAGTAAGGGTTAGTGGCATATTATATTGTTAATCCTTCATCATCATCAATAGCCTATATATATCCTATTGCTGGGTTCAGGCGTCCCCCACAATAGGAATGAAATTTACCTACTATAACACGATTTTATTTAGAGATCCTTTTCTCCCATATAACATATATATACATATTATATACCTTAGTAATGTTTTTATGACAAACACCGCCAGTTAATGGGATGGAAAATGGTATTCTACCTCCGTCACCACATAGAATCATTATGTACATAGGTAGACTACTGCTGTGTGGTAGCGGCTACGAATACTATCAACCTTTACTTGCTCGTGGACGACGTAAAAGACGACTAAGAGCCTTATGATGATCTGCATCAACTCCATCTGATGCCGTTTGGTCAACAATTACATTGCCAAGGAGGTTTGCCGTCTGGCAAGCGGCTGGTCATAAAAGTATTGACAATAACTTTTACAATATGTACTATGAAACAAGAGTATATATTGTAACGACCCCAAGTAATTGAGATAAGAGTAGGAGAATGATGATGATGATATATAAACTACAATATTCAAGCGTTAGAATCGATTACGTCGACTCGAGTTTTTAGCATATCCTTTAACAGTTAATCAAAAATAGTGCTAAGAAATCAATTGAGTAGATTTATGTACTTGTATGTATTACCCATGTGGTGACAGAGTAAGAATACAATTCACCACCCACTATCTTACCCGTGGGTGATCGTAAGAGACGACTAAGGGATATAAAATGCATATAACATCTATGCAATAGAAGGAAAACTCGAAACAAAACCGTATATCAACACGTCTGATCAGCGTGGTGTAGTAGGTAAATTTCCCTCCCATTACGGAAGAGGCTCGAGCCTAACAGTGGGACAAATATGAGCTAAGATGATGATGAGATGATGAGGTATATGCTGCGACTAATAAGTTAAATTTAATTGCAACGTCTAAATAATGAATAAATAGTAACAATAAAATATTAAAATAAATTTAATTTGTCACCAATAGAATTAAACCCATAGTGAATGGGAAATGTCCTACTATAGATCACTAGTCAAACGGTTTGTTGCTTGGTTTGTTTTATCTTAAAATATTATTCACAATATATGTTGTTTTCAATGATTGCGCAATTGACGTAGTGTTTAATATATCGTGTCGATATCGCGAGTTCTATTCCCATCCAGGACATTACTTTACATGACGCACAAATTATGATTCTGAGTCTGGTCGATTACAACCATGATATATGACCATATGTTCAGCAATTATATATTTACAAACTCTCCTGAAATACAAGAATGTTCTTAGTTCAAGGTGTTCTTTTAAAAACAAAAAAAAATAGAAAAAACAATGATTAGATAAATTTAATCTCACAATTATAAAGCTTTGTTCAAGTTTAAAGAAATAAATACACAATAGTAGTCAGCCCTTTTGTTAATTACTTGTCACTTACATTATATATAGACCTAAGCTTTTGTGAGACCTATTATTTCATAACAATAGAGGCTATATATAAACTAGCTATGTCAACAACTTTGCTTTGGTGGAATACTTATATAATAAAAACTAAAGATCTTATATTTTTTGCAAAATAATAACAGTTCTCGCGCCGTCCTTCCATGGCTCCAGATGGAATGGGCGGCGTGCGTTCAGACCATAGCCTGCCAAGAAAATAAAAAGACTACTGCTGTATGCCTTCCCCATCCTCATTGGACTTGGACCACCAGTACCGAGCATAGGGAAACACACGGGCCGTCGAAGGTGACCCGTCACTAACAAGGCATCTATATTTTAGACCTGTTCTGTCCTGGTCACACGTCCCGGTCCTGATAATCACTTAGCTGGTTACGTTAACTTTTCACCACATCGTTATGCATTTTATATAGTATAAACTAATCCAATAGACTACGCACAAATCTAAAAAAAATAAATTATTTTTAATCAATCACATTGCCACCTATTGCATACAATTGACAATCTAAACCATTCTCGAATCCATTTAAAAACATACACATGCATCCACAAAAAGCATCAAAATTGATGCAGCCGTTTAAGAGGATTTCAATCACATACATACATCAAGAATTTTATATAGCATACTATATTAGGTTAATTTTCTTCCGATTACGGAGGAAGCCCGTGTCCAAATTTAGAACATATATGAGCTGAAGCTGATACATTATTAGCATGTTTAAACATACAAACAAACTCTTCAGCTCTTTAATAGTAACATAGAAGGGCAAGGTTGAGCCTATAAAATAAAGCACCAAAGCAACGAGACAGTACCTGACTCTGAATTTAACACGGAGTGTTTTTTGCCGTTATTATCGTAATGTTTTTGCTCAGTTCTTTTTATCAATGTATTTTCCCTTATAAATAATAAACTACTATTTAAGGTACTTTACACATTTTTTGTTATAGCGAATGCTATCAACCCTTATCATACTATTAACCCATTCCTAATAACTCTCCTAAAAGGCGACTAAGAGCTTTATACAATAGAATTAAAGTTTATTTGATAAAAGATTTATAAAATGTTATATGTTATAATTATAACTTATTTTTTGTTACCACGCTATTGCATTAGGCAAATCCTGTAATGATAGTTGTGTGTATGATAAATAAATAAATAAATAAATATCACCTTAGGCTCTATCTAACAGCGTGTCGTCAATAATTACATTCCTAAAGAAAACCTCTTTATATATCACCATAATTCTCCTACTCTTATCCCAACGGCATCAGATGGAGTTGGCCCAGGTCGTTATAAGGCTCTTAGTCGTCTTTTAGTTTTTTACGATATCCACGAGCAAAGTAAGGTTTGGTAGTATTCGTAGCCGCTACCCCACAGCAGTTTATATATATATATACATATATATATAAGCCTGCACAAAAAAGGATAGTGCCATAATCGCTACGTCTGGCAAAGAGGTTGGCCATGGTTGTTATTGTTATAATTTTTACAAAGAAAAGCTGCTGGCTATTATTACGACTTCCTGGGAAACTGACGACAATTTTAATCCCTCACTACACAGAGAAACTTGAAGTTTTTAAACTAGACTGTATTTTAAAAAATCATACAAGAATTAAAAGTCATCTCATCATTATCATCTCAGCTCATATATGTCCCACTGCTGGATTTGAGCCTCCTCCGTAATGGGAGGGAAATTGACCTATTACACCACGCTGGTCAGACGTGTTGGTATAGGGTTTTGTTTCGAGGTTTCCTTCAGTTGCATAGATTTTATATGCTTTTTATATCCCTTAGTCGTCTCTTACGATCACCCACGGGTTAGATAGGAGGTGGTGAATTGTATTCTTACTCCGTCACCACACGTGTGCGTGTAATGCTATCCGCATTAGAAGTATTAGGATTTATTTTAAAAGATGTCTCATTCCGCTTGCCAGTTGGTTAATAGAGTTTTTAGACAACTAAAACAATGTTAATAAATAAAGCTTTTTTTTTTGACGGGGGGCCACGGTACGTCACGCCCCGCTAATCCGTCAGGGGCAACTGGAGAAGCGGCGCATGACCCCGTAGACCCGCCCTACAACGTACTTCTCGACGCCGTGCGGATGAGTCACTGAAACGCGGTCTTGTTCTTCAATGATCACGGTAAATAACGCTGTGATTGATTTCAACAAATTATATTCTTATTTTTTTTATTTGCTCAAATAATGTCTGTTAAGTCAGCTAGTTAAAGATAAAATTAACAATACGTAAGCCCACGCAGGGTTTATACATAATAAACGCTTTTCTTTAAAGAAAATAAAAATTCTTCCGTCAGGAGGGACTTCACAAGCATGCAATTAACGTACACAAATTTCACTCACACATAAGCAAGCATAGGTACATAGATCACTCCACCAACCGTGCAGTCAATTCATTTTGTATTTGAATTAGGGACAGGGGTTAAGTTAATCATTTATGCATGCAATGCTCTAACGTAGCAAAGATCAACAATCCATGCTTTGAGGACACAAATTAGATAAGTGCTACTTATGCAATGGAGCAAGTCGTGAATAAAAATCTATCATCAACATTATCACCTTCATCACAAATCATATATGTTCCACTGTTGGGCTTAAACCTACTTTACAGTAGAGGAAAATTGACCTACGATACTGCGCTGGTCATTGTAGTGGTGTTGCCATTTTTTTGACATTTCCTTCTCTTGCAGTGATATTTTCTGCATATTGCTCTTGGTCGTCTTTTACGTCTACCACAGACAAGATGAATTGTATTCTTAATCCATAATCACCAGATAATCTATGCATATAACAAAATTTTATTGAAGTCAAAAATACGTATGTTAATGTTAAATAAAAATAATATCTTTTACGTGTTTGAAATAAAACTATTTTTACGGTTGCTATTACGTTTGTATTTGATTTTTAATTTCCCGACGTTTCCTTTCAGTTCTCCCGTGAGCATGAACGCTGAAAGTGTCGGCAACGTCAAATATAAATGCGATAGAATGCGTAAAAATAGTTTTATTTCAAATGTGTAGTACACGCGTAAACATATCATAATCTTTTATGTTCAAATTTAAATTCATTTATAATACATATTTTTTTTTTGTGTGGTAAACTATGGATGTGGTCGCGCCCCGCCAAATCGGTCCGGGCGACGGAAGAGGCGGCACGCAACCCCATAGACCCACCCTGCAAACAACTCTCTTCGCCGTGCGAGCGGGCCACTGGTACCCGATCTTCGTCATCGGTGGCCTGCCGGCGGTTTACAGTCGCGGGTTCCTCTCATTTCGACGTCCCGACAGCTTTCGCCTTCGGGGCGTCGACCTCACGCGGTGGCCTCACGTCGGGTGACCGGGCTATTCCCCGGTCCAATCACCCGAAGCCTCGGTTAGGGTGATCGGTGACAGCCTCGCAGAAGGCGGCGACCGCGTCCCAGTTCCTGACGCTGTCGACTATCGCTTTCACGACAGCCGGCAGCGCCAGGTCGGCACTGATGACAGCGACGAGGTCGCGGCGCTGCCCGTCCCAGCTCGTACATTTCTCGAGCGTATGTTGCGCCGTGTCCTTGTCACTACCGCACTGGTGGCAGGACGGAGTCGACTCCCTCCTCACGACCGTGTGCAGGTACTTACCGAAGCAACCGTGCCCCGACAAGACCTGCACCAACCGGAAGGAGAGCACTCCGTGCCGCCGCTTCATCCACTCCATCAGTACGGGCTGGAGGGCCTCGACGGTAACAACACCGTGTCTAGGCCTCTCCAGCCGCGTAGCCCTACGGGCGATGACATCTCGGCGGGCGTCCTCGCGCCAGGTGGCTATCTCGTCAGACGATGGAGAGCCCCCCCGTCACGCACTGAGGTAACCCGCCGGTAGAAGTCGGAGAGCATTTCCGCCTCTAGATCCCACGGGGGTGTCCCGGTCAATAGGCATGCCGCCCCTGTCAACACCATGCGATACCCGCGAATGGCTCTCTGTGACCTCCACAGAACAGCCCTGAGCTGGGCGTTCAGAGCCCTCGCCCACACGGGTGCGCCGTACATGGCCATTGAGCGGATCACCCCCGCATACAGCCGTCAGCCCTCGAAACTGGGTCCGCCCACGTTCGACATGAGCCGCGAAAGGGCGGACGCCGCGCCGACCAGCTGGGGAGCAATCCTGCGGAAATGCTCCCGGAACCACCAACGCCCGTCGAGCACCAGATCCAAATACTTCATATGGGCCTGGATACTGATGTGGATGGAGTTGACGACTAACGAGGTGCCGATAGGCACCCTTACGTGGGGCCCATGGAATAGAAGGGCCTCCGTCTTATTTAGGGCCACCTTGAGCCCCAGCGCCTCGATTCGTCTGACCATCTCCTCGGTGCCGAGAGTGGCCAGGCTCGCCGCCTCTTCGAGTGTCCTGCCCCGGGCTGTGACGAGTGTGTTGTCAGCATAGCATATCACGCTCAGCCCGGAGAGGAGACTCCCTCTCAACGCCCAGTCGTAACCGATGTCCCACAGAGTCGGCCCCAATACCGACCTCTGCGGAACGCCGCACGACATGGGCATCCGCACAATGTCCCCTGCGAGACTCGCGCAGAGGACACTGCGCCCCTCCAAATAGTCTGCCACCAGCCGCCTCAGATACAAGGGCACTCCATGGAATCGGAGCGCCTCCCTGACGCAGCCGAATGGCAGACTATTGAATGCGTTGGCGATGTCCAACGACACCGCCAACAGCACTCCTCTGCCGGTGACAGCTTCCGCGACCGTCTGCCTCAGGCGTAGCAGGGCCCCGATGGTCGAACGCCCCCTTCGAAAGCCGAATTGAGTGTCCGACAGATCGGGTCCACCTCTTCTAGGTGAGTAGACAGCACACCTGATGATAAGTGTCACTGCCGCCCATGGACCTTTGCAATACTAAGGGCATAGCTAGGCCGCTGCCTACTAATACAAATCCCAAACCCACTCCAGTTGGGCTTCCGGCTCTCTTGCTTACCAAACAAAGCTCAATAGCACATTGCTATTACTCAGACGTCGATCTTCTGCCAGAGTGTGGTACTGCCCCGGACAGACTGGCTCGCGGCTGTAGACATAGAACTGTGGTCCACACTCCACAGCGTGGCATACATATGGTAGGACCACGCTGTGGACAATTGTTTTAAATCAATCTGAAAAATAATGGTAATAAAGTAATCTATTAACAGCCTATGTCGCTAACAATACTTGTATTATCATCCCTTATTTTGCTATTGGAGTTCTTTTGACCTGTGAGTGATTTTGACTTTAGACATCTAACTCCAAAAGTGGTAGGACCACATTGTTGACAGATTTCTTTCCACAGCCGCGAGCCAGTCCGTCCGAGGTAGTACCACAGTCTCGCAAAAGATCGACGTCTGAATAATGGCAATGTGATATTGCGCTTCGCTCAGTCTGCGAGAGAGCCGGAAGCCCAACTGGGTGGGTTTACGTTTGTATTGGTGAGTAGCGGCCTATACCCTTGGTATTTCAAAGGACCATAGGCGGCAGTAACACTTACCATCAAGTGTGCTGCTTGCTCGTTTGCCACCATTAGCAATAAAAATAAAAAAATAAAAAATACGTTAATGTACCTACCAAGTATAGCGATTATAGCTTTTTATCTCTCATTAGGCCTGTATCCAACATCTGACAACATAGGTAGGATGGATGTAATCCATATTAGCAAACCTACTAGCACAGCAGTATCCTATAAAAGATTTTTTGGTCAATTATAATTTACGCTAATCGGCTAGCCACATATTAAGGTTGATCTTTGGTGCATTCAACCGACGAATTTGCTTAGTGATGTTATTATTTACGCTTAATTGAACATTTGTTTGATAGGAGAGATGCTCTAGTAGCCAATTCGTGATCAGATGCCGCTTGTAGGATCTAATCTAGCTATAATATTTTTCTTTATATTGGAATATATGTACATGTTCGGCGCGTATCACTTAATACCATTTTTTATAAAAGGAATTCTTAAATATAGAATATTTAAAAATGGTTGTGTTACTACTTACGGAATTTTCTGTGATGGTCGTATTCCGACCTGTAAATTAAATCATGATGCATTAACTTTTTTTAATTACAAAACATTTGCAAGCACTGAATGAAGAATGCCATTGTCTGTATCCGAACCTCTTTAAATTTTTTCCCTTACTAAATAAACTTCTTTCAAACAAAAAATATGACGGTGTTATGCCTGCAGATTCATAATAAAATAAAAAAATCAAAATTAAGGAACTCCTTTGTTGAAATCAGTTAAAAAAAACAAATCAAAATATTTTTGTACCAAATACCAATTTGACTACGCATTAACCTACATTTTTAACGATCTCTCATTTTCATAGAAAGGTAGAATAAGGAGGGTTAGTTGTACCCTTTGTTGGGGAGGCACCGGAAGTGGTTCGGAGGGGTGAGGCCGGAAGTGATGCACGTAAGTAACCGTACGTAACACTATCTAGGTTAGTTTAGTTTAGTATCTGCATATGAAATCAAATATACTTAAAACCATCGAAATATAATAGATATGGATTTATTACGAAATATTATTTATTAATATCCAATCAATGCGTATGGTGATTGAATAATACAATCCATAACCCCCTGTCTCGCTCAAGGGTAGTAAAAGATGACTAAGGAGTAAAATATGAAAATTCTCTACGGAAGGGTAAATTTGAAGTAAAACTAAGGCTGGTCAGACACCAACGTGTATGGGTCATTTTCCTGATGTGTGCCGGAGGCTAGAGCCCAACGGGTAGCACGTAGCTAGTCAACAAATACCATACTTTTCTATCATCGTCGTCAAGTGTGAGTTACAGTTGAAAATCAGTATTAGTAATCGGTTAGATAATGGACTAATATACGATTAGAAATAATATATAACTTATTTTAAATATTTATTTTAATCATCATTCCGCTACTCTTATCCCAATTACTTGAGGTCAATACAATATGTACTCTTCTTTCATAGTACATATTGTAAAAGTTATTGGCAACAGTTTTATGACTGGCCGCCTGCCAGACGTCAACCCTCTTTGGGAATGTAATTGTTGACCAAACAGCATCAGATGGAGTTGGCCCAGATCATTATAAGGCTCTTAGTCGTCTTTTACGACATCCACGAGCACAGTAAGGGTTGGTAGTATTCGTAGCCGCTACCACACAGCTCTTTAAATATTTTAAATATTTATTTTAATATACTTAATAAAAAAATTAAGATAAAAGAATTTAGTCAATCACTATTCTTACTATCTGAGAACTATTGCTATTTTGAAACGTTATTAAAACTATAGTTTTATATATAATCATATTTTTCTGTACTTGTACAAATAGATACTGTGCCTCGTTACAGAGTATATTAAAAAAAAACATTCGAAACGTCGTAATAGTAAAAACAGTATTGAAGTTTCATTTCATATGTACACATAATTGTTGCCATCCATTACCTGACTTGTGAGTCAGAAATATCAGCTGAGAGATCGCTAACAGAATGATAAAGCTGTCATTACTTTTCTACTACTTTTCGCTTGGCAGACAAGTTGTCAATCGCAGGTATTAATATAAGTTTTCTCGGTGAGCACAGCTCTCCGCTACCTTAGTGTTAGATTAACTGATTTTTACAACTCTAATGGACGAGTAAGTAAATGTAACGGATTGTATTTTCAAGAAGATGATGGTATATCATAGCAGCCTATGCAAGTCCCAGTGTTAGGCACACGGCTCCTTCATATTGAGAGGGAAATTGATCAACAATACCACTCTGATCAAATGTGTTGTAATAGAGTTTTAGGTTAAGGTTTCACTTTCTTTTTTTGGCGGCGGGCCACGGTGTGTTTCGCTACACACCGCTAATCCGTCCGGAGTGATGGAAGATGGTCCCGCCCAACAACCTACCTATCGAATGCGTACGAGTGGTCCACCGGTACCTGGTCTTTGTGTTCGTTGGCCAAGGTTTCTTTCACTTGCATCAACAGCACCTGAATTATTCATCATCCTCATAATCGCAACTCATATATCACCAGCAGCTAGCCTCGAACCTCCTTCACATTAGAAGGGGAAATTGTCTTACTATATATACCACGCTGATCAGACGTGTTGGTAATAGGGTTTTATTATAAGTTTCCTTCTCTTACTTAGTTATATGCATATTTTATCCCTTAGTCGTCTTTTACGATCATCCACGGGTAAGAAAAAAAGAGGGGTGAATTGTATTCTTACTTCGACACTACACAGAATACTATAATATGAACAAAGAAAAACATAGCAAAACCACGTTATCTGTTTTTGTTTTCATTTAAAATAGCAATGAATTTTAAGTCGCATAAACCTATACTGGGGTCTAATGGATGAAAATAGCTGTCCTCACCATTAACATAGACATATTGCGAACGCATATAAAAAATTCATAAAGGCACTATATACCCAACACTAAGTGTTACCGTCACTCAAACCCTAGAATTATTAATAAGCCTTGGATATTTCAATTCATCACGCGTTGTAAGTTTTAGTTTAGAAGGGAACGGTGATTGTCACTATCTTATCGTAATTTGTAAATAATACAGGGTGGAAGTGGGCCGCTCCCGAAAACAAAGACAGGGGATCCTACTAGTCCTAATTGTGATGATAGGCTAGAAAAAAAATTGATACAGATGAAAACATTTTTTTTTTCACAACTATTTTTTTTTTCACATTCCATCGTATTAGAACAGTACCATGTAACGATAATTCCATAAAAAATACGTAACTTTACTCAGATGAGAAAAGACGCAATCTATTCAAAACTTACAATCATATGTTCAAAAGTTGAACAACCTCGCGTGGTGAAAAAAAAACATTTTTCATCCAAATTCTTTTTTTGTCTAATCTATCATTACAAATAGGACTAGTAGGGTCCCCTGTCTTTGTTTTCGGGAACTATTCACTTCCACCCTGTATATAAGTTTTATTTATTTTTTATATGTGAATAACATTCTCAAGAAAGATTTACGTCAGGCAGGCGGCTGGTCATAAAACTATTGCCAATAACTTTTGCAATATATATTATGAAAGAGTATGCTCGTAATATGCAAGGACCTTCTGTAATAAGATTAGTTTCCTTAGCTATGGCTATGCAAGCGCATGATCGAAAATTTCAGAAGAGTTGAAGCAGTCGCCATGGTAGAAATCGGTCGGATCATCTTCATCGCATATTTCGTTGACCCCAGGATAAGAGCTGGATAGAGAAGAACCCGCAAGGGTATACCGTCGGGCGGGCCACCGAAGACAAAGATCGGGTACCGGTGGCCCGCTCATACGGCGAAGAGAGGTGCTTGCAGGGTGGATCCATGGGGTTGCGCGCCGCCTCTTTTGTCGCCCCGGATCGATTTGTCGGGGCGCGACCACATCCATGGTTCACCTTGCAAAGGAAAAAAAAAGGATAAGAGCTGGATAATGACGATGACAGAGCAATCAATTATATATCCCGAAAATATTGTGCTACGTGGAAATTTAACTTATGATACGCGACATCGTAGATCAATACTTCAACAATTAAGTGCAAATAAATTCCTACCAAATTACATAATACTACCACTTCAGGGCTTCAATCTTGATAAGTATCCGAGGACGATAACAGATCGGTTTAAAGCGATGTAAAACATAATATGACTTCTCTTCACGGTTTCGAGTCAACCACTAGACTTGTGAAATTTACCTTCAATATCTCGCTCTAGTTGGTTTGTTGATTTGGATCTACCTTGACTGTGCCAAAAATATTTAAAGGTTCCAGCACGTTCCAAAAGGTTACACTATAACTGTAGCCTTTGCTGTGGCTGGCGTACTGTCCATCCAAGGCCTCGACTAGGGTGATATAGTTACTTATGCCGGTCTGATAGGACTATATAGAAGAAGACGACATATTGCGTCGACCCAAAGTAATTGGGATAAGAGCTAGATTATGATGAGGTACTGCGCTCCTCTACACGCCTTCAACAGACAATCTCTACGCGGCCGCTTTCATTCTTCACACGAATGTAATCAAATCATCATCACTATATCAGCTCATATATGTCCATACTGTTGGGTTCAAATCTCCTTCATAATGGGAGTGAAATTGACGCTGATTTTTATTTTTTCCACACTGCACTAAGGAAATAATCCTTATATCACGGGGGACTTTATAAACATGCAATTAACGCAGTTAAATTACACTCAAGCTCAGAACAACACTTCGTGGATCGCACAAAGTATTGTCCTGCGTAGGAACCAAACCCACGGCACTGGCACTTAAGGTCGGTATCTTAACCACTACGTCATCTGTGCAGTCAAAATACTAGATTATAAAAAGTATTCCTTAAAAAAAATATTATTATTATAATAATTTTAACATACAATTACCATCAATTAAAATTGTATCATTATCATAAATTATTAACATATAACAAAACATTTTCATATTTAATTAATTATTACACATGATATCATAAATAAAACGTAATTATTTCAAACCAATTACTCTTCAAACAAAATTTTGCGGTACAAAGTTATAATTAAGTATTAATTCGATTACGTATAATGAATTCATTAATGACCATCGTTCAACGTACTATATAAACGTAATAGGATTTCATACTTTTTTTAATTTATTGTTTTTAAGGTGAGTTAAATTTAATTATAATTGTAAATTAATAAATATAAAATAAAAATAATATCATCTTACCCGTGGGTGATCGTAAGAGACGACTAAAGGATATAAAATGCATATAACATCTATGTAAGAGAAGGAAAACTCGAAACAAAACCATATACCAACACGTCTGACCAGCGTGGTATAGTAGGTCAATATCCCTCCTATTACGGAGGAGGCTTGAGCCCAACGGTAGGACATACGAGCTGAGATGAAATATAAAAAGGGCCTAGTTTTTTTAGGCCAATACGAAAATATGAGCTCTATTCATATAATAACGGAATAAGAATACAATACTTATAATTGCTTGCCTTATCCGCGAGCACACATGTTAACACAAGTCAAATATAATCCGCTCCAATCGTCTTCTACGAGGCCGTCAAAATCATGAAAAGAAGTAACAGAGATACTCGAGAGTGATAACCTTACCTCACGATCTCATATAAAGCTACGTCCACACCAGCACAAGAACAAACGTTAACAAATTTAAAGGTATGTCAAAAAATTCGAACTAAATTAAACCATAAATGGCCCGAATGTCCTTCGGGTTTTCGGAAATTAACGTTGTTTCAAGAAGGAAAATAATTATTCAAATTACTGAAATTTATCATTTAACACGCTTAATTATTTATAAAAACTTAACTTAAATACTTAATTACGAGCGAAAAAGGATTGTCACACATGGGACATCATCACCATATTTTCGCTCGTAATCAACTTTTTAGGAAAATAATTATTTTGAGGACTTAATTTTACTGTTACTAATAGAAAATTGTATAATTTTTTTATTGATTTTTTATTACAATATAATCAATAACCTTTTTATTTCTGGAGAGTTTATAAACATATAATTAACGGATACATATTATATGTAAACTTAAAGCAACAATTTATGTAACGCACAGTGTCCTGTCCTGTCTAGTAATCAAGCTCACGGAAATGGATCGATAAGTTGGTACTCTAAACATTAATCCATCTGTACAGTCGGCTACTCCATGGTAAGTTATAGTTTGTTAACAAAACATAAGACGAGGACAAATTCACACAATTGAATTGGTTATACCGTAGACAATAACTAAATACGTTCAAACACGATCGAATATGAAGTCGGTTAAAAAATGAGTCCTTTTCTTTAAAATACTGATTATTCACGAAAGTTTTCGTGGGACGACCCTCCACTAAGTGGACTGACGACATTATCAAGGTCGCAGGCAACCGCTGGATGCAGGTGGCGCGGCACCGTGTTGAATGGCATTCTTGTGGGGAGCCCTTGTCCAACAGTGGACGTTTACAGTCTGATGAATGGACGAAAGTATTTAATGATTTCTGTATATGTTCGCTCGCGAATATATTTTCTACACTTCACGCACAATTGTTCACTTATGCGAATTCGCGTTCGTTGCTTAAGTGAGGACGCGGCTTAAGATATCGGCCTCATCACAGTTTCTGTCTTTATTAACTACGGCCTTGGTTTATAATAGTGATTGTACCTAGCTGCTTCATATGCTGTTCTCGGTTCCCGCTGTGATTACAGTAGTGAGTCGACCGTGTATATTTACCATAAGGCGAAAGATCTTAGTTCTCAACAATAACCTAGAGAAAATTGACTAAGTGATATACATTTAATAAAAAATCCACAATAAAAAAAGTCAGAACATTAATAACCTGACAGTCTTAAGTCAACAATAACACCACTTAAGGTAAATCTAGTCGGTAGGTACTCATATAAATATCTGAAGGCTTTTTTTCTGTTGTTTATTAGGACTAAAATCTTTGAATTACGAAATTAAGATAAAACTGAAAGACAAGAATTACTCCCAGATCCGATGTTTCTTACCCGTAACATTCCAAATGGATACTGCAAAAAAAAAGCTAATATGTGAGTTCTTTGTTACAGCAATTAAAGTCAAAATAATAATTTTTGTCTACTTATCTGTTTGTACGTTTGCACAATCATCACGTAAAACTACTACATGGAATTTAACGCAGTTTTATCCCAAGAATTATTTGACTTTTAACCAAAAACATGATCATAATCACACCACCTGAGGTAAAAAATAATAATAATAAATCACAAAATAATAAACATATAAATAATTAAAGAAAGCAAAGCAGAAGACACCACTAGCTTATTAATTAAATTAAAAAGGATTCACAAATTAAAAAGGATTCCCAATCTGAGCTTCAAGCTTGAATACAAGGCACGTACTTTTTTTTAATGAAAAGTACGCAAATTTTAATTAAATATCATAAATTATTACTGTAATAAATGGTCACCTTAAAAAAAATAATTACGTTGTTTATGCATCTGATTTATTATAGATTATATTACGCGTTTAGCCATATTATCAGGTGAAAGTAATTATTAAAATAAATCTTTATCATCCTGGAGTCTCACTTCTGGAGACTCCAAGTAGGAGATCACGCAACGTGTCTTCTTCAACATATCCTTATCAAATGCTATTGCTGAATTTACTCATATTCTATCTATGTCATACTTCACATAGTCCATCTATCTTTTCTTCGGTCTTCCCTTAGTGATAAAGCCTTCATGCATATATAAAACTAGCTTCACATTACCTACTTTCATCTCTACTCATAGTAATAATTATATTAAACAAGATTTTTTTTTAATATATTACAATTACAACAAACTAAAAATGGTTCAAAAAAGCTAAAAAAGTTAGTAGTAATTGGAAAAGATTTATCATCTTTTCATCATTCATCATTTCAGCTCAGAAATGTCCCACTGTTGGGCTCGAGCCTCCTGCATAATGGGAGGGAAATTGACCTACTATACCACGCTGGTCAGACGTGTTGGTATAGGGTTTTGTTTCGAGTTTTCCTTCTTTTGCATGGATGTTATATATGTTTTTATATCCCTTTATCGTCTCTTACGATCACCCACGGGTGGGAAAGGGGGTGATGAATGGTATTCTTACTCCGTCACCACACGGAAAGGAATTATAGTAATTTATAATTTAGTAGGGTCACACTGATGACAATTTTCTGTCAACAGCTCCGTACCAGTCCGTCCAGGGTAGTACCACACTCTCGCAGAAATTATAGCCGCCTAAGCAGTGCCAATGTACTCTTGCGATTCATTCGATGAGTGAGAGAGCCGGCATCCAAACTTTCTGGGTCGGTTTTGGCCCGTAAGCAGCGGCCTAGCTGTATCCCTGGTTCTTCAAAGATATATGTGCGGCGGTAACATTTATCATCAGGTACGCTGCTTGATCGTTTACCACCATCATTCTCCTGCTCTTATCCCAATCACTTGGGGTCGACACAATATGCAATCTGCCGCCATCGTACATGTTGCAAAAAATTATTGGCTATTATAGTTCCATGACCAGCCGCCTGCCTGACGTCAACCTCCTAGTGGCGGTCAGTCTCCTCGTGAACGCAATTGTTGACTAAACGGCATCAGATGGAATTGACCCAGGTCTTAGTCATCTTTTACAACATCCACGACCGAAGTAAGGATTGGTAGTATTCTAAGCCGCCACCACACAGCAGTGATTGTTTACCACCATAAGCAATAAAAGAAATATGTTAAGTTCCAAATGTGAGACATATTTTTTTAATTAAATTGAAATTACCTTTAAAGATAAGTAATAATTCTAATAAATACATAAGAAATTCATACCGTGATCCATACTTAAGAATTCAATATGTCACCCGCTTAACCTCCTGTGGGAGTCGTAACAACTGAATGAGCTCATCTCCTCGTTAATTACCGAACAGGTGTACTTATCTGAGAAACTTATAACACCAACTCCCCACCGGTACCTGCCGGTCGGGCCACCTATGACAAGATAGGATGACTCTATTTGGCAGCGGCCTGAGATAGGAGGACTAGAGACAAGATAAGACTGGATAACGTGGCTCGTCCACGTGGAGATAGAGAGGTACGTGTGCAGCAAGTTATGGAACAGCATGTCGTCTCTTCAGCCGGCCAGGATGGATAGGGGTGACATAACCAAACGATAAACAATCTAAAAAGAATGTGTGTCTCTACTCTACCACTAAAATGAAAATAACTTCATACTGTGTGATCTGGTTGTTATAAATCAGATTATAAATATTTATATTTTGTTATTCATCTACCATCTACAAGTAATAAAGGAAATTGGATTTATTTAGTTTTTTCAATTTATTGTGTTAAGAACTTTTGAATTTTTTAGTTCTCAAACGACCACAGTAATCATATTATATTTTACTAACAAGATTTTATTTTTATTTGTGTCTCTGTGGTAACGGATTAACCATATACCTAAACATCTAAGTGGCGTGGTATAATAGGACTATTCCTGTCCCACTACATATGAAGGAAGTTCGACCTCACGTATATGAGCTGAAATGATGATGATAAACAAGACTTAAAGAAATACATATATAATATGAGATAAGATAATCCGTGTGGCATATAACATCTATGTGAGAGAAGGAAAATTAGAAACAAAATCCTATACCAACACGTCTGATCAGCTTGATATAGTAAGTTAACTTCCCTCCCATTGTGGAGGAGGCTCGAGCCCAACAGTGGGACATATATGAGTTGAAATGATGATGAATGATGATGATGAGAGAAATACAAAATAATTTGTATAGAAACTGGTAGAAATAATAAAATATGATAATATAGGTGTCTGAGTTAATATTTTTTAGTCGTAAATAGTTTTTTCAAATAATTATTATAAATATATATAATAACACTATGACAAAGAGAAACAAAATAATAAAATGAAACTAAAGTTAATATAATCAAACAGAAATTGTATTATACACTTTAGTGACACTACAAAGCTCTTCTACTGACGGTAAAGTTTTCTAAATAAATTGACGCTTTATAATTTGCTTATAAAGTGAATATAACAGCAAAGACACGTCTGAATAATTAAAAACATTTTTAAAAGTTTAACCAAAATCGTTGTATATAATTCTTCTACGCGTGTGTTGGGCATTAAGGTCTTCCTAAACTCCTAACAGATTTTAATGTTTTTTATTCAATGTGTCCTTGAGTGACTTATAGTTAGAATTTTTTTAGACCTGGGACTTTGGTGGCCTTGTGTATGTATGAGTACTACTATTACTGCGAGTATGGTACTACTTCGGACGGACCGGAATTATGATACTATAGCCGTGTCGGAAACCGGCTTGTTCAGCCAGCTGGAAATTATCGAGCTTACAGGTGAGTGGATTTATTAATAGCTCTCGATAACAAGTTGTACATGTGGTTCATGAGTTAGATGCGTCTATAATTCCTTAAGAGCGTTTCATCAACTATCTAGAAAAACAGAACCACCATACTCCTGGTCTACGACTCTGGAACGTCGTTCCTGAAGATGACAGAATTAAACAGCTTCTGTAGGGCTTCTAATATTTAGTCTAATATATGGGCTTGCCACCCATCCTCAGAGGGTCTATGGTAATTCCATCATCTCGCGGTGCCTTTTCACTCTTTCTTTCAGGACCACTTTGATTTCGTACAAGCTGACGTCTAATATTTCTTCCATATGGTGCCGATTTAACTTGGATTTGACTGCACCGTCATTTCCTTTCTCCGCTCCATGAGCTTGAGAATTTGCGTGGTGAGCGTTGAAAATTTTCGACCTAACTGTATGGAGAGTTTCCACGAACCGATTGTGTAATATCCGTATTATCCCACCCTCAACTCATCATCACTCTCTTCTGCCCATTTTCGTGTTAAAGTCTCAGATAATCACCGTGGAGGGGGTTTTGGACGAGTATATGGCTCTCAAGATATCCTCGTAACAGGCTCCCACCTTGTTGTCGGAGTATGGCGAAGTCGGTGCATAAACCTCTATAACTTCAAACACCGCATGGTGTTTCTGACTATAACATACGACTTATCAACATACTCTCAATCATGTCCACATTATCTAAGAGATCATCCTCCTGGCAGAAGAGGAAATTTTGAGACCGGATGATTTTCATGGCATCATCTTCTCTTCGCACTTCTGATAATCCTACGATGTCTACTGAAATTTTGTTCAATTCCTGTTCCAGCTCAATGACTGTCTCACCAGTCCCGAGTGTCCGAGGGTTATGCGTTACCAGAACCAAAATTCGTTTTTCCTGATAGCCGGATCACTGCCGGCGATTCTTCGCACTTATTGCTGCATCGCTACCAGGCCTTAGCCGATTTTTACGACATCCACAGGCGTAAGTGGTGATCCCGTTACCACAGGGGCAACAATAATGTTATTTTTACCGAATAATAACTATTAAGACCAGCGAGTAGCGATTACTATAGTCCTTAAAATATAGCTTGATCTCTGTGACAGATAGCGACAAAACCGATGAAGTAATTATGAATACGCGTTATTATTACAATTTTAATTTGTATTTTTTTTTATTGCTTATGGTGGCAAACGGGCAAGCAGCACACCTGATGGTAAGTGTCACTACCGCCCATGAACCTTTGCAATACCAAGGTTATAACTTGGGCCGCTACCTACCAATAAAATCCCCAAGCCCACCCAGCTGGGCTTCCGGCTCTCTCGCTCACCGACCGAAGCGCAATAGCACATTGCCACTACTCAGACGTCGATCTTCTGCGAGAGTGTGATGGTACGACCCCGGACGGACCGGCCCGCGGCTGTAGACAGAAAACTGTCAACAGCGTGGACCTACCACAATTGATTATATCGCCTATATTTTAATTCTTTAGGTGGCAGTTATATCTCAACTGAATTATGAATATAAAAATATGAATATTTACACAAAAACTATTACCTCATATATTTTAAAATACTTAGTAACCATTTTATAAAAGTATGGTGCTTACGCAAGTACAAGATCATCCTGAACTGAGAATAAGATAGAGATGGGGCAATCGATAAACGTAAGTCGATAACATTCTTATTCATTATTTATAAAACAAGTAAAACCAATACATTACCTATATAAACCACATGGTTACTCTATAAAATAAGTAAATTGTGTTAATTTAGTATTCAGACATCAGTTATAATATTAATAAGACCATTTCTATTATATTAAAAAGATAAGTTCTTTTATAAAATAAACATGATTATTCATGAAATAATCTGTGACCAAGAACTCATCATCAACCTACAGGAATGCTCCAGCGATGATGATAATAGTCACGATGAACTTGGATGTATTCCTTTCAAATAATAAAAAGAATTAATTAACAGCTTTAGTTTAAATTAAATAAAATCCATTAATTTAAGTTCAATAAGATTTCCATTAATTGTTTTAAATTTATAATCGATTCATCCATCCATTTGATTGAAGTTCAATAAAATTGTCGTGTATTATTTTGCAATTGCAGTAGCAAATAACTTTAAAAAATAAGGATATATATCGACAAAAATACGGACTGCATCGTAAGCGTACGGCACTAGTGAGAACTGTCACAGAGATCATGCTATATTTTATAGACTATAATTGTGTAATTTATTAATCTGTGATTACGTTGCAAGAAATTTATTCTAATCTGTGGAAAACGTCAAAAAATATTTTTATTTCAGCCGTAATTCAACAACAAGATAATGAAGTCATAAATAGTATACGAAAACTTACTTGTATATGTAACATGGAAGGAAATACTTAACTTGTAAATAATGTAGAAGAACTGGAAGAAATGGAATAAAAGAAACAAACACTTCTCACCAGAACCCAATTCAAGAACATTGCTTAACACCAACAAACAATTGGTTTGATACATTATTATAAACCATACAATACAAATTGTATACAGCTTTTAAATAAATCTGATATATATAATAAAATAAATATTAAAACCAACCATGGTTTGTAATAGTGACCCTAACTGTTGCTGTAAAAAGAATAAAAAAGTTGGTACCGATTCTGGATATGAAACAGATGTGAGTGGAAATGTCTCCGACTCTAAGGAAAAAATTTGTTGCCACCATAAATGGTGTATTGAACACAAAGAAAACTCTTCATGCGAAGGTTCCTATGATGGCTCGTTTAAAGAAGATAGTAAAGGCAATTGTAACAGCAACAAAAAAAAATGTTGCCACACAAAGAAAATAAAAAAACCTTGCTGTCATTAAAATGCTGATTAACAGAACTTTATTTTGCTTAAAATAAAATTTACAGTCAGTTATTCTATATTTTAGTAATTTTATAGTTACCCTTATCCTTAAAGGGGTAAGAGGTCACGCGCTCGGAATGAGATTTAGTCCCCTACACGCATAGAGTTCGATTGTGATGTCCTAGCATTTTATTACTGGAACGTCGAGAAAAAGAGATACCCGAACGAGTATTCGAGGTCAAGGTATTGATGCTAGTAGGCCGCTCAATCGATACAGAAAAGATATATCTCAGATTAGAGACAGCAGGGAAGTTATAGAGGAAAGAATATAATTTATCATCACCTATTTTCTTCCTCGTAGCTATTGTAAACATATCTGGTATACGATCTATCTAAGTGAGAACCAAAACTCCAAATTAAATTTTATGTGAACCGAGGCCAATATGCTATAACAGATTGTCCTCCAATATGCATGTCTTTCCAAGTAGCCCAAAAGTAGAAGAAAATAAGTGGTAGGACCACGCTGTTGACAGTCTTTGTTTATAGCGGCGGGCCGGTCCGTCCGGGGTAGTACCATACTCTCGCAGAAGATCGACGTCTGAGTAATGGCAATGTGCTTCGTTCGATGAGTGAGAGAGCCGGCAGCCTAACTGGGTGGGTTTGGGGTTTATATTGGTAGTCAGTGGCCTAGCTATACCCTTGCTATTGCAAAGGTCCATGGGCGGCAGTGACACTTAACATCAGGTGTGCTGCTTGCATGTTTGCCACCATAAGCAATAAAAAAATGTGAATAAGTAGCAGTTGTATTACCGTCCCGTGGATGCAATTCAGGTAATTTCAAACACAAATTGAGGTAAAAATCGGTAAATTTTTAAAATGGTACATCGATTTTCTCCTATTTTGACGTCAATTAATATGAAAAATATTACTCTGTGGACAGATTAATCATTAAAAATAATAAACTAAATTTATGAACAACCTTTTTAAATAAAATAATATCGTATATATTTGATACGTCGCCTCGTCTTACCTCAGCTGACATGATAGATGTTTGTCATTAATCCATCTACAGTATTCAAGTCGTTTGTGAAAAAATGTCACGTGCATTCTTGACAGCAATCAGATAATAACAAAAGTTGGTTATTAATCAAAAGTCTTCAGAAAATATTTAGGGGAATTTCAGATATCCAACTTGGAACTGGTGGTATAATATATCGTATAAAATATTTTATGGTGGCGAAGTAAAATTCACTATCCCCGTTCTTGCCTATAGGTGTCATACATACATACATACATATCATCACGCCATATCCCTTGCAGGGTAGGCAGAGAGAACAGAGTGCCAGAGATCTCTATCTCTGCATACTTCACTCGCTTCCTCAACATTCATAATTCTCTTCATACACGCTCGCCAGTTTCGGAGACTCTTGACTCCACCTTCCTTTAGTACATGACCGATCTGGTCTAGGTAGGTTAGTCTAGGTCTCCCTCGGTACCTACATCCTTCCACTTTCGCATTGTATATCTTCTTAACCAGACGTTCGTTCGGCATTCTTTCCACATGTCCGAACCATCGGAGCATGCCCTTTCGCATCTTTACACCAATACTCTCTTTCATACCTACTCGCTCTCTTACGTCGTCGTTACGAATGCGGTCGGTCAGCCTAACTCCACAGATTTTCAGCAGAGATCGCATTTCGACCGCATTAATTTTACTTTCATACTCTTTTCTGCATACCCAACTCTCGCTTCCATACAGTAATGTTGGGACAAGCACTGCGTTATATATTGCTACACGTGCCTTCTGGCTGAGGTGGTGGCTGCCGAGAAGTTGCCCCAACGCTCCGTTCACTCTATTTCCCGCATTCACTCTTCGCTCTATATCAGTGGTGTACCTTCCATCTCGGCTAAATCCACATCCAAGATATACAAATTCATCCACTTGCTCTAGTATATCATTACCTATCGTTACTCTTACATCTGTTCTGGCTTCGTCTCTTTCAAAGACTATTATTTTGGTTTTGCTCACATTCACACGTAGACCCCTTTTCTTACAATCTTGTCATTGTGTCGACATCGTGTCATAAAAACGATGTTAGAAATGGAAAGCTACAAAATATCCCTATACTAATACATCTAAGTTGTATATACTTAGTCTGACCATAAATACTGATACAATTAAAAATAAACAAAATATTACATTTGAAATTGGAATCTGTCATTTTATATGATTGTTCATTTTTTCTCATTTTGGCGCCAATACATTGTACATTATTTTACGATATAAAAATGGAGTGGGCTGATAAAGAGAACTGAATCGCTGTGATTGCATTACACAAAGTAGGTATGGAGCCAAATGCAATTTTTAAAACTCTCCATACGCTTGGTATTGGTAAAATGTTTGAGTACCGGGTTATTAATAGGTACAATGAGACCTCCTCTGTTTGTGACAGAAAAAAATCTGGCTGTCCACGTAGTGTTCGTACGAAAAAAAGGTGTTCAAAGCAGCAAGGGAAAAATTCGAAGAAATCCTGCTCTAAGGAAGCTTCCCAATTAGTCGACAGAGTGCACCGTGGTTATTATCCGACTTCAGTGATGGTTTGGTTATGGTATTAGCTATGAAGAAGTGACTGAGCCATACTTTTGTGAAAAAGGTATCAAAACATCGGCACATGTGTACCAAGATACCATTCTTGAAGGTAGTGAAGCCCCTTAACAACACCACGTTCAATAACCAAGAATGGTCTTCCAGCAAGACTCGGTATATTTAAAAACGACTTGTTAGACGTCCTATCACTGTTTGTAATGGTACATGGTGGGTAGTCAGGCAAGGAAACCAGAGCTTAGGAAGATGCTAGAACTTTTAAACAATCGCACTGTCATAAATTAGCATTAAAATATTCCAACAGAACACATACGTGCGTGCACGCTTTTCGATGATTCGAAACTCAATGGCCGGCTCCCCAGCGTTCGGCGTTATATTACTTTACAAAGATCATTCGTTCATTCCTTTGAATTAATCAAATTATCTTGCTGCGCCGTCATATTTATAATGAAAAATCTCCTCAAGGAGTTTTGCGGTTGTAATTGGTATAATAAGTCTCCTCAAAAAGTGCTGGTGCTCATTTACCTGAAGGCACGTCAGTCGGTTTTTGTGATGTCCACGGGTATCGGGTAGGTAATGCTGCAATAGTTAATTATAATTTGGAAAATCCAAAAGTGCACGCCTCATAATTTTTATATTAGATATTTATCATTTTTTGCCTTAATTATTTCATTGAGCAAGATGTGGTTCTAATATTAAATAAAATAGCACTTTAAAAAAAATCAAAAAAAAATGCGTGCGTATAAAGTACACATATCAGAAGTGACACTTTGGCTAACTAATCTCTCTCTCTCTAACCTCTCACTCCATCTCCCTCTCTCTATCTCTTTCTCTCTCCCCCCCCCCCCCTTTTTTTCTTTTTTCTTACTTTAAACAAAATAATTGCTTTTTAAAATATCAAATACGTTTAGACGCATGTTTTTCGTCACATATGTATAATAATATTATCCTATAAGTGCAATGTGAGAAAAAAAGAAACAATCATTTTTAGGTTTGAAAAGTGCTTGATTTTCATATATCGCGAGTAGAGCAAGACCTCAACGCTTCGCTTATGAGGCGTGCAAAAATTGTATTATAAATGAAAATTACTCGTATCCTGATTATATAATAAAATATTTAATATTTATTAAAAAATAAGATTTAATAATAACTGATCAAAAACAATTTAAAGTTTTATATATAGATACATTTTTTTTAAACCATTGGCCATGAATTTGTATTAAAAATGTAGGTCAAAATTTAATAACTGATACTGCAGCGGGTAGATATAAATCTCTGTAATAATTATGACTTATTGGACGTGAGACACCATAGCCCTCCCGTGATCATGAATGCTATAAATTGTTCGTAACGTAAAATTAAAAATCAAATACAAACGCTATAGAATCCGTAAAATAGTTTTATTTCAACAGTGTAATACTTGCGTAAATATTTCGAAAAAAAATCTTCTATCAAATGAAACTATATAATTATAGTTTTGTATTTATTCATGTCTGATTCTATGGTCAGACGGTCAGTAGGTCCATACCTACAGATACGATTAATAGTTATAACTATATTATTTATTATATCGCGTCCAAATCTAAAATTGAAAAAGTTACCCGAGAAAAATAAACTTGTCTATCTTATTACATTGGTTTTCGGAAAAAAAGATCCTTAGTGTTATCATAGCAGACTTAAGGTCCTTGCCTACAGCACAAATTGTTGCCACAAAACACGATAAGACTTGAAAAAAGTAATAATTTTAATTAATAAAATCGCTTTTTAAATATGACGAACGTGCAGTATTCTTCTATGGGGTCACCGAAGACGAAGATCGGGTTCTGGTAGCCCGCTCGCTCAGCGAAGAGAGGCCCATTGCAGAGTGGGTCTATGGGGTTGCGCCCCGCCTCTTCTGCCGCCCCGGACGAATCTGACGAGGTGTGATCAAACCATAGCCCGCTGCAAAAAAAAAGTATTCTTGTATGTAAAAATATATTTAAATAAATACCTACGTTGAATTTCTATGTGCTCATGGAATAAAAGAAAATGCTTCACCCTTCTCTATTACGAAGACGATACTGTTAACAGTTATCTGCCTATAGCCATAAATGAACCAGCTTATACAGAGTAGTACCACAGTTTAGCAGAAAATTAACGTCTGAGAAGCAGCAATTTACTAATGCATTGTACTTTATTTGTCGAACGGCAGAACTGGAGACTCTAAGGTCCTTATAGTAGGCAGCGACCGACTGCATCTAACATTGCAGAGGTCCATGAGCGGTCATTATGATTTACCATCAAATGAGCTGATTCCTCATATGCCCATAAAGGCAATAAAATTATTCCT
Organism: Lymantria monacha; assembly: GCA_905163515.2. Taxonomy (NCBI): domain Eukaryota; kingdom Metazoa; phylum Arthropoda; class Insecta; order Lepidoptera; family Erebidae; genus Lymantria; species Lymantria monacha. The sequence continues at coordinate 10,095,834 of LR991081.1, read as the reverse complement.
TGCCTGTATATATAACATCACAGCATCAAAAAATAACTCCAAGCAAACCCTTCTTCATACCCAACCATCCAGTACAATTAGCCTATTTATTTCACGTCGTGTTAGGATGTATGAGGCCTACATTTAGACGTAGATATATGAATTTCAAAAGGAGGAAATAGCAATCATCTTCTCAGCTCATATATATCCCACTGTTGGGCTCGACCCTCCTCCATAACTACACGTGATTAGTGCAGCATAACTGAATATTTGTAAAGACTTTCTTTTTTTTTATTTGTAGTAGAATCACGGTGTTGACACTCCTCTGTTTACGGCCGCGGGCCGGTCCGTCCAGGATAGTACCACACTCTCGCAGAAGATCGACTATCGTCTGAGTAATGGCAATGTGCTATTGCGCTACGTTCGGTGAGCGAGAGAGCTAGCAGCTCAACTTTTTCTGTGGGTTTGTGGTTTTTGTTGATAAGCAGCGGCCTAGCTATAGCCTTGGTTATAGCAAAGATCCATCCAAGAGGTTGGCAGTGACACTTACCATCAGGTGTGCTGCTTGCTCGCTAAGAAAATTGCTTTAAACTCTTAATACTTTTAAACACACAATGTACCATTTTTATGACGTTGAAGTTATTGTAAGGCAACGTTCAGTTGTTATTACCTGCTGAGTTACAGCTGTGACACTTTTCAGTTTTATTTTACCTTCCTTAACTACAAGTAAAAATATCACACATTGTTTAAACGATACATATCAAGCATTGCTTTTATATTATATACAAAAAGCAAGAAATCTATCCGATGTACATGGGCCTTTAGAATTATCTCGGTATTATAGCTGTTTCTTCAACCTTGCAAGTTTTGTACTTTAAGATAATGCGTATGAAATATGTAGAGAAAATGTAGGCTACTTATTTCTCTTGATCATCACATCGCCATAAATATAACTCTACATTGTAGTTTTACAAGCTTATCTAGTAATAATATGTGGGTGAAATCTTGCGTTATAACTTTTTGACTAACATTCTGTTTTGCTAAGAACACGAAGACTGAACAAGTGAAGAATAATAAAGAGGTTATCAGGATATATTTACATACAAGTATGTTCATAGATTTACATTAAATCTAGAAATGTTCAAAGATATTAAAAAACATTGTGTAATTAACAAACGAAATTTTTCGCATCAATAAATAGTAACAAATAATTTGGAAAATCCAAAAGTGCACACCTCATAATTTTTATATTATTTATCATTTATTATTCAGTGAATGCCATAAATCAAAATGAAAGAAAAATTACTTTTGAAATTTCATGCCATTCTCGACGTAGTGCTAAACATAGCTGTATAGGCTGTATGGGATTTCTTCCCTTAGCCTGACCGAATGGACTAACAAAAAATGTAAGCGAACCCAATTTTCATATGTTTACATACTCTAATAACTAAGCAATTTTTTTATTAATTGCAATTAAAGGACAAAGAATTACCAAGTCATTTTCGAAAGGAAACAGCGCGTTGCAATTATGAAGCTCTTAATAAAAGAACAACTTCGATACATTCATTTTTACAGTCGTGAGAATGCCTGATGCTTACGGTAACATCCGGACGTCCTCGAATATTTTTTTTTTATCAACTTTTTCTTACTTTAAACAAAATAATTGCTTTTTAAAATATCAAATACGTTTAGACGAATGTTTTTTCTTGACATATGTATAATATTATCCTATAAGTGCAATGTGAGAAAAATACAATCACTTTTAGGTTTGAAAAGTGCTTGATTTTTATATATCGAGAGTAGAGCAAGACCTCGCAGGCGTGCAATAACAATATTGTTTGTCTTTCCAAAAGTTCAAGGGTTTCTTTTGATTTAGTATCCAAAAGGCGATGAATTTTAATGAGCACAAGTTTACTTCATTTTTATAGAAAGCAAGAATGGATTACCCATCCGTCCTCAATTGATAACAGCGGCTAACTGCTGCTTATGTATTTAGAATACCAAGATCCTGAAGTTATGTCACTATGTTCTAAAGAATATCGGATAAAAAGTGACTTATATGTTTATACACGATTATACTGAAATTAATCTTAATAATTCAACGCTGATTGAAACCGATAAAACAGCAATATCTACTTATATGAACTTAACAAGAAATTAAAACGTCAATAGGCTGATGGAAGGAATCAAAAAATTAAACCTAAAAGCACTCTATTAGAAAAAATGTTGATTGTTGATGCGACTTTGTTAGTAGAAATCCAGAAATATCATACATCCATCATTCGGACTGAAAATACAATTCACCACTTGTTATAATTCATCACTTTTCTTGCTCGTGGATATCGTAAAATACGATTAGGGGATATATGTATAAAATGTCTAAGCAAAAAAAGAAAACTAGAAAAGAAACCCTATTGGTATAGGGTTCCCATCTTACCAGAGTGGTATAGTAGATCAATTTCCTTCCTATCGTGACAAACCTTTATATGTATCATTGGAACATATATGAAATGAGATGATAATGATTATTCTATCAGAATACACTATTAGACATAAACTACCTTTTTTTTTGTTTTTTTTTTTTTTTTTTGCAAGTTGTGACCATGGATGTTAGACATAAGCTACCCTAATCGGCGAAAGTGCGGCGGTTGGCAGGTGGATTCCCGGAGTCATTAGTGGTCGCATTTGCCCTAGTGACCCCTTAGCCAATAATTACAACTGCCATGAGAAAATAAGGCATAGCGATACATTGGAATTTTAACCTATGGTGAGAGTTTATATATTAAACGCACCTTGTGGTGACGGAGTAAGAATACTATTTACCACCCTATATCTTACCCGTGGGTGATCCTACGAGACGACTAAGGAATATAAAACGCATTGTACATCTATGCGAGAGAAGGAAAACTCGCACCAAAACCCCATACCAACACGTCTGACCAGCGCGGTATAATAGGTTAATTTCCCGCCCATTACGGAGGAGGCCCGAGCCCAACTGTGGGACATTTATGGGCTGCGATGATGATGATGATTAAACGCACCACACACGGACGAAATATTTGTTAAATAATTACCGTGTTTAAATAAAATAATTATAATGTAACCGTAATATAACGGACTTCAATATAACGATATTTTTCGAAATTCCCTAAAAACTACTCGTAAGATATTGTTTTGTATTAATACAAAAAACGTCTTTAAATTACGAATCAAAAACCTTTACATAACGAATATTCAAACCTTTATATAACGAAAATCAAAAACGTTTATATAACGAACATATTAAATATTCGTTATAGAAAGATCACCGTCAACTTTATATAGGAAGTACAAACTATTTAACATTTTTTTCAACCTAACCTTTACATAGCGTATTCCACCGATCAATTTATATAACTCTACAATAACGCAACAATTTACGTCTCGACAAGCTTACATTAAAATGTGTTTTTATTTATTAATAGAAATCGTTATAAAAGAATAAGTAAATGAATAGCCAGGTACGTAATGTTAATTTTTTCTTTCCTTATTAAAACGAATTTCAAACCAGCCTAAACTAGCTAGATAACTTCATTGGAACGAATTACTTGACATAACGAATATTCACTAATTCTTATGAGTTTCGTTATGTCAACGTTGCACTGTATGTTCTATATTTTATTCTAAAAATTGTTAATATTATTATTAATATTGCAATTTTGCGGGTTAACCCTCATAATGGTAGTAGGTGTCATAAAATACAACTGAAGGGTAAACAACGACCTAGCCCAACTCCATCTGATGCATTCTTGTCAAAAATTACATGCCCTAGAAAGGCGACCGATGATAAAATGATTGCTAATACCTACTCTTGCAATATGTACAAGTACTTACATATTAGGTGACCCCAAGTAATAGGGATAAGAGAAGGATGATAATGATTCTATTCTAAAAAAAAATGTATATGTTGTATGTATATTTTTGTTTTTAAATAAAAATAACGACACATTTTCGTGTCATTTCCAGTTTTCTTCAATAATCTATGACCTTTACCTATTCGTGTAATGTTGTTTTAATGTATCACTTTTTAGGGTTGTACCGTAAGTATTCTTGAGTTGTAGTATACTTGTCATTCTTTGTATCTTTTGTCAAAGATTTCTTTGTACCGAGACCTTACTCTCAAAGTCAAGTTACTTGTAAGTAGCGTTTCTTATTACTCGGGTATTCAGGAAACTACAACTTGGTTTTTGTAACTGTTTTATGTAATTTCTATATATTACAATTATGGGACTAAACAATACTTTTTAACACGTTAATCCTATAATTAATGTTGCCCAAATGCAAGACAAAGAAAATATTAACAATGTTTATGAAACGTCTGTATCGGAACGATTTGCGACTTTTTTATAGTTTGCTATCACGTAAGCAATCGTGTAGTGAGTGTTTTTATACGAAGTCTTTCACAACTAATATATTTTCCACAGCTAGACACGAGATTTTTATATTTTGCAATGAAAAAATCATTCAATACCATAAAGGTTGGTTGCGTTGATATAGAGTCTTGAATTTGAAGTCACATCTTCCGTTGTGATCTTATGTCAGAGTGATAATATACCTACTTTACACACCATAACTTTTATAATATTGGTGTTTCTTGAACACCAACTTGCTGTTATTAGGTGACCTCTAGACTTCCTCAATGCTAATAAAATACTTTACTACTATACTATGGAGTTCCTACTATAGAGATTTATTTTAATTGCACGCCTCATAAGTGAAACGTTGAGGTGACGTTCTACTCTCGATATATGAAAATCAAGGACTTTTCAAAACTAAAAATAACTATTTTTCTCACACTGCACTTATAGGATAATATTATCATACATATGACAAGAAAAAACATTCGTTTAAACGTATTTGATATTTTTAAAAAGCAATTATTATGTTTAAAGTAAAAAAAAATTGATTAAAAAAATATTCGAGGACGTCCGGATGTTTCCAAAAGGTTCGGGCACTCTCACGATCGTAAAAATTAATGTATCAAAGTTTTTCTTTTATTAAAAGTTTCATAATCGCAACGCGCTGTTCAGTCGATCAAGAAGTTATATCATTGTCAAATGACATCATTTATTATGTACAAGCCTCATAAGAACACTTATATTTAGTCAAGTTTTCATCTTTTTTTAAATTAATTCAAATTAATCTACCACCGAAAAAAAAACGGAAAGCGGCCACAAACAAGATATTCAGCGAGCTCGTCATTTTTTAAATTACATCAATACTTATTATAATCTGGCGACTTGATTTTAAAAAGGAATAAATGATGTTTTTTTTAATCTTCACGTAATATCGCCAAAATTCAATTTAGATTAACAGTTTAAAGAACTAGTAACCTTTTTTTGCGGTGACTATGGAGGTGGTCGCACGCCGCCAAAACGGTCCTGGGTGACGGAAGAGGCGGCGCGCAACCTCATAGACCCACCCTACATGCACCTCTCTTCGCCGTGCGAGCGAGCCTCCGGTACCCGATCTTTGTCTTCGGTGGCAAAGAACTAGTAACTTAAACTCTAGAAATTTGATGGGCAAAATGTTTGTGCTGGCGTAAAATTATTATAATCACAATTATTTTCAATTTACAGCAGGAAATGAATATACATGGCTATGGTTGAATATTATTTGGGTTAATGTATTCAGCTATAATATACATATTTGAGTGAACCATAAGACTGATAGTTTTGTCTTGCAGATATAGCTATAAACACATTTCAAACGTGTTATTTAAAAAGTCTTAGGAAATCGTGTTTAAAAAACCTTTACTAATTTGAATAAAAGCTATTTTCTTAACGCTAATTCATTCTATTCAGCCTCGTTGAGTCGCAATCCTGAAAGCGTACTGTCAATTCTGTGGCCATTATGAATAACTGTCTGTAATCTCCGGCGAAGTAGGTGTACTTATTACGGGAATTAATATCCGTAGGCTTTTGTGCAAGATATAAATCCGTCCTTTGGAGCTCACTGGAATGTATCCATTTTCTCGTTAGTACCTAATACGGGTTCTGCATTCCGTTATTTCTTTACTCTCTATCGTGATTATTTATATTAAAGTTATTGAGGAAATAAATTGGCTCCGTAATATATTTTTTTTATTTATTTCCTTATGAAAAACAAACCTTATTACAAAATGTATGGCATTACTATATATCTATATTTCAAGGATTATCCTGTCTTCGCTCTCGTTCTTCTGATAATCCTAAAATGTCTCATTGCTCAATTCCTCTTCCATCTACACAGATGCTGTAGTGGTTAAGATACCGACTTATCGTGCCATTGTCATGGGTTCGATTCCTACGTAGGACAATACTTTGTGTGTTCCCAAATTATTTTTCTAAGTCTGAATGTAATTTCTATTGGTTAAATTGAATGTTTGTAAAGTCGAACCATCAATACAAGTATTTATTACCTTAGCAGAGACCTTAGAAAAATCAACACCGGGCGTGTTGATTTTTCATAAAAAAAAAGCTCCATGAACCATCAGTTCTAAATATCCAATAATGTGTTACAAGAACCAAAAATCATTTTTGTGATAGCCAGATCTCTGACGGAAATTCTTTCCAAACTCTGCTCCACCGTTACCCGATCTTTTACCAAAATGAGCCTATGGAATGATGAAGCTGCTATTACTGGTGTCAGTTTTTGATTCATGACTTTGGGGAAATATGCTACAACTTGGCAGTTGGATTACTGATCGTAGTAAATATTCAAATTTTCACAGGCCACCCGGAACATGTATTTACCAAAAAAGATAAAGGCTGTTGGGGGAATTAAATAAAGAAATGTATTACAAGTGAAATCCAAAAAGTAAATATAAATTAACGGCAGTAGATTTCAGTCATATAATATATTATTTTAATTACTGGCAGATGTTGTGGTTTTCTTTTAATTACTGGCAGATGTTGTGGTTTTCTTTTAATTACTGGCAGATGTTGTGGTTTTCTTTTAATTACTGGCAGATGTTGTGGTTTTCTTTTAATTACTGGTAGACATTAGTTGTGTTGGTTAAACGTTAGTTTTATTTACATTTTAAGTATTAATAAAACAATTAGTAAGTATATTGAAATAGTAAACTTATTATACTACATCAGCAAGTACTACATACCCCCTTGCCGCTAGACATAAAGGAGTAATATATGTAAATACATTTTCTATACTATATATGTATGATATTTCGTGTGGTGACGAAGTAAGAATACAATTCACCAGCCCCTATTTTATCCGTGGGTGACCGTAAGAGACGACTAAGGGATATAAAACTCATATAACATCTATGCGAGAGATGAAAAATCTCGAAACAAAACCCTATACCAACACGCCTGACGAGCGTGGCATAGTAAGTCATTTTCCCTCCCATTATGGAGGAGGTTCGAGCATGAGATGATAATGATATGTATGATATGTAAATACATTTTCCACAGTGCAAACGGCTATATATTTACTACCTGTGAACTTGTTCTTTAAAATATAGACCACTTCTTATATTCAATCCCTCTAAAGTAGGTCGTTGATGGCACTGTACGGTAGTTTACCTACTGAGGACCTTAATACCGTCGCTGGCAGTTCAATGCATTTAGATGTCCACATTTGCGACCATATCCATATATCAGTATATCTCAAAGTTTATTTCGCTTACTTTAAAGATTCGGTTGAATTATTACATTGGTGTGACGTGAATTTGCAGAAATACACCAATCGCTCACACTAAAGAAGTACTTTATGATTTTGTAGGTAGTAATAAAAGATAATAAAAGATATAAGTAGGTAGTAATAAGCGTCTACCTTACCTTTTAAATAATATGCCGGTAGACATCCGCTATGAAAAAGTAAGGTGATATTTAAAAATAAACTTAAAAAAATATTACGTGAACCAATCATGACAATATCATACTGTCATTTTTGATACATATATCTTGTATGTATTTAAATTACTGATATTTAGCATTTAATATGCTTGATTATTTATAAACCCGATTACGAAGTGAAAAATTATGTCACAAGCGGGATTCGAACCCGCGCCTATTGGGATTCCGGCCCCATTGTGCTGCCACTACACCACCGTGACTTATTGTAGGACATGGAAATTTCATGTCCTACAATAAGCATTCTAAATGCTAATTTTTTTGTAATTTAAATAACAAGGTTGTGTCATCGTTTAATACGGTTCTAACTGTAAAGTTTGAAGTATTAAGCCTATAACAATGTGTAAACATTGTCGGTTAGATAGCATACCGTCACCTCAAGACGTAAATATGATACGAAGTGAAATTTGCATGTCCTACAATAAGTCACGGTGGTGTAGTAGCAGCACGGTTGGGCCGGAATCCCAATAGGCGCGGGTTCAAATCCCGCTTGTGACATCATTTTTCACTTCGTAATAGGGTTTTATAAATAATTAAGCATATTAAATGCTAAATTTCAATAATTTAAATAACAAGGTTGTGTCATCGTTTAATACGGTTCTAACTGTAAAGTTTGAAGTATTAAGCCTATAACAATGTGTAAACATTGTCGGGTATATAGCATACCATCACCTTAAGACGTAAATATGATACGAAGTGAAATTTGCATGTCCTACAATAAGTCACGGTGGTGTAGTGGCAGCATGATTAGGCCGGAATCCCAATAGGCACGGGTTTGAATCCCGCTTGTGATATCTTGTATGTATTTAAAACATAGAAACATGTATGTATGTTTAAAATTAATTAAAATTTGTTTAGTTGTTATGTGGGTCCTATTATAATCATATTTTTTATATATACATATATATATATATATATATATATATATATATCGGTTTTGTGGGGCTATGTACTATTAACATGTAGAAATTGTTTTTATAATAAACAAGTAAATTTTTATTTAACATTATATAGTTAATAACAAAATTTCAGGTATCTAACTTCAAAATTGACGAAGTTTCATACAAACTTTCAACCCCTTACTTTTCACCCTTTGAGGAGAAATTGCCAAAAATGTTGAATCACGTTTTTTTTTTATTTAATATTAAACAGGCGAATACAATTTTTTACGAATCTAACTTCAAAACTGACGAAGTTGGATACAAACTTGAAACTCCTATTTTTCACCTTACAGAAGAAATTGACAAAAATCCTTTCTTAGTGAGCACCTACAATATAAAAGGCAGCAACTGTCTAAAATTCATGTTATTAGCCCCAGCGGTTTAGGTTATGCGATGATGAATCAGTCAATCAGGACAAGCTCTTTTATACATACATATATAGATAAGTAAATAAAAATAAATATTTATTTCAATAAAAGATCAGTGCTATCAGATCAGATCTATAGGTGTTATTTACAATTTGCTTACAAATTCGAGTTAGTATATACACATATTTTTTTTATTCAGCATAAATCCGCGACCAGCCTTGAATCATCACTCTCTCACAAATCTTCAAAAACGCCTAGGATACTGTTAGTATCGCCGTGTAAATGCAACATCAGGGAGGCACTCCTTTTACTCATAATAGCAGCACCCGTCAATGTGTGCCTTTATAAATATACCTGACGCACTACATCACCATGGCAGCTCCAACAGTAATCTAAGTGCATTGTTGTATTGAAGACGTAAATCGCATGCCCGCTACCCTGACTGACACACGCAGGCTACAGACGTGTAAAATGATAGACAGTATCCCTTAAAATATCTGTGGGGTGACGGAGTAAGAATACAATTCGCCACCCCCTAACTTACCCGTGGGTGATCGTAAGAGACAACTAAAGGATATGAAATGAATATAACATCTACGCAAGAAAAAGAAACTCGAAACAAAACCCTATACCAGGCGTTGGCCACCCTTTGAGTAGGAAGAGCCAAAAATTAGAATTTATAAAAGTTTAAAGTATTTAAAGAGCCACATTTTTTTTTTTTTTGCTACAATAGTGTGTGCCTAATGCTCGTTAATCAATTCAGAACGATTTTTAAATGTTTTTTTTATAAAATATTTTTTTGCGTATAGAACTAAAAAGCCGCATGTAGCTCGTGAGCCGCAGGTTGCCGATCCCTGCCCTATACCAACACGTTCGACCACCGTGGTATAGTAGGTCAATTTCCCTTCCATTATGGAGGAAGCTCGAGCCCAACAGTGGGGTGTATATGAGCAGAAATGATGATGAATGATGATCATTTAAAAAGTGTTTTTGGCTGGTATCGTAAACAGTGTAAACCTGCGAGCCAGCTTGTTAGGTAAATTAATAATTATATTAATCACCTTATTTACCTTTCAAATACTGCATATTTGCATGATTTATTTAACACCTAGATTCTCAACTATACTATAAAAACCCGATTACGAAGCGAAAAATGATGTCACAAATGGGATTCGAACTCACACCTATTGGAAATCCGTCCCAATCGTGCTGGCACTTACACCACCGTAAACTATTGTAGGACATTCAAATCTCGCTTCGTGTTATATTTACGTCTTTAAGGAGACGTGCGCTATCTACTCGACAATGTTTACACATTGTATCCTAGATAGCGTACGAATCCCACTTGTGACATCATTTTTCGCTTCGTAATCGGGTTTTTATAAATAATCAAGCATGCTATGCGATATATACAATGCTAAATTTCAGTAATTTGTACACTATAAATTTAAAAAATCGTGAATTTCGTCATTTTCGTCCCAATTCATAGAAAAAACATCACGAAGTGATGAAGATAAATTATGATTTATACAAGGCTCGATCATTCGTTCACTATCTCAATAGAGCTGTGAACACTCTTAGTAAGTCGTGAAGTCCAGTCTACTTTGACAAACTTTTTTGCTGTCTGAAGAGGCGATTGGATTTTCAGAAAGTGTTAAAATGTTGCCTTATTATTATAAATTAATGTAGCTATATTAAAAATAGTAAGGTAATACTGTGCATATTCGTACCTACCTATGGAGATTAAGAGTTAAAACTGAATAAATCTCTACTATGCTCGTAGTATTTTCTTTACAGAGCTTGTAAGGAAATTTTGACTTATCCTGAATGCTCCATACTCTATCAACATTCAGTCGTGTTTACGCATTCAGGTCACTCTCATCGTCAACAACAAGCTAATACAGGGGGATTAAACATGCGAAAATTTTGAGAAATTCTGTCCTAGAATAACCGCGAACTAAGCTGCTTAGTCGATTTCAGGTTATCTGTTTGCCTTGTTACATCATGCTCTAATGAGACGATTAGTCGTCTGTATTTCCATATAACTAAAACCGAATAATACAGGTGCCTATCACAAATATACCTATATAATATATTAAATGATATCGGCTAAAAATATAATAGCTGCCATTACTATAGGACGAATTTATTAATTTTTAAAATGTATAAAACAGAAGATACTATATAATTTGTTTAAATAGAAGATTTATTTTATAAGTTGCAATAATTGACTGTAATAGGCAGATGATAAGAAAATTTATTTGACTTTTGTGTCTGCTTTATTTTATACACTTGAAGATTGCGCATTTGAAATTAAAAAAAACAGATGGTTGTCAGTAAAGGCGGTTTAAAGGCGATAATTTTACGTGATAATGTCATAAGAAAACATCGATGAAAAATTGCACACTTTTATGAATTGAACAAACATAAACTATGGAAATCACATTAACTTTTCACTCCACTTTATAAACAGTGTTATACATACATACATACATATCATCACGCCATATGTCTCTGTTCTCTCTGTTCTCTCTGCCTACCCTTGCAGGGTAGGCAGAGAGAACAGAGTGCCAGAGAACTCTATCTCTGCATACTTCACTCGCTTCCTCAACATTTATAATTCTCTTCATACACGCTCGCCGGTTTCGGAGGCTCTTGACACCACCTTCCTTCAATACATGACCGATCTGGTCTAGGTAGATTAGTCTCGGTCTCCCTCGGTACCTACATCATAACAGTGTTATAAATTATTAAAATGCAAGAATGCTTAAGGTGCTATATCACTTGTTTGGCGCTCTCGCTTCAGCAACAGCTCAGGCGGAGCTTGACAGTTTTTCGTGCATGTAGCTGGCGTTCATCGAATAATAAGACGTTATCACGTCAATACATGTAAAGCGATCCGACAACCGCGTTTAATACTCTGCGAACCTAAAGACGATATCACGCTCGCCCAGACTGAGGCATACACAATTACACAGCCCGCGCGGCCCTGACATGTAAATATCTACGATGCCGCCCCTGCCGCCGAAGATAGAAATCGTGTCGCGTTAAAGTCATAAACGGGGGAGAACCCACTTTGCCACCCTCAAGCCGAAGACCCCACAGAGGGTGCCCTCGGGATCGGTCACTTAACTTTATCAGGTTAAGAGCCCTCAGCGCTCACCCACAGTCCGGGTAAAATTGTCATAGTCATCTGAGGCTAACAACTAAGACACACATAAAAAAAAAGATACATGTAAAATTAAATTGTAAACGTTAGCTTTTTTTCCTATTATGTGACGAAATAAAAATATAATTCACTATGCCTGCCTTTTTTCATGGCTATAATAAAAAAATACTAAAGTTCCTTGTAATTAGATAGCATCCAATGAAGGAGAACTTAAAGCAATCCTATACCAAACCAGCGTAGTATATATAGTAAGTCGACTTCCCTCCTGTTATAGAAACCCGGAATATTATTAATCACTAACTTTGATAAAATAAATATATAAATTATGTGTGCAGTAATCATCATAAGCGTTATCTTATAACCTCAATTTGAACTCTAATTTCGTCTGAGATATAAGTTTTATAGCAGAATGACAACTACTGCGGAATAAAAATGAGTCAAATTCTGAACCTCTGTTATAATATTCAACTTGATATTTTAGTGCCGCGAACAAAATGTGAGTTTTATTAAACTTTTAACTGTATTATTCTATGTATTAGCATTTAATTTTTATTTGCCTTATAATAAAAATATCTTTTATTGCATATTATATTAAGATAATATCACACACTGTTGACAGTTTTCTGTGTACAGCCGCAGGCCAGTCCACCCGGGGTAGTACCACACTCTCGCAGAAAACCGATATCTGAGCAGTGGCAATGTGCTGCTGTGCGTCTTTTGGTGATCGAGAAAACCGGAAGCCCAACTTTCTAGGTGGGTTTGGGGTTTCATTGGTAGGCAGCGGCCTAGCTATACACTGGTAATGCAAAGATCAACGGGTGGCACTAACACTTACCATCAGGTGTGCTGCTTGCTCATTTGCCACTAAGAGCAATAAAAAAAATACAATTCTCTGTATAGTGGTGAAGGAAATTTTAAAAGATCGCCACCCCGTACCCTATTTATTATAAATCCACATAGGACCATCAATGCATAGTGCTTCGAGAAAGGAAAGCCCGATGTATTCCCTACATCATAATGTTATTTAAATTTTATGTAGATAGAAAAAAAATATATACTAACTAATTCAAATCAAAATAGAATTTATAATAAATATTTATATATTTTTTCTTATTATTTATTCCCTTTTTACAGTCACTGGACTTGAAATTCCTGTGTGCTGAAAAGGCCCGGCTTACTTAAGGCATGTTAAGAAAGAATCACCTTCACTTTCTTGAGGTTTAATAATATATAGCACACCTTAAAACAGAAAAAATTACAGGATAGGATCAAAGTTATCCTACTTTAGAAATCAGTAAAATTCTCACTCAGTCGATGGCCTCCAGAAGTCTTGCTATTGTTAGGTATATAGCACATGTCTATAAAGATGACAAAAAGAATGAACGAGCCATAAATTAAATGCCATACGGCAACTCACACTAGTCTAAGTGGTAGGACAATTGGGACGGATTTCCAATAAGCGTGGGTTCAAGTCTCACTTGTGACATTCATTGTTCGCTAGTAAATAAGTTTTTTTATAAATAACTTAGTATGCTGAATTGCAGTAATTTGAAGTATTGCAATTTTCTGCAGAAGTTTTGAAAATTGGTTTAAAACTATTCCTACGGTTTCTTTTGACTTGAAGATATGAGACTTATTCTTTGGTCTAATATTAGAAATTCTTTATAAACCACTTAAAGAAAAGTGGTTTACTAAGAATTTATTTTAAACTTCTAAGACAGGATTAATCAAAATGACAAAAGTTTCATTTCTACAACATTGAATTTTCTTCAAGCTTAATCGAATTTCAACAGTCGAACTCTGTCTCGAAAAATTTGTTTTAATATTTTCATGAATAATCACGGTCTTGGCAAGATTATCAACGCAATATGCATCATATTGTAAACGATACTATCTTCCTCTTCTACCTTTGCTACCTATTTACGGTTGGATACGAGTCTTCTCCGTAGTAGCGAGGAAATAAATCTAACTTGTTGTTTTATTTATTTGCAAGTTTACTATATTGCGCATAGTACATTTTACCATATGTAAGACAACTACTAAACCAGTGAAACATATATATAATTTATTACATATAAATCGCCATAATTTCATCTCCATATCTTAATATATATAAATAACGCGTCACGTTGTTTGTCCGCGATGGACTCCTAAAGTACTTAACCGATTTTAATTCAACTTGCACATCATGTGTAGTTTGATCCAACTTAAAAGATAGAATAGCTTCCATCTCAATTTATAGTCTGAATATTATTTTATTGCAAATTATTTGTCTATTATTTGACAGTCACAATTATCTGTTATCTCCAAACGATTCTAACATGGTGGTATCTGTTGACTGGATTGAGTAAGTATTTAATTGATGGCACTATGTTAAACGTACAAACGTTTTATATAAGCTACAATTTATTAGCATAACCACCACGTGTTATTGAAGCTACCTTAGCCACAGCAACGCGTGGCCGAGTCTGCTAGTTTTATGTAATTTAACTTTCCGTACACTAATGACGTAATACCTTCTATCAATGATCAAATAGGTATCATAACCGAATGCCATCTACATTGTTTTTATGAGACTAGGGAGCTTCATCTACATACTACAGCTTAACTATGAAGCTCAACAACCACAATGTTGCCACAGCACAATTCCGGTATCGTCTCTCTTCAATAGGCGGTAACACTAAGGACAGTATTTAAAAATTTTCTTCTCTTACAATGACGTTATATACCTACTTTTGTCGTCTGTGATACAACTTGCGTAAAACGACGCTATAGTGACAAAATCTCATCATAGGGCCAGCCCTTATTCTTACCATTATGCTGTTTAGAAACGAAAAGAAAGTTTTATAAGTATATAAATATAGTATATTTTTTTATTGCTTATGGTGGCAAACAAGCAAGCAGCACACCCTTTGACCTTTGCAATACCAAGCGTATATCTTAGGCCGCTGCCTACCAATAAAATCCTCAAACCCACCTAGTTGGGCTTCCGACTCTCTCGCTCACCGAACGAAGCGCCATAGCACATTGCCGTTACTCAGACGTGCCGTTACTCTTCTGCGAGAGTGTGGTACTAGCCCGGACGGGCCGGCCCGCGGCTGTAGACAGAAAACTGTCAACAGCGTATTCCTACCACTATTAAAAGTATTTTTTTAGTATTTAAGGCGAACGCGATAAAAGATCTCGGATTAAGATGCTTTTCTTTGTATAAGTACTTTTATAGTCATACGTCTTTAACTCCAAAGTGGTCAAATAAAACTGGCACATAATCCCGTCCCCACAGGATGACGAATTAAGAATACCTTACGTCACCCTCCCTTGCTATCCTTTGGGAGTCATAAAAACTGATTGACAGATCATCCAAGAGAATAGCCCGAATCATTCTTTTAAGAAATTGTTAACTACTTAGATGGGAGCAGATAGTATTACTACAGTGGTGTATATAAACTCATTTGCAAAAAAAACGGGCGGTTTTGATTTTCATTCATATTTAAAAAGATACAATACCAAAAAGGTTTCAATCGTTTGTACACGTTACTGGCCGGTTTTAAAAATGCTGTGGTATTTAAAAAAGTACGTTCTAAATTCAATTTTTCATTTGATGTTCATTTTTACAGAAAACCCCTTTTTATCCTACATTTTTGGCGCGAAGTTCCAGAAGTTAACATCGACTTTCATAACTTTTATTCAATTTTTATCGATTAATTTGATATCCTTGACTGTCAAAGCTTTATTTAATGCTGTTTGGCTGTATCAAAAATGGTAGATAAAGTGGTAAAAGCTACCAAAATTATCGTGCTGCTTGAAGAGGGTTGCAGCCAATGTTTCGTGGCTAGGAGGCTAAATGTTAGTCGCTCGACAGTCCAAAGGACCTGGCAGCGATATCAGGAGACTGGTTCCGTCGAGAGAAGGCCTGGTTCTGGAAGAAAACCATGTACCCAACCACGGGATGATCGTTTTCTTGTGAGTCGCGCATTGAGAAATCGCAAATCTTCGTATGTGGATCTTAAGAACAACCTCCAAGAAGTAAGAAATGTGCATATTAGTCTATGGACGGTCAGGAGGAGGCTTCTCGCTGCCAATATACGCAGTCACCGCCCGGCCCGCGGCCCCAAATTACTCCGTGAGCACAGAGTTCACAGGCTTAGGTTCGCTAGAAATTGTGAATCATGGACTCAAGACGATTGGAATAGGGTTTTGTTCTCTGATGAAGCCAGGATATCTCTGTTCGGTGAAGATCGACGTCGGCGAGTGCTAAGAAGACAAGGAGAACGCTTTGCAGAGGCATGTTTCGAAGAAATCACACCTTATGGTGGGGGCTCTGTTATGTTTTGGGCAGGAATAAATTCAATGGATCGTACAGAGTTAGTCTTCATTGAAAACGGCTCACTGACTGGGCATCGATACATAACGGAAGTTCTAATTTCTCATGCACAACCCGCACTGGCCGCTCTAGGTGAAGACTCGATTTTTATGGACGACAATGCTCGCGCCCACCGATACCGCGATGTTAATGCGTATGTGCAAGAGGTCGGCATTCGTCGTTTGGATTGGCCAGCTCGAAGTCCCGACCTCAATCCCATAGAGCATGTCTGGGACGTTCTGAAACGGCGTGTGAGATCAGTACACCCGGCTCCGCAGACCATCAGAGAGCTGAAGAATGTGATTACTGCGGAGTGGGAACGTATTCCGCAAGCAAGTATCCGGGATATACTCGCTAGCATGCCCAGACGAATTCAAGCTGTGATTTTAGCTAGAGGGGGTCACACTCGATACTAAACATTTATCTGCTTTTACTTTATTAAAGAAAAACAAACAAAAAAACTTTTTTATTTTTACTTCATGAGCATATGCACTACTAGCGAATATACACTACTAGCGAGGTTTAGCATTATTGCCCATAAATTGTATCTAAATTTTATGAAATACTGATGAAAACGATTATTTTCTTATTAATTTACCAAATTGTGTGGATAAAACTACCTATAATTATCAAACAAAGAAATATTAACATTTGAAATGGTTCATTGCTTAGGTGTCCGTTTTTTTTGCAAATGAGTGTATATATATATATAGGTTGAAAAGAGAGAAGAGAATGGAAGCCGTATGACAAAATATTTTCTAATATTCACCTTTATTTCAATAATTTATAAATCATCTTCATATCGTCTCCTAGTGCTGGACTCAAGCCTCCACCTCGGAAATTAATCTATTATACCACGCAATGAATAGACAGGTTAGTATAAATGTTATTTCAGGATTTTCTACTCTTGGATAGATATTATATGCATATTACCTCCCTTAGACATCGTTTACGATATGCACAGGTAAAAAGAAATCTATGCTTACTCCAGCATCACGGCAGAATTTATAAATAAATAGCTTCAGTCAATATTTGACTGTGTATTTAGACATAGCATTATAGTCATTAATTTTAACTTTTACGAGTTAGATTAGGGTGCTGAATTGTATTCTTACCCCATCATCATACGGAAGAATTTATAAATATCACCAGTTTATCTTTGATTGTGACTATCACCATTATAGACTTTTAAAAGTAAAAGAAAATAATCATAATTCAATGATAAAATTTCATTTTTATTACATTCTTAAAATAAACTACCCAATATAATACATAGACGTATTTAAGAGCCACTAGTAGGTTAGAAAAGATCAACATCCCTTTTGTAACGCTATTACCCCTGAGAATACGTCCATTAGCCTAATAATGGTTAAAGGTTATGTTCTCCCTAGATTGGATATCGGAAACAATCACTATTAATATAATGTTATATGTGTGTAGATAATCGCAAGTTAATTACAGTAATCAACTGCAAAGAGTCTGATGGGAACGAGGACAAATTAAAGAGATTTATTTTAATGGTACACGAAGAAAGAAACGTTCTTATGTTTGCACAATTAATAGACAATACTTCACGAATTCTCTATGTAAAGACGGCGTAAAAATTCAATTCACCACCTTGTCTGTGTATTGGCAAATACTACTAAGGGATTTGATACGCAGATAACATGGATGGAAGAGAAGGAAAGCTCGTCATAAAACCCTATGCTAACATGTCTGACCAATGAGGTATGTAATGAGGTAGTAAGTCAATTATTTTTTTATTGTGTACAAACAATATAAAAACATGTATATATGTGTATACGTATATGAGCCAAAATGATAAGATGATTTTCCAATATTAAAGCATTTTCATTTTACAAACTGGAGCTTTCTAATACTTTACTCAGCTGACCCCTGCGATATATCCTTCGCTTCATATCACATTCCTCCGACTCCTTTCACTTATTCCTGTAAGATTTACTGGTTTTCTAAAAAATCTAGAATATTAATATGTCAATGATAGACCGAAATTTGAGATATGACCTTACTTGAGATATATGAACCCACGATCCTTGTTAAAGAATCCCCTGGGATAACAATAATAATAATAACCCGAAAAAGGCTTTGTCTGTGCCAAATCAATTAATGATCTATTCAGAATTGGACTGACAACCTGTCTGACCATGTTTTAGGCAAATTTCGAAGGACAAAATTTGTAAATATATGAAAAGTAAAATGTTTATAAAAATAATTCAGTTTTAAAAATAATAATTCTTATCAACAATCTTATTTTCAGTAAGAAATTCGAAAGTCACAATTTAATTGAACTTCTTATAGTATCAAATCAGAGATTGAAATCGAAAAGTTAGTACAAGTAAATCCTTAGCTGAGAGGTACGGATTACTGGGGATTTCATTTTTTCTGTCTACGACTCCGCAGTAATATTTATAAGGGAACGAAAATATCCATGGTATTCGTACTGCTGCGGTAAAGCCTTCATAATGTTACGTTTACTCTGTTCAAAAATAAAAGTCAGTTACTGCGATCGCTATAAAAATAAGACGATCGCCCTATATTTTTGCTATGTAAAAAACATATTCTGATCAAAAATTTACTGATTTTATAAGAAGATATACAATGCGAAAGTGGAAGGATGTAGGTACCGTGGGAGACTGAGACTAACCTACCTAGACCAGATTGGTCACGTACTGAAGGAAGGTGGAGTCAAGAGTCTCCGAAACCGGCGAGCGTGTATGAAGAGAATTATGAATGTTGAGGAAGCGAGTGAAGTATGCAAGGATAGAGTTATCTGGTACTCTGTTCTCTCTGCCTACCCTGCAAGGGATATGGCGTGATGATATGTATGTATGTTACTATAACCGTCGCATTTTTTTTTAATATTGCATTGTATAATTGAGTTACAATTTCTCTTGTAAGTGAATAGTGATCTAATGGTAAATAAATTACTTAAAACTTAAGTAGTAATAATTACAAGCAGTATGCATTGCAACCTTTTATTGATTTTAAAGTAATTATAGTTAGCCCAGTCAAATTATAACTTTAAATTACATTAATTCCGCACAGCAATATTTTTTTGCAATCGTTAGGGGGTCTCTCTGGTAGCTTAAATCTCGATTTTCGACCCCCAGGGGGTGTGCGTTAGACGCCATTTTGGTTTTTTCAAAAAAGAGTTTTGGGCAAATAACTCGGTCATTTTTGACTTTAGGTGAAAATGTAAAAAACAAAAGTTGTAGGAAATTCAATTCTCTACAATTTTGATTCCATATTTTTTTTGTAGGACTGATATTTTTTGAGTTATCAATAAAAAAAAGCATTCTTCTGAAAATGTCGCTGTATTTTGTATATTTTCAACTTTAGAGAAAATATGGTCTGAAACAAAGTTATAGAGAATTAACTTCTCTGTAATTTTGATAAGTATGATTTTTTTCTTAGAAACAATATTTAAGGTCCTACGCCCCATCCAAAACTGAGCAGAGCGTCCGTGGCTTCGTACTAGAAATACTCTTTTCCACACCACCACTGGAAGACAAAAGAGAGAAGAGACAAAAGAGACAAAGAGACAAAAGTTGTAGAAAATCAAATTCTCTACAATTTTGATAAATATAGTTTTGTCTAAGATCAATATTTTTCGAGTTATTAACAAAAAAGGCATTCTTCTGAAAATGTCACGGTATTTTGATTATTTTTAACTTTAAAGCAAATATGGTCATAAACAAAGTTGTCGAGAATTTAATTCTCTGTAATTTTAATATTTTAGGAAAAACCTAGCGGTTCAACAGCAATACAATTTATGATTCTTCAGAGGCTTTACAGCCACGGGATTTGCAAGTAAACGCTCCGCAATAGTATACCTGCGTAGCCCGAAAATTACCTGCGAACCCTAGGCCCCTTCGCTAGGAGTGGGGTGCCATACAAAATGAGTGAAGCTCATTGGCCTGTTATTCGGGAGTGGGTTACAAAAATGAAGAAAAAAACAAAAATTACCGCCCGGATATTCCCGGAAATTGAAACTACGTGGATTAGGCCTCTTGGGGTTACCACTTAAAAATAACGCGCCTGGAACTCTACCCCAGCAATGGTGTGGAAAAGAGTATTTCTAGTACGTAGCCATGGACGCTCTGCTCAGTTTTGGATTGGGCGTAGGACTTTAAATATTGTTTGTACGAAAAAAATTATACTTATCAAAATTACAGAGAATTTAATTCTCTATAACTTTGTTTCAGACCATATTTTCTCTAAAGTTGAAAATATACAAAATACAGCGACATTTTCAGAACAATGCTTTTTTATTGATAACTTAAAAAATATCGATCCTATAAAAAAAAATTTGGGATCAAAATTGTAGAGAATTGAATTTCCTACAATTTTTGTCTTTTGCATTTTCACCTAAAGTCAAAACTGACCGAGTTATTTGCCAAAAACTCTTTTTTGGAAAAACCAAAATAGCGACTAACGCACACCCACTAGGCGGTCGAAAATCGAGATTTAAACTACCAGAGGTCTATGGATCTACGCGTGAATGTGAGCAAAACCAAAATAATGGTCTTTGAAAGAGACGAAGCCAGAAAAGATGTAAGAGTAACAATAGGTAATGATATACTAGAGCAAGTGGATGAATTTGTATATCTTGGATGTGGATTTAGCCGAGACGGAAGGTACACCACTGATATAGAGCGAAGAGTGAATGTGGGAAATAGAGTGAACGGAGCGTTGGGGCAACTTCTCGGCAGCCACCACCTCAGCCAGAAGGCACGTGTAGCAATACATAACGCAGTGCTTGTCCCAACATTACTGTATGGAAGCGAGAGTTGGGTAAGCAGAAAAGAGTATGAAAGTAAAATTAATGCGGTCGAAATGAGATCTCTGCGGAAAATCTGTGGAGTTAGGCTGACCGCCCGCATTCGTAACGACGACCAAGACGGGAGATGAGACCGGGACGGGAGACCGAGGCTAACCTACCTAGACCAGATCGGTCATGTACTGAAGGAAGGTGGAGTCAAGAGTCTCCGAAACCGGCGAGCGTGTATGAAGAGAATTATGAATGTCGAGGAAGCGAGTGAAGTATGCAGAGATAGAGTTCTCTGGCACTCTGTTCTCTCTGCCTACCCTGCAAGGGATATGGCGTGATGATATGTATGTGTATGTATGTATGTAAACTACCAGAGGGACCCCTTAACGATTGCAAGAAAAAAATTGCTGTGCGGAATTAATGTAATTTCACGTTGAATTTCGGTCTAATTTGACTGTGCTAAGTAGCATTCAAAGCATTAAAACCTTCTATAATTCAAACCAATATGTTTTTAAAAACAATAACGCTCGTGAAAAATTGATTTCCTGTAATGCCCTTTGCATTTTTATTTTTCAAAATACGCAATACAATAATTATTTCCTAAGTGCTAGGAAGTATAATGATAGGACTACGCTGTTGACAATTTTCTGTCTACAGCCGCGGGTCGGTCCGTCCGGGGTAGTACCACAATCTCGCAGAAGATCGACGTCTGAGTAATGGCAATGTGCTATTGCGCTTCGCTCGGTGAGCGAGAGAGCCGGAAGTCCAACTGGGTGGATTTGGGGATTTTATTCGTAGGCAGCGGCCCTTGGTAGTGCAAAGTTCCATAGGCGGCCGTGACACTTACCATCAGGTGTGCTGCTTGCTCGTGTGCCACCATAAGCAATAAAAAAAATAGTGCAGGAAGCTGTATTACCAAAAAACAAAAAATATAAGAATATTGCCGCAAGTGAGAGATAACTTGAAACAAATCCTGCCCGTCAAAAAAGTCTGGCCACCGCCAAATAGTGTCCACTTGATATTAAATGGCTAGAAAGGAAGAAGATTAAGCAAACACTAGTTACATGTATTCTCCGCATGGATTCGTCAAAGGATCCACATTCGTCCAGAGATACATTTAAACGGAGTAGCTTTAAGCAGAGCATCAAAGTTGATGACAGGCTTCTGTATCCCAAAAGAATAAAAACGATTCTCAAAATAGACCTTGGCTCCTTTTTCATATGACCTGAGGATAATTAGTGCAAGGTGGACAAAGGGGTTACACCGGATTTACTGTGCAAACCACTACCTACCTACCTACTAAACCTCCGCGGTATTCACTTATCCTACATATTGCCAGGGTTTCGGACTATTGTCAACTTCTTTATCCCTCTACCTTCGACCCTATTCTCATTACTGTGGTGTCATCTGTATGGTTCCCTTTAATTTTTAACCGCAGCTATACGAAGTCTAACTTTTAACATATCATATGTAGACATATATGGGACACGTGAAAAAAATGAATGTATTTACGAAGGAAATTTACAGAGTAAGAGTGAACTGAGAAATATATCAAGATGATTATTTGAGATCAAATTAGATACGTCTTGACGCAGAACAGGTTAGAGATTTTAATTATTATA
The DNA here is from genome assembly GCA_905163515.2 of Lymantria monacha. Lineage (NCBI taxonomy): Eukaryota > Metazoa > Arthropoda > Insecta > Lepidoptera > Erebidae > Lymantria > Lymantria monacha. The sequence goes on along the minus strand of LR991081.1, from coordinate 10,072,708 downwards.
ACATATCATATGTAGACATATATGGGACACGTGAAAAAAATGAATGTATTTACGAAGGAAATTTACAGAGTAAGAGTGAACTGAGAAATATATCAAGATGATTATTTGAGATTAAATTAGATACGTCTTGACGCAGAACAGGTTAGAGATTTTAATTGAGGAGTATGCAAAAGAGCGAGATAGATAGATATACATACATATCATCACGCCATATCCCTTGCAGGGTAGGCAGAGAGAACAGAGTGCCAGAGAACCCTATCTCTGCATACTTCACTCGCTCGACACGTAATTTATATATATATATATATATATATATATATATATATATATATATATATATATATATATATATATATATCTTAATATATATAAATTACGTGTCGAGGATAGCTTAAATCTCAATTTATAGTAATATTATTTTATTGCAAATTATATGTCTAATATTTGACAGTATAAATCATATGTTATATCAAAAGGATTTTAAAAGATGGCGGAATCTGTTGACTGGACTATTTAATAGATGGCGCTATGTTAAATATACAAACGCTTCATATAAGCTAAAATTTATTAGAATAAACAAAAAGTGTTACTGAAGCTAACCTAAGCCACAGCAACGCGTGGCCCGGTCTGCTAGTATATATATATATATATATATATATATATATATATATATATATTTAGCTATATATGTATGTTATATAATACAGCATTGATATGCACCAAAACTATCTAATCAAAAGTATCAACAGCGAAATAAAAAAGTAATCTAATAGAGTAGCAATAAAGTTTGTTTCTTCATAAACTGAAGGATACATTGTCGCCACATTGTATTTTGTAGAACTATTATCATTCATCACTATCCTACAAAGTAAACAAATTGGCGAAGTGCATGTCGTGTTACGCATGGAGTTCCGTGGTACAGAAGAACGTTTGCTTTATATATGTATTTTTGTATATTTTTCTTTATGAAAATTCTCCAAATATCTACAGACAATCCTCCTCTAAGAAGAATAAAGCTTGGCAGATGAGATAGCAGTCGTATTTAGGGTTATAAGTTTGCCATAAGAATGCCCCATCCTGTCTTTCTAGTGATTCGTTAGTTATTGCAACTGCCACAAGAAAATAAAGAGTCATAAGTGGGATTCGAACCTGCGCCTATTGGGATTCCGGCCCAATCGTGCTGCCACTACATCACCGTGACTTATTATAGGACATGCAAATTTCGCGTCGTATCATATTTACGTCTTAAGGTGACGGTATGCGATCTACCCGACAATTTTTCGCTTCATAATCGGGTTTTATAAATAATTAAGCATATTAAATGCTAAATTTCAGTAATTTAAAATAACAAGGTTGTGTCATCGTTTAATACAATTCTAACTGCAAAGTTTGAAGTATTAAGCCTATAACAATGTGAAAACATTGTCGGGTAGATCGCATACCGTCACCTTAAGACGTAAATATGATACGAATCGAAATTTGCATGTCCTACAATAAGTCATGGTGGTGTAGTGGCAGCACAATTGGGCCGGAATCCCAATAGGCGCGGGTTCGAATCCCGCTTGTGACATCATTTTTCGCTTCATAATCGGGTTTTATAAATAATTAAGCATATTACATGCTAAATTTCAGTCTTTTAAAAAAAATAAAGGGTGTTGACACCAAGCTAAGAATAGCTTATCACGCCACAGCCTTAAAATATATTGGATAAAAATATTCACATCACTTTTTATTTCAATTATTTTTATCATTACTTCTAATTATACATGAGGAAAAATGAACAAATAATCTTAATATATAAGAAAAACACGTTGTACCTAATTAATTTATAATTTTCAACACGTCAAACAAAATATTTAAAATTTCTTTGTACAAAACAACTGTTTGCAATACTTGTAAATGTTATAACTAAAATGTATCCGGACTGTACAATTATAATAATATTTCTTATATCTTTTTTGAAATAAATACATTATAATAGCTTTTAAGAATGATAGGACCACATTATTGACAGTTCTCTGTCTACAGCCGCGGGCCGGTCCGTCCGGTACAGTCACCACTCTCGCAGAAAATCGAAGTCTCAGCAGTGGCAATGTGTTGCTCTACTTCGTTCGGTAAGCGAGAGAGCCGGCAGTCCAACTTTTGAGTTGGTTTGGGGTTTAAGAGCGGCAGTAACCATCAGGAGTGTTGCTTGCTCGTTTACCACCAAGAGCAATAAAAAAAGCAATAATTGATTCTGCTTTATTATATACTATATTGTTACAAAATCTGGTGATTAGATAAACTTTATAGCTATAGCTTACTAATGAACGGACAAGATTTTTTTAAAATATAGATTATATAAGAAACAAAATACGTTTCTGTTTCTGCCAGATGATTACGGAACTCTACGAGGTTAAAATGTTTATTTAATTTACTAATAGATTCCTATATAATCAACATGATTTGATAGTGAATGAATTTAAAAATTAACTTTTAAAAGCATAAGGCGACTCCGCCTTTTACTAGTATAATATTAATTAATTAACCGTTTTAAATTTCACCGTTCTTTCCGTGTGGTGACGGAGTAAGAATAAAATTCACCAACCCCTATCTTACCCGTGGGTGATCGTACGAGACGACTAAGGGACATAAAACGTATTAATATCTAAGTGAGAGAAGGAAAACTCGAAACAAAACCCTATACTAACACGTCTGACCGGCGTGGTGTAGTAGGTCAATTACCCTCCCATTATGGAGAAGGCTCGAGCCCAACAGTGGGACATATATGAGCTGAGATGATGATGAGAACCGTTTTAATAGCAATTCTTATGGAGAAATAAAATATAATTTCCTCTTTAATTGCCTATAAAATCGTAAAAAAATACTGAAGAATCACCAGGCAAAAAGACAGCAGCAAATAAAATTATTTGTCCAAGCATTTTTAGCGCATTCACATATTGACAATTACACATACAGCACATTGCTCTCACTGCTCGAACGTCTTTTCTACGAGACCGACCAGCCCGCGCCTGTAGACAGAAAACTATCAACAGTATATTCCTACCGCTATTGAGTTGCCCTAACATATTCTTATCTTTTCTATGATCTATTTCATCAGTGGACATCAATAATCTGGTAGATACATAAAATCAAGCAAAATTAATCCTTACTAATATTATAAATGCGAAAGTAACACTGTCTGTCTGTCTGTCGCTCTTTCACGCCAAAACTTCTGAACTGATCTAAATGAAATTTGGTACACAGATAGTCTAGAGTCTGATAAAGGCCATAGGCTCCTTTTTAATGCAAAAAAAGGTTGTAAAGGGGGATGAAAAGTTGTATGGAAGTATCGTCATTTTTAAAGCCAGAAGTTTGAAACTTATTTTTAGGCTATTGAATAGATATAAATAAATATGACATTAACATGTTGTAAAAATTTACCCTTAAGGGATAAAATAAAAATAGGGGATGGAAAACTTTAGGAAAGTAACCTTTTACGCGGGCGAAGCCGCGGGATGAAGCTAGTGATAAATAAATTCAGTATATTTGTCAATATAACAAATCAAGAATAACAACTTGCGCATTCATTTATATTACAAAGCTGAGTTATATGGAAATTATTGTTAAGGTAATTTATCGGTGTGAGATTGCATCAAGGATCGACGGATAAATGTATAGTAAATATATAGCTATGAACGGGGGGTCATAATTCTCCGCAATGCAGACAACACTGCACAGGTATGTTTGACCGACTCAAAACATAGGAGTTAGCGTTTACTGATTATATATAACTTCTTCATCTCGAATCATACACGTCCCAATATTGAGTATAAACGTCCTGCATCTATGGATGTCCACTTTTGGACATAAACTACCACACGAATGTTTTATAGTGCTCATATACTGCCCACTATAGGACGCGGTCGTTTTCCACAATAGGAGACAAAACGGTATAACTATCCTAATCTAGACAGCTAGACAAGCGGGTCCATATGGAGATTTATGTCAAGTTTTCCTTCTCTTACAATGATCTTAGCGGCTTATAATCCTTAATCGTATGTTAAGATACTTATAAAGGACAACTGAATTGCATTCTTGCTCTGTCACTATTCAAGATTATTGTTATCAGTTTTTCTGTTCTTGCATTGACTGCAAACATATGGCGTCGTGCACGAGTAGTAATATATATTTTTCAAATACGCCGCAATAGAAGGATTATTTCCTTATTGCAGTGTCTTTTAGGAAACAAAAATTTAAATTAACCTCATCATCATCATCATCATCACAGCCCATAAATGTCCCACTGTTGGGCTCGGGCCTCCTCCGTAATGAGAGGGAAATTAACCTACTATACCGCGCTGGTCAGACGTATTAGTGTAGGGTTTTCTTTCGAGTTTTTCTTCTCTCGCATAGATGTTATATGCATCTTATATCCCTTACTCGTCTCGTACGATTACCCACGGGTAAGAAGGGTGGTGAATAGTATTCTTACTCCGTCACCACACGAAAGGGATATATGGATATATCTATATTACCCTGTTCAAGGATAATAGCATTAACTCTTGTATTTTAGAATGAGTTTCGTTTATAAATCGCACCATCCTCCATAGACCCGGCCAGCACTGTTTTGATTACCGTTTGCCGTACACAGCGATCAACTGTTGTAATTTGCTCGCTATCATAAAACCAAACGCGCTTATTTGCTACACGCCAATATATTATTACTAGCTGTGCCAGCAGGTTCGCTTGGAATAAGTACTTAAATTTAAGCCAAATATTGTATGCTTAGCTATATAACGTTCTTTCGAGTAAAGGCGGCTCTCGTTACGAAGGGAGCAGATTTAGCATATGATGCAAATAACGATTATTTAAAGCAAAATTTACTAAAGTCATTTATCACCATCATTATCTTAGCTCGTATATATCCTACTGCTGGACTGCTGGCCTAATTTACACCCCCAGAGGGTGAAAACACGTGTTTATTTATATTTACTGAAGATAATTTATACGTAATTTGAAAAGAATCAATAAAGATTTTTTTTCCGGACATTTTTTAAATTGACATAACTTTTTTATTTATAAACCAATTTACATAAAATAAAGCCTAAATGTTAAGTGAAGCTTACCATAATATATTAGTGAAAACCGCGTCTAAATCGGATAAGCCGTTTTTGAGATTAGCGTGCACAAACACACAGACAAACAGATAAACAGACAAAAATTTTAAAAATCATTGTTTTGGGTTCTGTTAGTGTTGATAAAGGTCCCAGTAATATTTTTTCTCATATATCTTCCATGTACAGACAGCAATCCGTTACATTTATATTATATGTATAGATGAACATATAAGAGGAAGTTTGAAAGTTGCGCCAGTGACGGAAAAATTAAGGAGTGAAAGATTGACATGGTATGGACATGTGATGAGAAGGGATGAAAGTAATGTTGTGAGGAAAGCTTTAAGCATGAATGTTGAAGGCTTAAGGGGTAAGGGAAGACCCAAGAAAAGATGGATGAACTGCGTGAAACATGACATGGCTAGACAAGGAGTGACCACAGAGATGACGTCTGATAGAGTTGTATGGAAGGAGAAGACATATTGCGTCGACCCCAAATAAATTGGGATAAGAGCAGGTTGATGATGATGATGACAGACATACATATCATCACGCCATATCCCTTGCAGGGTAGGCAGAGAGAACAAAGTGCCAGAGAACTCTATCCTTGCATACTTCACTCGCTTCCTCAACATTCATAATTCCCTTCATACACGCTCGCCGGTTTCGGAGACTCTTGACTCCACCTTCCTTCCGTACGTGACTAATCTGGTCTAGGTAAGTTAGTCTCGGTCTCCCCCGGTACCTACATCCTTCCACTTTCGCATTGTATACCAGACATTCGTTCGGCATTCTTTCCACATGTCCGAACCATCGGAGCACTTCCCTTTCGCATCTTTACACCAATACTCTCTTTCATGCCTACTTGCTTATTTATCTACTTGTTTGTTTGTATAGATGTTATATGCATATTTTATCCCTAAGTCGTATTTTACGATCACCCACAGGTAAAATAGGGAAGGGGAATTATATTCTTGCTCCGTCACCACACGGAAAAGAGTAGTTTTAAAGTAATTTATACATAATTGTAAATATGTACATATTGTACCTATATGTTACTTTGTGCATATAGAAAAAACAAATGTTCTCATTCGTATTATTTAACTCACGTTGATGAAATATTCACTTCTGTTGTGTAGTACACGCCATTTTGTATTTTTTATGAGAAAAGTGCATAACTTTTTAGAAATTTAAACATAGGAAATCTAATCATCTATAACATAAATAGTTAGAATTTAATTTTTATTTGAAAACCCACGTCGTTCCATGACACTAATAATATTATTAACATTAATAACATCCACAACTTAGCACACATTAATCACAAATTTTGTTACTTCAGCAGTTGTCTAGTTGTGGCCTATTGTTGCCAAATAACGATTTACTAACATATATAAACATTGCGTCGCTCTCCTATTAATCGCAGCATTATATATTACAGCCTACTTTACTCAATTTTTCCCTATTTGACATACGTAACTTTTTAGAATCCAAGTACCTAAGATCAGTGCGTTAATTTTTTTTATTCCATATGGTGACAAACGAGCATCCAGCACACCTGATGGTAAGTGTTACTGCCGCCGATAAATCTTTGCTATACCAAGGGTATAGCTAAGCTGTTGCCTACCAATGAAACAAGTCCCACCTAGAAAGTTGGGTTTCCGGCTTTCTCGATTACCGAAAGACACTCAGCAACATATTGTCACTGCACAGACGTGTCGATTTTCTGCGAGAGTGTGATTCTACTCCGGACTGACTGCCCGCGGCTATAGACAGAGATCTGTTAACAATGTGGCCGTACCACTACAAATCCTACTACTATCAAACAGACAAACCTTTTCAATTTTATAATAGTAATATAGATATGAGGAGGAGGAGGGCGCCACTGTGCCAACGTTGACATCGATCTCGTATTTTTTATTGATTTTTAATTAAATTAGTCATCCAAAAATTGTTAACAGTGCAAAAAAGGAAAGACAGTGTTTAAAATCACTAGGACCATATGAAATACTCAGTGCAAAAACTATAAAAATCGATGAACAGTGCAAAAATAAGTTACATCAAAAGTGTCTTTGTAACCCGTTAAAACTTTATTACATAGTCTTAAGGAGTGAAAAATACGATTGTTAAGTGAAATTATATGAATGGATAATAAATCTAAACATGAAAAAGTGTTAGTATAAGAAGTTGAAAATAATTATAACCTCAAAGTACATGACAATGACTCAGTGTTGGTACAAAATATAAAAAAAAACAATACACACAACGCCATCTGTTATTACCAATATAAATTACCAAGACATTAAACAGGGGTTGCCATCTAGCGAGATTGGTCAATATCACTACCAACCCATGACCTAAAGGACTGGAGCGGCACTAATAATACAGCACTCTTAACATAGAGGGCGCGAAGCTTAATTTTTATTATTTTATCAGTTACCAACCTAACACTTATCATGGATGAAATAAAACAAATGTTATTAAAAATGCAACAAGACATTGTACAATAAGAACAGGACATGTTAGACATGAAGGAGGATATAAAAAGCACAATTAATAATAACATTAACGAGAAATTCAACATTTTGGATCAGAAAAACGCTATTTTGGAGAAAAAAATTGAGGAACAGAGTGTAAAAATAAATAACTTTGAGAGACATATTAGACGCAAAAATATAGTCATGTTTGGGGTAGAAGAACACGAGAAATCCTACCATGAACTAGAAAACAGAATGATGGATATCATTAATACCTACTTTAAACTACAATACAATAAATCGAATTTTGAAGAAATTAGAAGAATGGGTAAAAAAGGCGAGAAAATCAGACCGGTTGTAATAACATTCTCTACAGTCGGCTTTAAACTGAATGTTCTAAAAAATAAATCCGGCCTTAAGGACACACCATACTATATAAAAGAAGACTACCCCTTAGAAATCCTGAACAAGCGCAAGGAATTACAGGTCCAATTGCAAAAGTAAAAAGAAGCAGACAATACTGCTTTTATAAAATATGATAAACTCATTGTATTTAGTAATAATAAGAGTAATCAGCGCCAACAATTTAATAAAAGAAACCTGTCTGAATCTCCAGAGATAATACCACCCCATTCCGGAAGCCAAAATGCTCAACAAGTGCACAATAATAAACAACCAGCTAAGAAAAACAAGGCATCAAATATGAGAGACTATATACTTCAAAAACCGAAAATAGGCTACACTCAAACCGATACTCCCCAAAACCAAACAAGTACATCGCAGCCTAACTTAGCATAGCAACCAACACCGGACCCTCTACTCCCCACATACCTCCCACCACGGCCGGTCAACGCGGGAGAGTCAGACCACAACCCTCCAAGGAAGAATAATATTTCAAGAGAAAGAAACGCAATCTATATTGGTACCCTTAACGCAAGATCATAGTAATAACTTAAAATATAATTAACTTTTCTGGAATATCAGAAAGAGTTTGCATATTAGAAATAAACCTAGGAAACCACCACTTCGCAATTATTCAAGCATACGCACCAACAGAATGCTCTACACAAGAAGAATTAGATTTATTCTACACAGACTTAGAAAAAGCTCACGATATGATCACTACACAGTGTATTATAACCATGGGCGATTTCAACGCGCAGATCGGCCAATTGAAGAGCTATGAGAATAAAGTTGCAGGCATTTATGGTCTCGGTAACAGAAGCAGGAGAGGCGACAGACTAATTCAGTACGCGTACGAACATAATCTGAAAATTATAAATACAATGTTTAAATCAAAAGCTAACCGGAGATGGACCTGGATTTCGTCTGATAAGAAAACTAGAAAAGAAATTGATTACATAACTACGACAAAACCCAAATTTTTCTCTAAATACGAAGTACTGAACTCTTTCTCCTTTGGCACCGATCATAGACTTCTGAGAGCGACTCTTTACCTAGATACGAAAAAAAAGAGCAGAAGAAACTTTACCAGCCCAAGAAACTCTATGAATACCCAAGAAGAGATAAATATGTACCTAAAAAACTTAGAAGAACTCATACCCGAACTATTAGAAAAACACGAAAAATATACTGTCATGGAATTTTACAAAAAGTTGGCAATCTCTATATTAATAAGCCTGAAATACAAGAAAAGAGTAAACAAAAGAACAATTTTATCGGAAAAAGCAATCAAATTAATGGAAAAAAGAAGCACGCTACAAAACAAAACAAACCATACTAAAAAGGATAGAGATGAGCTGAAAAGCTTATACAAAGAAACAAATAGAGAAATAAGGAAATGTTATGAAAATCATAGGTTACAAACACTGAAAAGATGCATTGAAAAAACAAGATCTGCTAAAAAGGCGTATAAGGAATTAGACACATCGAAAAAAATGGATTTCATCTCTACAAAGAGGCTCTACAACTTGCAATTCACGAACTGATATTATAAACATAGCCGGCGACTTTTATGCTAGCCTTTACAGTTCTCCAGAATCAGTGTAAGATAGAGAACAAACCCTACCGAAAAACACACTGCCTATAAAAAACTTTGATGAAATAGAAATATTAAAACAAATAAATAAATTAAAATTAAATAAGAGCCCAGGACCGGACAGTTTGAATAACGAATACATTAAACATGGCAAAAAACTTTTATTAACACCCCTTACAATACTATTCAATAAAATACTTGATGAAGAATCTGTGCCGGAGCAATGGAAAGAGTCGGAATTTATTTTGATATATAAAAAAGGAAACCCTAAAGACATAGGTAATTACCGCCCGATAAGCCTCATGTCTTGCCTATATAAACTTTTCGCATCGTGTTTACTAGACAGAATATCGCCACAGATAGACTCATGCCAAACTATGGAACAAGCGGGATTCCGAAGCGGATTTAGCACTACAGACCACATTCACACCGTCGACCAATTAATTGAAAAATATGTCGAATACAAAAAACCGCTCTACATAGGTTATATTGATTATAAGAAAGCTTTCGACTCTATACATCACACTAGCATCTGGGAAGCATTAAACAAACAAAACATCAATGCAAAATATATTAACATTATCAAAAATGTTTATCTTAATTGCACAAGTAGAGTCAGGCTAGACAGAGTGAGTACCAAAATCAGTATTAACCGTGGAGTCAGGCAGGGTGATCCTATCTCGCCGAAATTATTTATAGCGGTCCTACAAAATATAATGGAGGACTTACCATGGTCGAAGCAAGGAATAAATGTGAAGGGGAAACATTTAAGCCATTTACGTTTTGCGGACGATGTCGTTGTTTTCTCCGAAAGCCCGTATAACTTAAACACAATGATCAACCAACTTCAAACTGCTAGCGCTCACGTGGGACTAGAAATGAATTTAGAAAAAACCAAAGTAATGACTAACAGTGAGTTGACGGCAATACTAATCAAAGATGAGCCACTCGAGTACGTAGAGACTTAGAGAGTTACGTTTATCTTGGCAAACAGGTTTCATTTAGAAAAGAGCGGAATATAGAAGAAATAAACAGAAGAGCATCTATCTCATGGAAAAAGTACTGGGCTCAAAAAGAAGTTCTGAAATCGAAATTACCAACTAAACTAAAACGGATAATTTTAGACACGACAATTTTGCCCTGTCTCACCTACGGATGCCAAACGTGGATCTACGACCGGATAGCAAGTAATAAAGTCCGGACCACTCAGAGAGCAATGGAAAGGAGTTGCTTAAACTTAAAGCTGAGAGACAGAGTAAGAAACACAGAAATTCGGAAAATTACAAAGGTAAATGATGCTCTACATTTCGCAAAAAGTTTAATATGGAGGTGGGCTGGTCATGTTGCGAGATACAAGGACAACCGTTGGACAATCAACATCACAAACTGGAAAGGACCACATGGCAAGAGAGGTAGAGGCCGTCCGGGCGCCCGGTGGCAGGATGAGATTGTGGCCACCGCAGGAAGAGACTGGATGTCCACCGCCACGGTCAGAGAAACCTGGAATTCTTTGGAGGAGGCTTTTACCCTAAGGGGTCCACATAACCTAAATTGAATTAATAAAAATACCTAATGATATCCTGCATGAATGAATTTATTTATTTTTATTATTATATTATTACTTATTTTTAAAATTAATTATTATTCTGAACAATAATTCTATACAATTACCATTCGATCCTGTAGTCTTTATCATTTTAAAGAAATGGAATGTAAATGAAATTATATTATATCAGTATATCATTTTAATCAAACTATTGTGGAATGAAAATAAAGCTTTATTATTATTATCTCCTTTTAATTCACGGGTTCTTCCGTAGGGAAGATGCCCGGTCCTTTGGGAGGCTTACATGGGGATATGGATCCAACACGCAGAGGCCTTTGGAGAAATTTAATCTAAATATTGGGATGGGACACCTACCGATGACATTCCACGTCTGCACATAACATACGTGGAATGCCAGCAGTAAGTGTAAAACTATTGTGTGATGATGGTATCTAATATATGAATATGGGAGTGGGTGCTTAGTGGACTGGTTCATCTTAAATCTATGAATTTATAAACTGTCGTCTGCCTTCAAACCCATGTTAAGAGATGAACGGTGGCAGACGGTGACTCGCCAGCTCACTGAATGGGCCCCCTAAATAGTCGCCACAGACACACTAGTCATACGGGCAACAGAGGGCAACATTGGTGTAAGTGGCTAGGGGTGTCGAGCGGTGCGGCGCCGGTTTCACCATTGAGTCTGCGATAAACAGACCCTTGGTTTCCCCGTAATTATGCCCTTGAAAATGACACTTCCACCCCCGAGCATATAGCTCTGGCGACCCCTCTCTGACCAGCTGTTTAAGGCAAGCCAGAGCTGAGAGTCCTTCGGGCACTCTTCGGTTTCCACTCTAGCCAGCCAATGAAGGCCAGCTGGAGACGAGTCCCTGATCGACTCTCTGGAGTATTCAGGACCACAGTGTCGCCACTCACATTCAGCTCGCCACAAGCTGCCCTGCGGTTTATTGGCTTTCCTGTAAATCTTGAGATACATTTTTTTATATCAAAAGAACTTAAGGAGCCATATAATGTTCCTCCGAGTTTTGCGTTAGCCTCATGGTGAGATAACGACTGGCCCGGAGGTAATTATTATTATTATTATTAATATAGATATGGATTTTATATTAAAACTTTACAACCACCATTATAACGTTAGTCACCGGTTTGCTTAGAAAAACTGAGAGGTTTAACCCCTACTAATATTAAAAATGCGAAAGTAACTCTGTCTGTCTGTCTGTCGCTCTTTCACGCCAAAACTACTGAACCGATATAAATGTAATTTGATACACAGATAGTCTAGAGCCTGATAAAGGACATAGGCTACTTTTTAATGCAAAAAAAGGATTGTAAAGGGGGATGAAAAGTTGTAAGGTATTATCGTCATTTTTAAAGCCAGAAGCCAGAAACTTATTTTTAGGCTATTGATTAGATATAGATAGAAATAAATATGACATTAAAATTTCATAAAAAAATTACCCTTAACAGGTTAAATAAAAGTAGGGTATGAAAAACTTTAGGAAAGTAACCTTTTACGCGGACGAAGCCGCAGGCAGAAGCTAGTATATAAGTCAAAAACGTACTTTTTAGATTGTATTGAGTTTATAAAAAGATTTATTTTAAGTTTATTTTTTATAACCACCCTGCCGAAGATCCTTTGTATTGCAGGGGCCTTTATAGACATAATTAACGCAGACAAATTGCACATAGACTCAATACAACACTTTGTAGATCACACGTGTGTTGTACTGCGTAGGAATCAAAGCTACGGCACTGGCACAGAAAGTATCTTAACCTTTACGCTATCAGTCAAATATTTGTAATATAGTAATATACCCTGTGACACAGACATCGATATAATTTAAACAGGGAAGATGTATAAATTGTCCTACAACTAATCTAACGGCGAGATATGAAACACCAGCTTAATCTCGATGATGTATTAAGCAATATTTTTTTATTATAAGCTATGAAGTATGGACACCCCGGCAAATAAATACGGAATAGCAGCTTGCAATCACATCGGTACCAGCGGCTGGCCCGATGGCGATGAATAAGATACAGAGTGAGTTATAGGGCCACACGCCGCCCTTCCGTCGCCTTCCTTCCTCCGTCAGAATGGGCGGGATGTGTCCAGACCATAGCCTGCACAAAAAAAAACTGTGTGTGTCAGCTGCGACGCACGACTGGAGTTTACTCCTTAAGTAGATACGATTATCAAAACAGGCGCAAAAAAAGCTCATTTGACTAAAAATAATATATATATATATATATATATATGTATATATATATATATATATATATATATATATATATCTCTTTATTTACATTTATTAAAACTGTTCAGTGAAGTATTATCTCACGTCAGAAAGTGAAAGGTGCGCAGAATAGGTTGCGCACCAAAAACGTAATGAAGTCATTCGATCACTAGATTTTACTCCTCAAATTTTTTTCATACCGGGCGCCTTATATGAAAATCGATTCTTAAGGAGTAAACTCCAAAAAGCAAGAAAATAAATGTGCGGTCACATATCGTTCCGTATTCTTTCCCCATCGCCCATGGGTTGACCATTAGCATGGGGTACGATGCCAGAAACCTCCGCGTGGTGTACCCTGGGTGCGGGCGACAGTCCCCCAGATCCCTCTGTTGAATTGTCGCCCGTAGCGAATCTCTGGCGCGAGGGGGGGTTACCCAGCAATGGGTTGAGCCCAAATTCGCTCCTGACCCTCTAGTTGTAGAGGGTACAGGACGCGAAATTTCGGACGGGCCCGGTCATTCATTAATTTGAGGGCTGGGCAGGCTTATGCCACCGCCGACATATCGTAAACCTGATATCTTGCTTCAAGACATATTGTCGTGAGGCGTAGTTTCAGGAGCGAGGGTCTTGGCTTAACCGCCCGGACCGCGAGGAAGACAACCTCTATAAAGAATTCAACATTCGAATTCGGAAATTACCCAGAATCCTAAGTTCTGGCGTGCGGCGAGAGGATGCATGGCAGATGGGCTATTCTGTTCTTAGCACGCTCCAGCCAGGGTACCGGCTGACCCCCTGGTTGGTAAATGTAGGCTTGCCCGGGTACAGGGATCTCTGCCCGGGTCGACCGTTAGTTCTCCCATACTCGTAGGAATCAAATGGATTGGATTATGGTTTCAGAGGGGGCGTTCGACCATCGGGGCCCTGCTACGCCTGAGGCAGACGGCCGCGGAGGCTGTCGCCGGCAAAGGAGTGCTGTTGGCGGTGTCGTTGGACATCGCCAACGCATTCAATAGTCTGCCATTCAGCTGCATCAGGGAGGCGCTCCGATTCCATGGAGTGCCCCTGTACCTCAGGCGGCTGGTGGCAGACTATTTGGAGGGGCGCAGTGTTCTTTACGCGAGCCCCGCAGAGGACATTGTGCGGACCCCATGTCGTGTGGTGTTCCGCAGGGGTCGGTTCTGAGGCCGACTCTGTGGGACATCGGTTACGACTGGGCGTTGAGAGGGAGTCTCCCCCCCGGGCTGAGCGTTATATGCTATGCTGACGACACGCTCGTCACAGCCCGGGGCAGGACATTCGAAGAGGCGGCGAGCCTGGCCACTCTCGGCACCGAGGAGATGGTCAGGCGAATCGAGGCGCTGGGGCTCAGGGTGGCCCTAAACAAGACGGAGGCCCTTTTATTCCATGGGCCCCGTGTGAGGCTGCCCATCGGCGCCGTGACCTCGTCGCTGTCATCGGTGTCGACCTGACGCTGCCGGCTGTTGCGCGAGCGATGGTAGACAGCATCAGGAATTGTAACGTGGTCGCCGCCTTCTGCGACGCTATCATCTCGCAGAAGGAGGCGGCGGAACGGGCCCGGGAGGATTCCCGTGACCCGGGTCGCCGCCCACGGCCGGGGCGGCGCAGGCGCGAATATCTACGCCTGATGCCGCCCTAACCGAGGCTTCGGGTGAGCGGACCGGGGAATTGTCCAGTCACCCGACGTGAGGCCACCGCGTGAGGGCGACGCCTCGACGGCGAAAGCTGTCGGGGCGTCGACGAGAGAGGAACCCGAGAGGGCATACCGCCGGGTGGGCCACCGAAGACAAAGATCGGGTACCGGTGGTCCGCTCGCACGGCGAAGAAGAGATGCTTGCAGGGTGGGTTAATGGGGTTGCACGCCGCCTCTTCCGTCACCCCGAACCGATTTGGCGGGGTGCGACGTCCATAGACCACCGCAAAAAAAAAAAAAAAAAAAAAAAATGGGTTGACCATTAGCATCGATTCTTTGACCTCATTGGCCAGCCTAACGAGTTATCCTTTCGACTAACTTCCCAATAAGCAAATAGGATAATATGTTATATAACAACTATACTCTAAAAATTTGCCATATTTATCTATTAAATTAAAAAGTACGAGTGCCTCTCTATGTATGCGTGCATCTAGTAAATTATAATTACTTAATATTTTGCTTAGAAATAATGTTCGATCATATGTATTTACCTATAAGCATACAGGCTTAAATAACAACTTCATTATAGCTTTTCCATGGCCCTTATAGTGGTGGGGCTACACTCTTGACAGTTTTCTGTCTACAGCCGCGTGCCGGTCCGTCCGGTATAGTACCATACTCTCGCAGAAAATCAATATTTGTGCAATGGCAATGTATTGTTGGGCTTCATTCGGTGAGCGAAAGAATCGAGAGCCCAACTTTCTGGGTAAGTTTTGGCTATTATGCAGCGGCTTAGGTGTACTCCTAGTATTGCAAAAGTTCATAAGCGGCAGTAACACTTACCATCAGGTGAGCTGCACGCTCGTTTGCCACTATAAGCAATAAAAAAAGTACTATAAAGAAGCGACGTTTCAACGAAGGAATTTTCTTTTATCTCCTTTTACATCCGAGCACAAGTACCTACTTCCCGAACTCATTAAAAGTTTTAAGTGTTTTTACCTCAGCAAACACGTGGTATATAATCTATACTAATATTATAAAGCGGAAGAGTTTGTTTGTTTGTTTGTTTGTTTGTTTGTTTGTTTAAACGCGCTAATCTCAGGAACTACTGGTCCGATTTGAAAAATTCTTATTTTGTTGGATAGTCCATTTATAGAGGAAGGCTTTAGGCTATATAACATTACGCTGCGACCAATAGGAGCAGAGCAACAATGATGAATGTGTAAAAATCGGGTTTATGTTTCCTTTTGAGAGCTTCCGCTGCGAAAACGGTTAAAGTTGCGCAAAAATTATGTACTACATAATTGTTCCCCTTTCAAAGTTCTAAATAAGAGTCCGCAACAGCATATGTCTATCTTTTAACATTGGCTCACTATAGCCTTTTTTATGCTAATCAAATTTGTTTTAAAATAATGTGATATTTTCGAAGGTGTTTTTATAAACATAATATTAATCCTTATCCAAATAAATGAGTTATTCATCACAAGTATTTAATTTAAAACGAAATTGCTCTTTACATTATTTGATTTCAATGAATATCTTAGGAAATATCGCAGTTTAAAAATAACATCGCAGCAAAATAATGATCAAGTACTGGGCGCGCATTTACGATAAAAATACTGGATCTTATAATCTTATATTAAAAAAAAATTCAAACTAATGTTATTTCAAAGTACTTCTGCACACACTACATTTTTAGTTTTGTTTTCTTCTCATGACCTTCCGTCGGCTTTACACATCCTAAATAATAATAATAAGTATAGGAAGTATTAGTGCCTGCCCTCATGTATGGCAGTGAAAGTTAGATTTGGCGGGGAAGACATGAAAATAGAATAAATGCTGTAGAGCTGACAGCTCTTCGTAAGCTGTGTGTGATGTAAGTATGAAAGATAAAATTAGGTATAATGTTATAAAAGAGCGCTGGTATGCTGAGATGGGTTGGACACGAAGTGGAAGAAATAATGAGTGGGCAGAGGTTGACGAAGCAAACATATAAAGCAATCGTGAATGGGACGAATACAAGGGGAAGACCTTTTCTGGACCAAATTGGCGATTTGTTCACGAGAGGTCATCATCATCATCATTCTCCTACTCTTATCCCAATTACTTGGGGTCGATACAATAAGTACTCTTCATTCATAGTACATATTATAAAAGTTATTGGCAATAGTTTTATGACCGGCCGCCTGCCAGACGTCAACCCTAATTGGGAATGTAATTGTTGACCAAACGGCATCAGATGGAGTTGGCCCAAGTCGTTATAAGGCTCTTAGTCGTCTTTTACGACATCCACAAGCAAAGTGAGGATTGGTAGTATTCATAGCCGCTACCACACAGCGATTTCATACACATTAAAAGTATGTGTAATCGTAAATAGGCGTAAGTGTATGTATGTATGTATAATATACATACATTGTGTATATCTATAGAAAGTATAGATAAGACCCAATACTTTTACTTGCATTACTTTATATGGTACTACATTGCATTATATGGATTACGTCAAACTTGAATCACTTTTAAATACTTATTTCGCGTAACTACAAATACACACAAAAAAAAAAGAAACACATACATGCACGCACACTACATCACAAACACACGCACACCACACACACACATATACACATACACACACGCACACACACACAAACACACATACACAAACACACGCACACCAGACACACACAAACAAACGCACAACACACACATACACACGCACACACACACACACACACACAACGTGTGAGCGCACTCACTAACACCTTAATTCTCACTCATTCATTTATTATAGATTTCTTTATCATTAGTCTTTATTACGTAAGATATATATATTCATTATTTATAATGTATGTTACTGTAAAATAATTTGATGTTCAAGATTTATGTATTTCGGGAAGGAACTGTCTCTTGAAACACAGGTATTACCTAATTCAAGAGGCAAAGACATCTATGTCAACTGTCATATGTATTTAGTTTTCAATAAAGATTATTATTATTATTATTATTTTACTTAAGGTTAAATGTTCTACTCTTACTAATAAAAGGGTCATGTAGGTACCTAAAACAGCTTTAACGTATGTATTATTTAAAAATATTTCCACCTTTTACGTAAACGAATTCGCGAGTTGAAGTTAACGTTAGCCCAAAGTAACCATTCCACGCGGACGAAGTCGCGGGCAGAAGCTAGTAGATAATAAAACAATTAGAAGATGTTCTTTGATTAACTTTTATCAATGTTTAATCAAGGCTTTCTCAATAAACAAGTGAAATATGAAATTTATGTAAATTAATTACTAATAGTAGGTATGAAAGATAGTATTGGTGTAAAGATGCGAAAGGGAATGCTCTGATGGTTCGGACATGTGGAAAGAATGCCAAACGAACGTCTGGTTAAGAAGATATACAATGCGAAAGTGGAAGGATGTAGGTACCGAGGGAGACCGAGACTAACCTACCTAGACCAGATCGGTCATATACTGAAGGAAGGTGGAGTCAAGAGTCTCCGAAACCGGCGAGCGTGTATGAAGAGAATTATGAATGTTGAGGAAGCGAGTGAAGTATGCAGAGATAGAGTTCTCTGGCACTCTGTTCTCACTGCCTACCCTGCAAGGGATATGGCGTGATGATATGTATGTATGTAATTATTAATAGAATAATTTTCTTTTTCTACTGACAATAATATTGATTCATAGCTGGTGTAGTAATCCACAAAATGTTGTTCTAAATGTGGATGTAAATTGTGTCCGTAAATTGCATCTTTATAAAATCCCCCGCAATGCAAAGGTTATTTTTAGTGTCCGATATTATCTATTTTAAAATATATGTTATCAAAAATATGAATTAAAATTAATAACCGATATTGTAACAAGTAGAAATGCTGTGTGGTAACGACTACGAATACTACCAATCCTTACTTCGCTTGTGATTATCGTAAAAGACAACTAAGAGCGTTATTTCCACATATTTTTTTTTTTTTTTTTTGCGGTGGGCTATGGACGTCGCACCCCGCCAAATCGGTCCGGGGTGACGGAAGAGGCGGCGCGCAACCCCATTGACCCACCCTGCAAGCACCTCTTCTTCGAGCGGGCCACCGGTACCCGATCTTTGTCTTCGGTGGCCCGCTCGGCGGTATGCCCTCTTGGGCTCCTCTCCTGTCGACGCCCCGACAGCTGTCGCCGTCGAGGCGTCGTCCTCACGCGGTCGCCTCACGTCGGGTAACCGGACAATTCCCCGGTCCGATCACCCGAGCGTTATTTCCACCTGAGTCAACTCCACCTGATAGCGTCCGATCAACAATCACATTCCCAAGGAGGGTTGGCGTCAAGCAGGCGGTCGTTCATAAAACTATTACCAAAAGTTTTTAATATGTACGATGGAAAAAGACTACGTATTGAGTTGACCCCAAGTAATTGAAATAAGAGCAGGACGACGATGACAGAAATAAATATAAAATAGATAGTAAAAAAAAACTCTGTAATAAATAATAACCTTGATTTGTTTCAATGTCAAATAACCGCGACCATGAATGCTGAAAAATATTCGAAACCTCGAAATAGAGTAAAATTCGATTCATCCATCAGCCCGTAGACATCCACTGATATAGGCCTCTCCACGAGAATGCAGTCTTATGCAAACGGTATCCAACGATTTTATTTCTTTTAAAATTTCGTGTATACTTTTACCTTCACTATGCACCTTCAAAGATTGGAAATGCATTGTGAAGGTAAAAGTACCTAGTGTTTATTTACTTGAAGTCAAAGATATTTTTATTGCAGTTTTAGCTATTTCTAATATAGTAACTAAACCAAACGATATTTTATATTAAAATCCAAATGATCTCATTTACGCGTACTCATATTTCGCGCGGATCAGGGTCTTTTCTTAACGCAAATATTGGCCAGACTCATAATAACGTGAACGGCAGACGCCCCGTAACTTGAATGAGCTATTAAACGCAGCGCGCTGTCTGTTTATGAATGTTGTAGCAAAATATGGTGGCAATATAATATACTTTTATTACATTGTAAAACACATAAGGCTAACTGCTTCTTTGTGATACAATTACAATAATACATACATTGCAATCTCCATATAGTGGCAAATTAAGAATACAATGTTTCACCACGCCTCAGTTGAAATTGTAGTCCTGACAACCGCGTAACCGGTTGAAATATTATTATACTACATAAATTGCGTAGTGGTATACCGTTCTAGCGTCTAGGTATCGTGAGCTCTATTTCCACGCAGGACAATGCTTTGTGTGTCCGCAAATTGTTATTAGGGAATTTTTGATTAATATAGATCCTAAACGGCCAGTCAAATCGAAAAATGTTGAGAGAAAACTAAAAATGATTTTTAAATACCTATTTAACGATACCCCACTCGATATAGTTTGACTTTATTTTTTTTAATTTTTACAATATGGCGTCCAGTAGTCGCCATATTGAATTTTCAATAACGTCATATCTTTAGTGACACTCGCCGGATTAAGAGGAATTGATTGACGTGCGAATCATAAAAATCGGCCCAGGCGTTTGGTATATATAGTGCTTCAAAGGAATATACATACATACATAGACTGTTAAACACAATACTCCTTTGCAGTCGGGTAAAAATAAAAAAATAAAAAATCAACCAACTATATCAAATGTTGTATCGTTGAATAGGTATTTAAAAATCATTATTAGTTTTCCTTCAACATTTTTCGATTCGACGGACCGTTTACGATCTATATTGATTTAAAGTTTCGTATCAACCTTTCTCACATATAGGTTTTTAGACAGTAGAAATTTACGATGAAAAGACAAAAATTCGTATGACGGTGCGTGTGAATGTGGTTGGACATATACTAAAGTATCTAGTAGATATATTGTCCAATATACCATAGATAGTCCTACCTAAAGTATCTAATGTCTGACGCGGTCGCCCATCTCCAACTTCTAACAATTTAGTACTCAACTTCAGTCGAAAAACTATATATAGTTAGGTACCTACTTATTAATACATAATATAACTATAGCCACCTAGGTATTCATAACTAAAAAGTGTAAAATCAAAAATGATAATTAAAAAAATCAAAAAACCCCACGGCGTAACAAGCGAACTAAACTACGTACGTAATAAAAAACTGAAAAGAAAAAACAAGCACTTAGATGTCCTGTGGTCTAGAATTCTATAATATATTATTGAATGAATACTATTGCAGAAAATAAAATATATTCTAATAATGGAACATAACAACTGAACAGTCGGGATCCATTATTCGATAGCAAATCTAATTTATTCGACAGCAAATCTAATTTTTCAATGGATCCCGACTGTTCAGTTGTTATGTTCCATTATTAGAATATATTTTATTTTCTGCAAGAGTATTCATTAAATAATATATTATAGAATTCTAGACACCGGACATCTAAGTGCTTGTTTTTTTTTCAGTTTTTTATCATGTACGTAGTTTAGTTCGCTTTTTACGCAGTCGGGTTTTTGATTTTTTTAATTATTTTTTTTATTATATACTTTTAGTTATGAATACCTAGTTGGCTATAGTTATTTTATTTATTAATTAGTAGGTACCTAACTATATATAGTTTTTCGACTAAAGTCGAGTACTAAATCGTTAGAAGTTGGAGATGGGCGAATGCGTCAGACATTAGATACTTTAGGTAGGACTATCTATGGTATATTGGACAATATATCTACTAGAAACTTTAGTATATGTCCATCCACATTCACAAACACAGTCATACGAATTTTTCATCTTTTCATCGTAAATTTCTACCTTCTAAAAACCTATATGTGAGAAAGGTATTTACGAAACTTTAAATTAATATACATCCTAAACGGTCAATCGAATCGATGTTGAGAGAAAACTAAAAATAATTTTTAAATACCTATTTAACGATACCCCACTTGACATAGTATGTAGACTTTATTTTTTTTTCATTTTCACAATATGGCGTCCTGTAGTCGCCATATTGAATTTTCACTAACGTCATATCTTTAGTGACACTCGCTGGACTAAGAGGAATCGATTGACGTGTGAATCATAAAAATCGGTTCAGGCGTTTGGTCTATATAGTGCTTCAAAGGAACATACAAACATACATAGACTTCCATGTACAGACAGTGATCCGTTACATTTTTATTATATGTATAGATAGATAATAATAACAACAAGATTAATGTTTGAGGGTTTTAATAAAGTATCAGCCCACATTCTATTTGAAGCATTTATCTTACTCTTTAATCAATAAGCATTACTTTATTTTTGTCAACCCTAACATTTGGGGCACTCTTTAACTTCTTTATAAACTTATCAGCAATTCTGTCGTTCACTTCTTGTCCAGTAGCTTCACTATATTCTCCTAAAACCTTCTTCTGCAGTCTTTTAAAAGGCATTTCATTATCTTTCTTCTGCAATACAGACATGATAACTGCATGCCAATTGAATTTCTCACTGCTTACAGTTAATTCTTCTATTTTGGCAACATTTTGGTCATGAAGACTATCCTCTTCTTCTTCAGTTTTCAGCTTCTTTTTTTGAGTTTTCCCTTTTATGGAAACTACATCATTAACAGGTTGAACAACAGTATCAACTAATTCACAATGTCCATTACTATTGACAGTGTCAAGCCTTTTACGTTTTTTGTTTTTATCAGTTTTACCTTCTGCTGTATTCTCTTCATCTTCAGCAGATTGAGACTTATTTTTCTTTTTCTTACCATTTTTAGTCTCTGTTTCTTCTACATATTCTTCAGGTGCTGCAGTGGCACTTTTTAATTCTGCTTCATACTTTAGACGTTTCTTTTCTTCCTTTTTTTGTTTTTTGCTTAGTTTTTTTTCATTTACAGGCTCAACATCACCATTTTCTTTAGCTTCTGTGCCATTTGGTGCAGTTTCATTGAGATTATCCTCTTTAGGTGGTTCACTAACACCATTAGTTGTGTTCTCTTTTTTATCATTTGAAGCAGAATCTTTCTGGTTAGTTTGGTTTTTACTCTTAGAGTTAGATAAGTCAGAAAGTTTAACAGATATTAATTCCCAGGCTTGATCAATATCTTTTGGATTAGTTTTACCACAAACATTTTTTACAAAATTAATAAACTTAGGCTTCTTACGGGGAGTATTATTGTGTTTGCTAACAGTCTCAATTATTCTCAATACATTTGCAGGAGCATTTGTCTGCTCATCTAGAACAGATTGTAACATTTCCACCCATGTATTCTGTTTCTTTTCACCCTTCTTCTCCTTCGAAACAAATCCTTTGCCCGAATATCGTTCCTCTTCTGTTATACACTTAATATGTGTTTCATAATCTTGTCCACTGCAAAACAAAAACAAGATATGTTAAGGATCATAGTTCAATGTGATCTTTTACAGAAAGTGTGTATTGACACTTTAAACTGGATTGTGTGTAATCTAAAACTGATTTTTAATTAACTCATTATGAAATCAAGTCAAATCAATTAAACATTATATTAAAAATAATTAAAGAATTTATTTTTGCAACTCAGTATTAGGCTTGAGCCCCATCATTGATTTAAATTAAAACTGGTCCACCATGCTACTAGTCAAACAGGTTCTAATAAGCATTTTATTCTGATTTTACTTTTCTTGCAGTAATAATCTACTTAAATCCTCTAGAGATCTCTTACAACAACTGCGGAATCAGCAAATGTATTAATGCCATTCCCCAGAGCATGTATTAAGCAAGTAATCGCCACTGTTGTTACAGTCATCTGTATCAATACCATCACAATATATAATCTACCTTAAGGCCATTGTTATCCTGGGTCGGCCACCAAAGACAACGACCGGGTTCCAGTCACCCACTCCCACAATGAAAGAGAGGTACATGTAGGGCGGGTCTATGGGGTCACGTGGTGTTACTTTTGTCACCCTGGACGGATTTAGCGGCCTCCATAGCCCGCACCCAAAAAAAAGGTTGTTGTTAAGCCAGGTCCGCTGCGCCGTGTTTTCTTATTGTATTTGCAAACAGGATAACATTGTTTGCTAAACGAATAGGGGCGTGGCATAACAATTTTGTTAGCTAATACACAATATATGTACATGATTGCTGAGACGATTGAATAACATCCTCTGCGGTCGCCTGCGGGGAGGGAAAGTGATGCATTTTGTGTTTGCGCTCACTAGAGGAAGATGCCAAGAAGCTCTTCAAAATCACTGTCGGATCATCAAAAAAATTTTTTATACAGAACCTATTATAATTTTTCAGTTGTTGATATATATCGAATGAACGAGGTTGCAGGTAGGGTCGGACCTGGAATCTAATTCTGTTGCTTCTTTGGAGAACTAAAACTACTATTGCTATAACAGCTTTCACATCTCCTTTGTCGGAACTCATTTTTGAAAAGAAACAAAAACAATAGCAATAATAGGCGCAGCGAACTAGCGGTTTTACTAACATGTTTTGGTAATTTATTTTGCTAACATGTTTTGTTAGAAAATTGGCGCTGCGGACCCGGCTTTATCCTATAGGTATCGCAGGTCAGTCAAGAATTCGAGATTCTAAAAACAGCGGTATTGAACTAAAAAATAAATCCTAATATATATAATCAAATTAAAAGGCTAAGTAAACTGAGAAAACAAATACTCACAAATCTTTAAAACAATCCATGCAAGACAAATTTGGATGCCGATTTCTACATTTCGTCAAGTAGTGTTTCTCAACTTTAGGTTTTTGTACCGATTCTCCGCAATGGCCACACGTAAATACCACCATTATAATGTTTTGTAAGTTTTGTAACACGTGTTTTTGTTACCAATTTGTTTAATTATAACCTGCAATGTGGAAGTCGTATTGTGGATTTAACAGTGTATGAGATAGTTTATTATTATATTTCTATTTTTAGACATAAATACCTGCACAGGTTGTAAAATTTCAAATAAGTATCAAATAATGTACTACAATTTGGATGCGCAATGGAACTTATTTAACTCGAAATTATCAAAATATATCAAATTAATCAAATTATCAATAATAAATATTGGCTAAACCACCCATGGCTGATTTTTTTTTGACAGTATTTATTGTCATGATGGATACAAAGTCTTTCAATAGAATAGATTATTAGCTTCTTACTTTGTATTACATCACAAAATATAACCACAATAGTTATAAAACGATTCCTCCAGCGTACTTACAAATACAATTCATGAAAAGCTTTGGCGAAAACATCAAAATGTCTTTTAAATAATGTTTCTTTAGTGTTATATGGTAATGTGTCGTGGTAGCGGCTAAAACGTAGTGATTTTTCTGGTTGGTAGTGGTTATGAATACTATCAATCCTTACATTGCTACTGACTAGCTTTAAGTTCACATAAAACCAACTCCATCCGAGGCCGCCTTCAACCGTCAACAATTACATTGCCAAGAAGGGTTAACAACGATTACAAAACTATTGCCAATAAATTTTACAGTGTCTCTAATAGAAGAGGAGTACCTACATAATATTGCGTCAACTTCAAGTAACTGGGATAACAGCAGGACGGTAATGATAATTTCTTATAGTATTATAATAAATCATTTTAAATCAAGTAATGGAAAGTGTCTGAAAACACAGGTCTATGACTAGTGTGTGTTACCAATGATGACTTACGGCACGGAAACGTGGTCCCTAAATGTAGGCCTCATAACCAGGCTCAAAGTCACATAGCATGCTATGGAGCGAGCTATGCTCGGGATTTCTGTGCGAGATAGAATCCAAAAATACGGCAATCCGGCGAATAATGGGGGTAACCGACTTAGCACGCTGAAATGGCAATGAACAGGCTACATCGCTTGAAGAACCGGCAGCCGCTGGGGAAGAAAGGTTCTAGAGTGGCGACCACGTACCGGACGACGCAGTGTAGGACGCCCCCAAGGTGGACAGATTATGATGAATGGAGAGTAATTGTATCACATTTAACATATTTATGTTAAACTAGCAGACCCGGCACACTTCGTTCCGCCTAACAGTTAATGAATGAGATGAGTAGATTTCGAATAATTCAAAATTATTGAGTTATTTTTTTTATTATGATAATAAATAATATATGTATAATATATAAATTCAAAATATCAAGTAATTTAATAACATGCCAGCAAGACGAAGACGTACCGTGTGTTATACGACATTTTTCTTCATCCGCGTCGAAAATTATCAACGATTTTGCATTATCAACCAAGCCGTTTCACGGGCTGCCTCGAAAATGTGCAATATCTTGTTCTTCTGCCGTGGTTACATTCATGATAATTCGAATTCTAATTGCGTTACGGCTTTGTCGGGAAAGATTTGATCTTATTGGTTGCGTCATTGTTGATAACAATACAGACACAATATGATTTATTATAAAAAAAATAATAAAATTATAATAAAACGTTTGTAATACTCGCACATAACTAACTCTGACCGGTCAAATTGAATTTCAACTTTTCGCGGTATTTTCCAAACCTATACCACGTAATGAATTAAGCTGTCAGTTGCGTTTCGTTACACCATCAACAAATGAACGTTTAAAACTGATATTTTTAATGTTTTTTTTTTGTTGTTGATTAATATCATATTTTAATATCCTATATCCTATTCCCACCGAACACAAACTAAAAAACATAAAAATAATTAAAATTGGTCCAGCCGTTCTCGAGTTATAAGTGTTGTAACTAACACATACAACTTTCTTTTATATACCTATAGATGTGATATAATAGTGCTTTACGTGATTGCAGCTTTTGTTCAAGATCACACAGGAACCTTAGATTTGCTAGTACTCTATTAAAAGCATTTATCAGAAAGGAAAATAATATATAGCAAATAAAGAAAAAAATAGCAGTCAAATGATAAATGTCTAAATTTTTTTGTAGAATTTAAATCATTAAAAACATTCAAGAAAAGAAGACTTAGACAATGAACCGACATGACTGACGACTAAAATATAAATTTATTATAATTTTTAAACTTATTTTACTTGACATTGGCGAAATTGTGGTTAATCACTCACAGAGGCCATTCACTTAGAAGAAGAAGAAGATGCATAAAAGTACAGATAATGACAAGAACTAAATATGGCATGATGATAAAATACAATATTATGAATTTTCTTCAGATTTTCTGAATTACAATGCGAAAGTGGAAGGATGTAGGCACCGGGGGAGACCAAGACTAAACTGCCTAGACCAGGTCGGTCATGTACTGAAGGAAGGTGGAGTCAAGAGTCTCCGAAACCGGCGAGCGTGTATGAAGAGAATTATGAATGTTGAGGAAGCGAGTGAAGTATGCAGAGATAGAGTTCTCTGGCACTCTGTTCTCTCTGCCTACCCTGCAAGGAATATAGAGTGATGATATGTATGTATGTATGTATTTTCTTTATATACAAACATTTTTAATTCAGAAATTTCTTTAAAATCGCGTCAACTCAATTATTTTCATCAGTGACTTCGGTAATAGTTATAATCGATACTGCCTCTGACGGTATTGCTGTGACAATTGGTTGATTATAACTGAAGTATGTTACAAAAGTATTATACCTACATAACAAATTAATTAATTAAAATTAATATAAGTGAAATCATTAAGATAAATCTAAATTATTTAGGTATATTAATACAATTAATAAATAATAATATTATATTAAACAACAATAACAATTTATTTCAATATTAATTTAATTATATTATTAATTTCTGGTTGTACTAATCATGAGGACAAATACGAGTAACATATAATAGTACTAGTTTTGCCCGCGACTTCGTCCACGCAGAAGTCATTTCTGACAGAGTTAAATAGAAAAAGCAATGCAAGGTGTTGAAGGTTTATCGCTAGGATAATAATCAACAGCGTCAGAAACTGGGATGCGTTGAGGTGTCGATTCTGCGAGTTAGTTGTCTAACGGAATTAGGCAATAGGGTGGGTCCGAGAGAAAATACTCTAGGTTGACACGCTCTACAGTCGGTGCTTTGGGCGGCGCAAGCGTGAGTACCTGTATTTAGGTTCACTGCATGAGGGCCATAATATACTATTTACGGTATGACCATGGGATAAAAATATAATTATCGCCACCCTTTATTTGACTGTTTTGTTTCACCAGCAGAGTTGCGACCTCGTTAGATATGATTTATTATTTGAGTTATAGAGTGAACATTTTTGATGCTAAACTTAACCTGTATCTTAAACTATTAGGCAAGAACCTATTGTCGTCTACTATGTGTATCGTGTGAGCTCTCACGCCGGAACTGGTCGCCACAACGGCACTGGTGCGGTGTTGATGGAGAGGGAGAGAGAAACACGTGTTTATTTATTTTTACCGAAGAATATTTGTACGTTATTTGAAAAGAATCGATAATGAAATTTTCTCCCCATACACACTTTGCCGCTTTGTTACACCCCTTAGGGGCGGTATTCATAAAATCCTTTCATATTGAATCTCTATGTCATAAATAAAAACGTGCTTCAAAATTTAATGTTTCTAGCTTTAATAGTTTCGGCTTGGCGGCTTACCGCCAAGCCGAAATCGACTCCTTAGAGTCGATCAACCCGTTTCACAGGCCTAATTTACACAACCAGAGGGTGAAAATTGACTAATGCCGGATATTACCCTAGAATATTTGATTCGACTCGTAATTTGAAAAGAATCAATAAAGATTTTTTTCTCTTCATACAAACTTTGCCACTCTGCTCCACCCCCTTAGAGGTATAATTTCGTAAAATCCTTTCTTAGTGAATCTCTACGTCATATAAAGAAACGACAGTCAACATTTCAAGTTGCCAGCTTCAATAATATCGGCTTGGCGCTAATGATTTAATGAGTCGTCTGACCCGCTTTGCAGGCCTAATTTACACCCCCAGAGAGTGAAAATCAACAAATGCTGAAACACGTGTTTATTTATTTTTACTGAAAATAATTTTGTACGTAATTTGAAAAAAATCGATAAAGATTTTTTTCTCTGAACATTTTTTAAATTGACATAACTTTTTATATAAACCAATTGACATAAAATAAAGCTTAAATATTAAGTGAAGTTTACCACAATATATTAGTGAAAACCGCGTCTAAATCGGATAAGCCGTTTCTGAGATTAGCGTGCACAAACACACAGACAAACAGATAAATAGACAAAAATTTTAAAAATTATTGTTGTGTTCTATTAGTGTTGATAAAGGTCCCAGTAATATTTTTTTTTCATATATCTTCCATGTACAGACAGCGACCCGTTACATTTTTATTATATGTATACATACATACATATCATCACGCCATATCCCTTGCAGGGTAGGCAGAGAGAACAGAGTGCCAGAGAACTCTATCTCTGCATACTTCACTCGCTTCCTCAACATTCATAATTCTCTTCATACACGCTCGCCGGTTTCGGAGACTCTTGACTCCACCTTCCTTGAGTACATGACCGATCTGGTCTAGGTAGGTTAGTCTCGGTCTCCCTCGGTACCTACTTCCTTCCACTTTCGCATTGTATATCTTCTTAACCAGGCGTTCGTTCGGCATAAATAAATAGTAATATAATAAATATCATATTTGTAAAAATATGTTATTTATTAATATAATACAAGAAAATAATTAACAATAATATTGTAAATTAGAAATATTTATATATACAACTTTATTATTATAAAAGTATTTTAAAAGAATTAAAATAATATCATAATATAAAGAAAAATAAAATATGAATATTTTAAATTATAAAAATAATTAAATATTATAATTAATTAATATTATTATGTTAGCTCAGCGCGGTGAGAGAGATTGCGCACAGTGGCTTGCGCATAAGATCGCTTCGCCACGTCTCACTATCTATATACACACTACTACGAATAGGCTACATATAGTACATATATTGCATCATATAGCTTGGCAATGCGTTGCCACAGCCTGGATCGCCACGCCAACAATCAGTTTACCCTCGCCTATAGATGTGTCACATCAAAAGCAAAATCTGATGGACCATGATAAGAATGACCACAAACGTGTAGTTTTCTAATTATGTTGGTTTTTTCACACATTCAAATTTGGTTTTCCGTGTGATTAGCGAAAGACATCCATTGTACGGTTAGTAGGTACCTATAGAGATATTTTTAGAAAGCTCAAATGAATTACGGCAATAAATTTATTGCTATCGTATTCTTACTGGTACAAGACAAGAAGAAGAAGAAACGTTATGAAATTTTATAACGAGCTTAATGTTGGAATTGTTTTTAAATACCACCCTTTTGTTTATTCTTGCGGTGGACTATAGATGTGGTCGCGCCGGGGCGACGAAAGAGGCGGCGCGCAACCCCATAGACCCACCCTGTCAGATTTTAAATACCACCCTGCACTAAGAAAATCCTTTTATTGCGTGGGAATTTACAAACATAGAATTAACGCAGACAAATACATCCAGACTCAGAACAATACTTTATGGATCGCACAAAGTATTGTTCTGCGTGGGATCCGAGCCCGCGGCACTCAAGGTTACGTGCACGAAAGGTCGGTATCTTAACCACTACGCCACCTATACAGTAAATATTGAAAGAAAATTAAAAAGCTCCCATGATCCTTGATGTCTCTGTTATGGTAGTTTACGTGATTAATGTCCCATATACCGCTGTATATTACATATAATATACATTTTTCCACAGACTTTAAATGTTCGGCCTAACATATTTTTAACCCCCGACGCAAAAAGAGGGGTGTTATAAGTTTGACTGTCTGTCTGTGGCTGTGTGGCTCTGTCTGTGGCATGATAACTCCCGAACGGATGAAGCGATTTCAATTTAGTTTTTTTTTTGTATTAAAGGTGACTTATGTGCGAGTGTTGTTAGACATGTTTAGTGAAAATCGATTCAGCCGTTCAAAAGTTGTGGGTGAAAGTGGGGAAGAATAACCGAATGTCAAATGAAAGCGAGTCACGTGCCCATTACAAAATAATATGATGTAATCTTTACCTTAAATATAAATTTAAAGATTTTCGACAAGTACAAAATCTACATTATAATAAGTATAGTGCCACAAACTTATCTGACCCGGTGATAGCGTCGCTGTTATCGCATCTAGTGTTGCCAGTAAATTCTATTTGCAATAAAATCGGTAAATACTTCCCAATGTGGTAATGGGTTTAGAAAACAACACTCCTTTACACAATTTCCTGTGGAAGTCATAAAAAATGGAGTTATTGCATTTTCTCGCGTGGACTCCCGGATGTAATATAAGTAATGTAGTAATGTAATGTAAGTAAGTGTGATACAAGCATCAATGCTTATGAACACATTTTATTATTCTTAATAGAGAATAAACAAAAATGTTGTTTTTATAAATACTTATCGCCCATTCAACTTCATCCATACTGATGCCATCGGAGGGAGTCGTCGCCGAATGTTGATCTACTAGACCACATGCGACACCGGCGCCAACCGTAGCATCCACATACATATCGCCAAAATATTCACTCCATCGGCTTAACACGTCTTGTGTTTGTGTAAGAATGCCTCCACCTTTAGACCTTATTTTATTCATTCTGAAGGCTGACCAACCACCCCGAGACTTCTTGACCTCCCTCCAAAAGAGTTTGGTGTTACTCTCGAAGTTTTTAGTCAGCCTATCTTCTGCACTCATACTTGCTCTATCACGTTTCTCTTTCACTAAGGCCTTGGTGTCATTCTTACATTGCCGATATATTTCTTTCTTCTGTTCAGTCATACTGTCATTCAGATTCAAAGAAGAGACATAGTCCAGCCACGTTTTCTTCGTTTGCTCTACGGAAGCTGCCACATCCGCATCCCCCCCATGAAGGGATTCAAAAAGGTCATTATGTAATTATTAGCATATTATAGCTATAAAAGTAAAGCCATTCGTCATCCATAGTTAATGGCATGAAAATTATTTCGACCATCTTTAATTATTGCACGATACTTCGTGTAAAATACCGAAGTCGCTAGTGTGACCACAGTATTATCGCGATAAATTTTTAGTGTACAGAACGTACAAAGCTTCGCCATATATTACTTCGCGACGATAAACGCAGGTGCGGCCCTAGCATAAAAATAATAATAATAATAACATAATAAATAATAATAGTAACATAATAAATAATAATAGTAACATAATAAATAATAATAGTAACATAATAAATAATTAGGAACAGTCCCACAACACGAGGTATTTTCTTAGAATTATTAATACATAATTATACTTAAGTATTTTAAGATTGAGTTTCTTCTTTTACTTTTTACGTTTTAAAGAGAATTTAGCTTTTTGTGTCGGGGTTTTTTTAAATTTTTAATTTATATTCTGATGCATGCATTCTAAACATGTCCACTAAACACAGATTAATATAATGCATAGTTTTGAATGGAAATTCCCGTTCGTGTGCGTACGTAAACAGGCTACATAAAACATGAAGAAATTGAAATCAATTGACAATTGATTTGATGGAGATTCCATAAGAGAATTGTGAATGACTAGACTCCCTTTGCCTAACTTAACGATGCATAGAACACAAAGAATAATTCTTGGATGCAAGAACTTGACACTGGCAAATGAGACGATGCCAATTCCAATCCCTATGTGGGGTGGAGGAAAGGAAAAAAAAAAAAATTCTTGGGTGTGTCAACAAAAGTTGATCCTCTGTCAAATATTCAAAACGAAGTTCAAAGGAATATAATTATTAATTTTCAACGTATTTTTGTATGAAATGAAGATATATTAAATATAATATTTACTAAAGAATTTGATACTGACATGCATACCTACGCTTTTTGTACAATTATTTTATCTCTGATTGGTAAGTCTACATATATTTATTGAACAACAAAGATTGGTATTTTGTTTAATTTAACTCTTTAATACATTGTAGTTCTACACAAATAAAGTTTATTACACCATATTTAGAAGAATAAGTATACAGACAGTGTAATATTTCAAAAGTGTTTGAAATAATCATTGTGAAGTCCAAGTATGTTTGTAATGATATCGTTAGATGACCGGCATCGACATTAGACTGATTCTAAACTCTGCACACATAACTGGGCATTGAGTTACCTCTTTCCATTACTGAAATGTCGTAAGTGAACTAAGCACTATATCGCGCAAGACTGATGGTGTAATAGGCTAAATTGCCTACCATTGTTTAGAAATTTTTTTTCTAACCATATAATGTTACTAACTATTACTTGTTTAATGATATCATTTTTTTTTTCTAATTATTATTGCAGTGAAATCAAATGCCAATATTTATGGGGGTGATGTAATAAATGGCATTAATAAATTGCCTAAAGTGGAAGGCCAAGATATAATTACATGGTGTACTACATCAATACTGGAACAAGCAAAATGTGAGAAATTAGCAAAATCAGTTATGCAGGACAAAGGACTCTTTGGAAAGGATTATATTGAATTGCAATGTAAAAGAGTAAGTCTTTTAGAAAATTTTACCTTTGACTGCACAGATGATAGTACAGCTTAAGATACTATGCAAGTCGTGTATTTGATTCCTACACAGGACAAATAGTATGAAATCTGTAAATTATTTTTCTAAGTTTTGGTGTCGTTAGTAAGTATTAAAAATGTTTTTGTAAATTCTCCCACAATACAATGATTAATTTCCTTGTATATGGTGCCTTTACTTAAAACATATGTGGCTGACCTGTTTTCTAACTTTTTTACATATATTAGCCAAATGTAGTCTATATCTGCCAACAAACTGTAATACAGTTTGGCAGAAAAAAACAAATTGTAA
The DNA here is from genome assembly GCA_905163515.2 of Lymantria monacha. Taxonomy (NCBI): domain Eukaryota; kingdom Metazoa; phylum Arthropoda; class Insecta; order Lepidoptera; family Erebidae; genus Lymantria; species Lymantria monacha. The sequence goes on along the minus strand of LR991081.1, from coordinate 10,038,954 downwards.
AAGTGTGCATTTCTCCTATGAATAAATTTAATTCTATTCTATCTGTAGGGAATCAGTTATAATATGTAAGTTGCCTTGTATCTAACTGATTTATAAATTAATCAAGAAAATCTACTTGAATTTAACTGATTTTTAAATGATCCCACCATTTCTGTAATCTGTAGCTGTTTTAGCCCCAAAAAAGTCATGTGAGCTCTAATTTACCCTGACCTTAACTGTACTTGTATTTACCTCAGATTAGTTTTATTTTCTAACTTTTAACATTAAATTTTGTTCTTAAGTGATATACTTCTATGTAAGTGAAATACTTCTTGTATGAGGGTGAATTAATATTCATTCATTACTAATGTAAACAATTTAATTATAATTTAGGGATTTAATCAACATCATTTCATATAATTGATTGAATTAGGCGATACATGGCGGAAATCCATTATTATTATAAAATGGAGGAGAGGAAGGAAAACCCACCACTTTCCCACGGTTAATCGATATACCGTACAACTCAAAAAAGGAAGGAATATGGGATAGGATCAAGGTGGAATAGGATATAAGGAAATCTTACTCCTGTGATGAGCACCGCCTCTAGAACTTCTACTTGCAATTTTTCCGCAGAACTTCGAATGATTGTTTTAAGAATTTTATATATTACATAAGTTTCACTAAATTATTCTAATGTGAATCACAGGCTTTTGACACAGAGGAATGCATGAATTGGGTAGATAGAGGAGAAGCCTCCTTGCTCGGCCTTGATGCTGGTGAAGTATATGTTGCTGGGAGATATCATTCTTTAGTGCCGATCCTTCAAGAGGTAAATATTATTAATTTGAAACTATTCTAAGTTATATTTAATATCTAATTAAACAATTTTTAGATTATGCTTTTGCAATGTATAATAGGGCTGGCAAAGTAAGAGATGAATTGAATGGTGGTCCATAGTCAGAGTAGTTGAGATGATCATCTATAGATATGCTAATTGTTTATTACTCATTGATCTATGTTCTGTTATGTACCTCTGAGAATATGTTTTTTTTTTCTGACATTTAGACAGGTTAAAATGAATTAAACTGTCGAAAATTGACAATATAAAATTAGCATTGAAAATCTACCCGAATCCTCCCATTGACCATGTGTATTGAAAAATAAAGTTATAGTTTGATTTTTTTTCACTTATAAGTGATGTTACCAGCTAACAAAGGAATATTCGTATTTTTAGTCTATCTACCATATGCATGTAAATATGTATACCAAAAATTACCATTTAGTAACAAGACATATCCAATAATATGACCAATGTTACTTAAATATGTATCTGTATCAATAAACTGATTTAATAGCCTAATGTCCGCTTTTACTTACAACTAATAAATTTTAGTAACACTTAAAGCAATCTAAAGCCATTAATATTTAGCAATCCTTGTGACTGCACAGATGGCGTAATGGTTAAGATACCTTACGTGCCATTGCCGTAGGTTTGATTCCTACACGGGACAATTTTAGAACAACACTTTGTGGATCTCACAAAACACATTTGTGAGATCCACAAGCTGTTGTTCTGAGTCTGGGTGTAATTTGTCTACGTTAATTGCATGTTTGTAAAGTCCCCCGCAATACAAGGATATTTCCTTAGTGCAGGGTGGTGTCCTTATCCATATATTACTAGGGTAGGTGTCGTAAAAGGCAACTAATAGCTTTACGTTGTCCTAAACCAACTCCATCTAATACCGTCTGATCAACAAGGACATTCCAAGTAGGATGACGTCAAGCAGGCAGCCGGCCATATAACTATTGTCAAAGCATTTGCAAAATGTACAATAGCAGTAGAGTACATATTGTATCAAGCCCCAAGTAATAGCCACAAAAGAAGAATGATGATAGTGAAAACAAGTCTAAGAAAACGGACTCTGATGTATTTTATCATAAGTATATATTCAGATTGATTGTATGCTTGACAGTTATATGGCAAAGGTGAACCATATCAATACTCGGTAGCAGTGGTGCGTAAAGGTGGCTTACCAGAACTACAACCAGGTTATGGGCTAAATGCTCTACGGGGAGCTAAAGTCTGCTTCCCGGGAGTAGGTGCCTTAGCTGGATGGGTGATGCCAATTAATGTGGTGAGTTTTTTTTTTTTTTTAATTAACATACATACTGCATACTTAAATTGCAAACATTGTTTATTAATAAGAAAATGATATTCAAATTACTGAAATTTAGCATTTAATATGCTTAATTATTTATAAAAACCCGATTACGAAGCGAAAAATGATGTCACAAACGGGATTGGAACCCGCGCCTATTGGGATTCCGGCCCGATCGTGCTGCCATTACACCACCGTGAACTCACATGTCACCTTAAAGACGTTAATATGATACGAAGCGAAATATACATGTCCTACAATAGTTCACGGTGGTGTAGTGGCAGCACGATTGGTCCGGAATCCCAATAGGCGCGGGTTCGAATCCCGCTTGTGACATCATTTTTCGTTTCGTAATCGGGTTTTATAAAGAAAATGATACTTATAATGACGACACCTTATTCTTCTCAGTTTATATTTTAAGTTACATAATTACGCATGAGACTCCTTAAATGAAAGAAGAAGAGAAATAAAATCTGATCATAATACAACGCTATTTTAACCTTATTCTAATATACCATGTTTTGAATGCGATTGAGCTGGAATGCTTCTCTATTGCTTGGAGTTCTGTAAAGTTACTTAGACGAAACGTAGTTCTTGCCCTTTCACCTCTTCCTAGTAAAACGCATTACATTTACCATAATCACATATATTTAATTTTAAAATTTCTGTTTTATATATTTATAATATTTATCTTTGTATTGTTTTAGCTAATGCATAAAGGCGGTCTCAAGATAACCGATTGCAACAATCATGTAAAATCAACGATCGAATATTTTGGCGATTCTTGCGCTCCCAATTCACTAAAAGACATATACAATCCTATTGGTGATAATTCAGATAAGTAAGTTATCTATTTACATAATTATTTAATGTAATAAGAAATTAGCTTATTATTTAATTAATTTGTAAGCGTTTAAACGAAAATCTTTAAACACAACGTACTTATTGAGGTAGGTGCATAAACATTTATGTATAGGTTCGTTTTATAAGCGTATGTAATATTTCCTTTAAACGGTTATAACCCAAGTGACAGTATGCTAATATGAAACCACAGCAATACGCTAACGTTAGGTTTGCGTAACAGCTCTACTAAAATTTGTTTAAAAATCAATATATTTGCATTTATCCTCATTTTTTTACAATTAATAAATAATAATGAAGACTTTGTTTTAAAGATGCGTAAATTTGGGTTTTGCTACGCCTAAAATTTATCATCTTAGGTCCAAGACTCAAGGACCTAGGCACAGTGCTAATTTTAAGATTAACAGCGTTGAGCGAAATTTATACGCCGCCTAATAAAATAACCATCAATCAGAAGAAATAGCCATTTATTATTAATAAATAGCCTATAAGGCTATATATTTTTAATAATAAAAATATGCGAAGGCAAATAAAAGGGGCGCCTGCGGTGCTCCTTTATATATAGCGATCTGGGCGGCTGCTCAACAGCACTATCCTAATGCCGTTACTGCCTTGGTGTAAATTCATTACTGACAATGTCGCTGGGGGTCTGAACATTTTAATCTTTTTCTAAGCATCATACACCTAGACGTAAATCCTCCACTGGCAGTATTTAATAATTACCTCAATGCTTTTTCAACGTGAAAAAAAAATCTTTCTAGACTTTGTCGACTATGTGCGGGCGGTCCAGGCATTCGGTGCACGCTAGCTGATCCTTACGCCGGCTACGAGGGTTCATTACGATGTCTAATAGCGAACAATTCAGGAGATATAGCATTCGTACGTGATACTACAGTACAGCATGCCTTGCTGTCTCATACCATACTCGGTGAGTCTGAAACCTAGGCTATTCATATATGTAATCACAATAGTGCTCCACGAAAACGAGGCAATTATGGGGCGTGACGCCTTTTGAGCTAACAAGGGAAGTCGATGGAGCGAGTCTCTCCGTCCCTACAGAGTGTTTGAGGGAAATGATGGCTGTTTTAGTAGTTAACTCGTGATCGGGGACCGCTTTTGGAAGCAGGTCCAGAAATAATAATCTTGTCTTATATTTGAGAATTATATTATATCATGGCTCGGAGGGTATTACGCTGAAGCGACCAAACCCACTAAAGGGGTATGTCCGTTTATGGTTTCGTTTAGTACATCAACTAATTATTATCAAAAATCACGTTTTCAATTATCATATCCCTCTTTATAATATGAAGTCATAATAACGCCGGATATAATATGCTAAACAATTAAAAACATTTTTTACGTTTATGCACTTTTTTAATGTATTGTTCTGCAAAGTTGCCAGTATTTTAAAACTGTATTAATCGATTTTAGGGTCTGGGTTGGTTTTGCGTTTTTATTTTTATTGCTACAAATCTATTTTCCTAACCTTAGAATAATGACATACAGTTACATATTATTTACAGTTTGCCGACTTGATCTTTTTTTTTTGGTTGATCAGTGTCACTTAAGAATCTTGTAGCCATAGAATGGTATGTATTGGATATACATACCATTCTATGGCTACAAGATTCTATATATATAGCAATATATCTGGCATCCAAGAATATTGTTTGGCAAAAAAACTTCAAGTTTAAAAAACATGTTTATGACTAATATACTATAATCTATTTTATTTAGAACCTATATATGGTTACCGGTTGAGAAATTGAATGTAATTAACTATAGTTAATTACATTAAATTTCTCAACCGGTTTACATCTCTTAATTTTTGTATAGGCGGAGTAACCGAAGATCAGTTTGAGCTCATCTGTCTGGATGGTTCCCGTAGACCGGTGACCGACTCGGAGAACTGCAACTGGGGTCGCGTACCGGCTGACGCAATAGTTACTAGCAGCGCTGTCTCGCTGAAGCAAAGGAAAAGGTAAAGTAAAGATCTCGATTCAAATATCCCATCCATCCAACCTCTCACAATCTCCAGAATTGCTTGCATAAGTGGCCCTTTATTTATACCTCATCGGGAATGGGTTACAAATCACTTCCAGACATATTTCTAATGCTAGGGCCGCACCTGCGTGTATCGTCACGAAGCTTCGTGCAATGAGACGATATACGCAGATGCGACCGGTCATTATTGGCTATCGTCGTGAACATTCGGGCTTCGTGTGCGTTATCGCTTGGGTGGCGATAAGTCAAAGGGTTTTAGCGCGCTAATATAAACTGGCTCTGTGGTCTGACTAGCGTATTCCATTTCGGCGAAAATTTTCGATATGTTTAGACGCGTTCGAGGATCTCCAGTTAATCAATAAATATAGAGTGGAGTGATGAAATTGTGTTAGAATTTTTACACCATTATGAAGCGGAACCCATGAAGGGATCCAAAAGAATCATTATGTAATCATTAGCATAATATAGCTGTAATAGTAAAGCAATTTGTCACCCATAGTTAAACGCATGAAAATGATTTCGGCCATCTTTAATTATTGCACGATACTTCGTGTAAAATACCGATGTCGCTAATGTGACCATAGTTTTATCGCGATAAATTTCTAGTGTACAAAACGTACGAAGCTTCGCCACACATTACTTCGGGACGATACACGTAGGTGCGGCCCTAGCATAATATTGATTTTCCACATGAGTCAAGACAGAATACTAATATAAAATAAATAATAGCAAAAAAATAATCAACAGTGCATATATTTCCCACTGTTGGACTCTGGCAATTGAGCTACAATACCACGCTGGTCAGTCGGGTTGGTAAATGATTTTATTTCGAGTTTTCCTTCTCTTGCAGTGAAGTACCTGCATATCCTTTAGTCGCCTTTTACAATACCCACCTGTAAAAGAAAGGGATGGTGAATTGTATTATTACTCCATCACCACACGAACAAGGACACGCGGTATACCATATTTTAAATATTAACTATAAACCTTGCAATATTAATCTGTGTATATATAAGTAGATGATATTTATAATTAGATAAAATTAAAAAGCTTTGCATGTATATTATATCATCACCCTCCCTTCTTCTCTCTCCTCTAAAAATCGACTAAGAGACGCAAACAGATAAAATAAATACAAGAAAAGGCAATCTCGAAAAAAAAAACTATGGCAACTCTTTTGTCCGCTGTAATCTAGTGGATCAATTTCCTTTCCAGTGATGATGATGAAGAATTTATGTTTTCAGATATCAAGACTTCTTCCAATTATTATACCAGTTGTATGGTGAACCGAATTCTTTGAATAGAAATTATAATACAACGAGTGGATATCAATCTAATCCATATAACCCATATTCAACAACTGAACGTCCAATGTATCAATACAATTCGTTTACCGACAATAAGTACAATTATGCAAGACAAAATGGTGACGATATTAATAGGTAAGTCAAATATTATCAATGAATTTCTTGTTATACAGCTTGTTACACAAATGAAATAAAATAATTTTCTCAAACATGCTTGGAAATTTGAGCATTATTTTGACAACCTTCTTCGAAATAAATCGATATTGCTGTACTGATAAAATACATGCGAGCAGCGGCCGGCAAAAAATGTATGAAAATCTATATCTGTCGCGTTTTAGCGGCCAAATAAATATATATGTAAATTCATATTTATCGTGTATTTTAAAAATGGAACGATTTGTTACTTTAAAACATAGCAACAAAATAGGCAACTTATCAAAGTTTTATTTAAATTTCGAACTGGTTTGAAAAAGAAACCTGTTTGATAATGAAAAAAAAAACAAATGAACACATTACGTATGTGTGCCTCGGCCCACATTTACACGTTCGTCCATCAATGCCTCTTTTGCTGGCCGCTGCAGTAATGTCCTATTGTTATGATTTTTATGAAGTGTTAATTATGTAATGAAAAAAATTCTGCAGTCCTGCTCACTGTAAAGGTCTCTGCTTGCAGTAGCTACGTAGAGCGGGTCTCTCCCTTCCTTCCAGTGTGGTTGAGGAGAGCGATGTCTACTCCAGTAGTTAACTCGTGATCAGGCGCTGCTTGTATACCACAAGATTACATTACTGTTTTAGATATATACATATATGCGTTTTTCTTTTTCATTTTTGTTTTGTTTGTTATATTTTGGATAAAAACAAAAATACTTGATTCGAAAGGCATCACAATGGCGCTAATACTTGCTAAACTTGTAAAATACTTAATACTTCATCTAAAAGATGCATTTTAAAGAATGTCAAGCCTGCTGATTTTCTAGCCGGATCTTCTCAGCTTGCGGCCGCCTTCCGATCCGGTGGTAAATTACTGAATTAGTTTCAGATAAAATGTAAAATTGACAATATATAAATGCCACTATGGGGCTTATGAATGATAAATTAGAAATCGACAGCACAGATGGCGTAGTCGTTAAGATACCAACTTTCCATCCCAGTGACGAGGGTTCGATTCCTACGCAGAACAATACTTTGTGTGATCCATGAAGTGTTGTTCTGAGTGTGGGTGTAATTTGTCTTTTTCTGTGTTAATTATATGTTTCTAAAGTCCCCCGCAATATAAGGATTATCTCCTTAGTGCATGGTGATGTCTTTTATAAAAAAATAAATAAATAAATAGATTATATTAAAGATTTCATTTGATTTGATTTCGAACCCAATAATACTTGACACAAGAGGTCTCTAATTTTAATGCAATCGCATTTGTTGCAATAATTAACTATATGTATGATTTCAGAAGAATTAATTCAATGACCTTGTTCAAACCTCGTGTGGATTCAACCGGCCAACTCATTGAACCATCGTTCCAACTCTTCGAATCGAATGAAACTACAGATTTGCTGTTACAGGTAAACATTTCTACATAGTATGATACTCTATTCGGGACTTGTTTCGTTGTTCAAATCATCAATCTCCTACTCTTATCCCAATTACTTGGGTCCATACAGTATGTACTCGTCTTTCATAGTACATATTGTGAAAGTTATTGGCAATAGTTTTATGACCGGCCGCCTAGCAGACGTCAATCCTCCTTGGGAATGTAATTCTTGACCAAACGGCATCAGATGGAGTTGGCCCAGGTCGTTATAAAGCTCTTAGTCGTCTTTTACGACATCCACGAGCAAAGTAAGGGTTGGTAGTATTCGTAGCCGCCACCACACAGCACTGCACGGCACAAAAAAGTTCTCAGTTCTTTATGATTTTTTATTGCTAATTATTTTTGATTTACATTTTGTCTTCACTATAATTGAATTGAAATAGAATATGCATTTTGCCGAAATTTCAAGCATCAGAACCGAAACTGGCTAAGAATCACCCACATCTGAGCAATTGACGTTCGGCCACACTGAATGATCAAAAAAATGTACGCCGCACAAAAAAAAACGCAAAAAAAAAAAATTATAGCGATTGTATAAAATCTAAAAATAAAATATTGATTTTATTTTTCCAGGACGCCACTGTAAACTTCCGTATTCTGAAAGAAGAGGAACAAGCAGCTAAACATATTCTTAACAATGAGTATGTCGGCGGTCAGGCTGAAGAGGCAGTGCATGGACTGAGAGACTGCCCCGTGAAACGAGCCACGTTATGTGTAACCAGCGACCAGGAGATGGAGAAGTGTGCCAAAATGAAGGCATGTACTATTTCAATATCAGTATGGTGACGGAGAAAGAATACAATTCACCACCCCCTATCTTACCTGTGAGTGATCGTAAGAGACGACTAAGGGATTTAAAACGCATATAATGTTGCCTATCAAGAGAAGGAAAACTCGAAACAAAACCCTATACTAACACGTCTGACCACCGTGGTATAGTAGGCCAATTTTCCTTTCAATATTACATTTACAACCATCTCATAGCCATCTGGCGATACATCCTTATCCTGCTCTTATTCCAAGTCCTTCATCATACATATTGCAAAAGTTATTGGTAGTAGTTTTATGATTGATCTCCTGTCTCACGTCCATCCTCCATGGGAATGTAAATGTTGAGCAGACGGTATCAGATAGATTTTGTCTAGATTCAAGCTCTTAGTCCTCTTTTACAACATTCACGAGCGAAGTAAGAGTTGATTATACGAATACTCGTAACAGCTACTACACAGCATGCCATCTGAAGATTATGAAAAAAAAACTATGCATAAATTATATACTCATCCATACTATGTGACTTTTTTAAGGAGGAGGAATCTTCAAAAGTTCTATTTTATCGCGTTTATTTTATCTTTTGCTTTCTCGACGTTTACCGAACACTTTTCAGCGTTCCTTAATCTCCAACTTATCTTCCAACTAAGGAGTAAAAAACGTCCCTACGAGAGAAAACTCGAAACAATATTCAATGCCAATCCGTCTGATCAGTGTAAACCATAAGTAAATTTTCCTTACAATTTAAAAGATGATCGAACCCAGCAGGGTGAGATTACGAGCTGAGATGATGTTGATGTGAGATTTGATCATATTCAATGCCAATCCGTCTGATCAGTGTAAACCATAAGTAAATTTTCCTTACAATTTAAAAGATGATCGAACCCAGCAGGGTGAGATTACGAGCTGAGATGATGTTGATGTGAGATTTGATCAATAGGTGGCGTTGGCAGCCGCATTTCTGCTCCCTACGCTGATATGCTGGCGCGGGCATAGCGCCCGGCATTGTTCTCGCGCAGTGGCAGATGGGTCCGCGGATTTTGTACTACTAGACGCTGCAGACATGTTGCATGCAGCCGCTACACACCGGCTCGTACCATTCATGCAAGAGGTAACTTTATATTTAACTTAAATGTACATACAAATTACTGAAATTTTAGCATTTAATTATGCTTAATTATTTATAAAAACCCGATTACGAAGCGAAAAATGATGTCACAAGCGAGATTCGAACCCGCGCCTATTGGGATTCCGACCCAATCGTGCTGCCACTACACCACCGTGATCTATTGTAGGACATGCAAATCTCGCTTCGTGTCATATTTATGTCTTAAGGTGACGTATGCCATCTACCAGACAATGCTTACACATTATTATAGGCTTAAACATTCGTAATCGGGTTTTTAAATGTACATATCTATAACAGCTCCGTCTTACTTTTTTTTTTAACTACACCACTCTGCACTAAGGATATAATCGTTGTACTGCAGAGGATTTTACAAACATGAAACTAACCCAAACAAATTACACCCAGACTCGGAACAACATTTTGTACATTGCTCAAAGTATTGTAACTGCGTGGGAATCGAACCCACGGTATTGGCACGTAATGTTGATATCTTAACTACTACGCCATCTTTGCTTTACGAACTGAAACATTTTATGCAGGGATTCAGAAATTCTAATTCCCTTTTTGTGGGACGAAACGTGGTAGAGATAAACTGTCGCTTTGAGTGAAAGCAGTGTCTCGCTTCTCGCCATCTGTAGCGTATAAAAACTATGTATGTAATATTATGTGTAGCATAAAGGAATTGTTTGTAGGCGGATATATAAGATATGATGTAATTATTGCTACAGAGAGAATTAAGAATACAATTTATATCGCCTGGAACTGTCCGGCATCCAACATTGGACTATTAGTTCAAGGACCTCTTATGGAAATATTCATTGCAAATTGCCTTGAGTTATCGGAGAAAACTCGGACAAAAGCTCGCTTTCATAATTTTATGAAAAATATATGAATGAAAAATAGAATCTACACTATTCGAAAGTGATTGAGGAATGATTAAAATATTTCCCTTTTATACAAAATTTCACCTCTAGTCTGTCTTTTTGTCATACCCTGTCTAGTTTTTAGGGTTCCGTACTTAAAGGGTAAAACGGGATCCTATTACTAAGACTCCACTGTTCGTCCGTCTGTCACCAGGCTGTATGAACCGTGATAGTTGAAATTTTAATAGATTATGTATTTCTGTTGCCGCTAACAACAAATACAAAAAAAAAAAATAGAAAAACATAAATATTTTAAGGGGCTTCAATATAACAAACGTGATTTTTTTTGCTGTTTTTATAGGGGTAATGTTAATACGGAAATCTTCATGCGCGAGTTCGACTCACACTTGGCCGGTTTTTTCTATTCCAAAGTCTTCTTTATTTATATTACTATTAAATTAATCAAACATAAAGCATATAAATCTGTATAATGTATATCTTTTAAAACTATTCTAGGTATATAGCAGCGGGGATGATTGGTACTATGCAGTAGCTGTGGCTAAAGAACAAGATCCTGATACGGATCTTACATATTTGCGCGCTAAGAACACTTGTCACACTGGTATAGGTACGGCCGCCGGATGGGTGTATCCGCTCGCTTACCTCATATCTAACGGCTGGATCAGGTTAATATGTTGCTTAAGCTTTTATATTTATTTATTTTTTTGATTCTGTTCGTCCATTCGGACAGGCAAAGGGATCAAAGCCCATACAGCCAAGTCTTATTTAATTATTTTTCATATATTGTTCATCATTTATTCGTATTATGTAGCCTTAATAGTCACTGGCGGTCAGTAAGTCAAGTCGTTACCATTAATCGGGCGCTGATAACCTAATCAATGATTTTCTTTAGGAATTTTGGGCAAATATGAAAATACACCTAAACCACTATTATACCATATTCACTACACTTCAGCACTTTAACTGTACCATATTGCATAAAATACTAGCAAAATTATTCAATATAACACCACAAAACACTAAAGAAATGAATATATTACAAGAGCGTGACATGACATTTTCACATTCGCGCCAAAACTCCGCTTTTATATTTACGTTGATTGGTGTGGTGACGAAGTAAAAATATAATTCGCCAACCCCTTTCTTCATATCGGTTCATATATGTCCCACTATTGAGCACGAGCCTTCTCCGTAATGGAAAGGAAATTGAGCTACTATACCACGCTGATCAGACGTGTTGGTATAGGGTTTTGTTTTGAGTTTCCTTTCTTTTGCATAAGTGTTATGTGTGTTTTACCCTTTCTTACTTGAAGATAATCGTAAGAGACGGCTATGGGATAACATCACTTCAAGAAAAGAAAAACGTGAAATAAAACCCTATACCAACCCTCCTGACCATTTTGGTGTAGTAGGTTAATATCCCTCCTATTGTGGAGGAGACTCGAGCCTAGCAATGGAACGTATGTGCGTCGAGATGATGTTCAACAGTGGACGATAGGCTAGGACGGGTAGATCAGAACAATATGGATCCTACTAAACAAAGCTGGACAGACAGGCTGATATAGGGTTTCATTTCGAGTATTCTCTTGGACGAATGTTATATACATATATATACTCCGGAGTCGTCATTTACTACACCCAAGGGTAAGATAGGAGATGGTGAATTGTATTCTTACATCACATGGAAAATTATTGAACATAGTATGAATAGAACAAGTATGTGGAGGCAGTGACCATTAGCAGTAGTATATGTTGATCCAAGTTTATTATATTTTATCTTTATTGTAATTATTCAATACATCTTTTATAATATGTTATTCTCCTCAGTATGTATAAAAATATTGTATATTATTGTGTATGGCACGCTGTTAGCAATAATGAAATTAAATATAAATAAATAAATAAGGAGGATTGACGTCTGGCAGGCGGCCGGACATAAAACTATTGCCAATAACTTTCACAATATGTACTATGAAAAAGGAGTACATATTGTATCGATCCCAAGTAATTGGGATAAGAGTAGAAGAATGATGAAGAATGATGTACATAGGCATGAGTACGTTCCCTCAAAGGCTGTGTTTATATTTTAAATGTTACCCACATGGGGTAATGCTTAAACTTCTTTTACTGCAACAGGCCATACGGTTGCGATGGTGCTCACGCAGCGGCTGAATACTTCACTAAGTCATGTGCACCTGGTGCACTCAGCACCGAATATATCGATTCAGGCACTGTACCCCACGACAACCTTTGCCATTTGTGTCACGGAGCTTCCTTCAGGTATCTACTACATTTTTTTAATTCACATATTCTCACTCTTTCATTCACTTTCACTACTTTTTAAAGTGACGATTTCTTTAACACTGTCTTGATTTGAAACTCGATGAAACGAATAACTCTAAAAGAGAAAATAAGGTATGAGAAGAAAAAAGACTATTAATTTTCTTCCAATTTAATACATATACTATTTAGTAAAAATAGGTAAACCCGTGTTTCAGCTTTTGCAATTTCCATTCTCTAAGAGTGTAAAATAAGGGATTAAATTTTGTAATGATATTTTTAATTGATTTGTTATTGTTTGTGTTAAAAAAAATAGCACAAATAAATGCAAGGATAGCGTCTTATTTTTGTGATATAGAGACCAACCCTTTAGATGATATATAAAGGCGTAAAATAGGGGGTGAATATTGCTTTCATATATTTCAAACTATAAAATGATACTTAATGTAACTTGATTTCTTCGTGGACGAATTTGCAGGTTAAAGCAAATATAAAATAAGATCCTGCGTCTTCCTGGCAGTTATCTTACCAATTATCTACTGAGCCACTGATTAATTGAATTTTGTGTTAATAATAGACGCTGCCGACGTGATGCGAGCGAGGATTATTATGGGCACGTGGGTGCCGTGCGTTGTATGATTGAGGGTGGTGGTGATGTGGCCTTCGTACGACACTCTGCGCCCGCCGAGGTATCAGCTGGTCGCCGCCGCGAGTGGTGGGCCCGGGATTTACTGCCTGACGACCTTCAATTATTATGTCCTGACGGTATGAACAAACAGTATAATAATTTAACATGACTGCACAGGTGGCGGAATAGTTTGTTACTATCGACCCTCGTGCCAACAACTTGTGGGTTCTATCCCCACTCAAAATAGTACTTTTTACGATCCATAAATTATTAAATCTGGGTTCACATCTATACTTTTTTTTATTGCTAATGGTGGCAAACGAGCAGACAGCACATCTGATTGTAAGTGTCACTGCCGCCCATGGACCTTTGCAATACCAAGGGTACAGCCAGGCCGCTGCCTACCAATAGACACCCCAAATGGTTTTGGGGTTTGTATATTTAGGGGACCACCCCAGTTGGGCTTCCGGCTCTCTCGCTCACCAAACGAAGCACAGCAGCATATTGCCACTACTCAGGCATTGATCTTCTGCGAGAGTGTGGTACTACCCCGGATGGACCGGGCTGGGCATCGGCTGTAGTCAGAAAACTGTCCACAGAGTGGTTCTACCACTAAGACACTAAGACTTGGAAGGTACACCACTGATATAGCGAAGAGTAAATGCGGGAAATAGAGTGAACGGAGCGTTGGGGCAACTTCTCGACAGCCACCACCTCAGCCAGAGGGCACGTGTAGCAATACATAACGCAGTGCTTGTCCCAACATTACTGTATGGAAGCGAGAGTTGGGTATGCAGAAAAGAGTATGAAAGTAAAATTAATGCGATCTCTGCGGAAAATCTGTGGAGTTAGGCTGACCGACCGCACTCGTAACGACGACGTAAGAGAGCGAGTAGGTATGAAAGAGAGTATTGGTGTAAAGATGCGAAAGGGAATGCTCCGATGGTTCGGACATGTGGAAAGAATGCCGAACGAACGTCTGGTTAAGAAGATATACAATGCGAAAGTGGAAGGATGTAGGTACCGAGGGAGACCGAGACTAACCTACCTAGACCAGATCGGTCATGTACTGAAGGAAGGTCGAGTCAAGAGTCTCCGAAACCTGCGAGCGTGTATGAAGAGAATTATGAATGTTGAGGAAGGCAGTGAAGTATGCAAGGATAGAGTTCTCTGGCACTCTGTTCTCTCTGCCTACCCTGCAAGGGATATGGCGTGATGATATGTATGTGTATGTACTATTAGACTTCATCATATTGTATTATGTACATATTAAAACTGAGATATTATTTTTTTAGCAGAAACCTATTTTCTCTTTTTAGTATATTTATTGTAAAATTAAAGAGTTTTTTTAATACTTTTTATTATTTTATTTTCTACTTTTTAGTCTTAAAATTTTACAATCAATATTATATCTAGTATTTGTCAGCATTTTAGGTGTTCAAATTACTGAAATTTAGCATTTAATATGCCCAATCGATTGGGCCGGAATCCCAATAGGCAATAGGCGCGGGTTCGAATCCCGCTTGTGACATCATTTTTCGCTTCGTAATCAGGTTTTTATAAATTTTTAAGGTGTTTAAAACATCGCTATTTTATGACATTCGACATATTATATTTAGAATGACGTCACCTCTACCCCTTTCGCTTGATATTAAGGTTCATATATAAACTACAAAAGTAATTATAGAAATCTTAAGTCGCCATTGATGACCAGGGGCTTTAATTATAGTGCAGAGGGTGCGGTGCACCCGGGCGCCGGGTGGTAAGGGGCGCCGAGAGCCTTCACTGTAACGCTCCGCACGGAGCCGGCGCACCGTACGCAGCGAGTGCCTAATCATTTATAAACGTAGTGGGTGCGTTATTTGACAGGTTTAGAAAGGTTGCTTTGTTGCGGCGGCCATCGTTCACACGTGACTGTCGTCACCACCCCCAGCAGACGGAGTGGACGCCGAGGATTACCGCATCCGCAGTGCGTTACCGCAAATCTGCGATGCAGCCATGTCCAGGGTAGAGCGTCTATATCCGAGGGTCTACTGGTGGCCCCCAAGGCTGGCGGAATTTTGTTCAGCATGCATTAATGCCCGAAGGTCCTAAACCTGCAGCGGGCGGCGTCACTGCGACGCTGAGCGGGAGGGCCGGCTGTATGAGTCGTACCGCAGTGCGCGGACTGCCTTTCGGCTGGCCATCCGATCCGCCAAGGACGCAAGTTGACAGATGCTGAACGGTCTCGACCGTGACCCCTGAGGTCGCCCGTATCGCGCGTCGCTGAACAAGCTTCGCACGCAATCCCGATCTGTCGGACGCTCAATTCGGCTTTCGAATTCTCTCTTTTCGGCTTTTCGGGGCGTTCGACCATCGGGGCTCTGCTGCGTCTGAGGCAGACGGCCGCGGAGGCTGTCGCCGGCGGAGGAGTGCTGTTGGCGGTGTCGTTGGACATCGCCAATGCATTCAATAGTCTGCCATTCAGCTGCATCAGGAAGACGCTCCGATACCACGGGATGTCCTTGTATCTGAGGCGGCTGGTGGCAGACTATTTGGAGGGGCGGAGTGTCCTCTGCGTGGGTCCTGCAGAGGACATTGTGCGTACGCCCATGACGTGCGGTGTTCCACAGGAGTCGGTCCTGGGGCCGACTCTGTGGGACATCGGTTACGACTGGGCGTTGAGAGGGAGTCTCCTCCCCGGGTTGGGCTTGATATGCTACGCTGACGACACGCTCGTCACAGCCCGGGGCAGGACACTCGAAGAGGCGACGAGCCTGGCCACTCTCGGCACTGAGAAGATTGTCAAGCGGATCGAGGCGCTGGGGCTCAGGGTGGCCCTAAATAAGACGGAGGCCCTTTTGTTCCATGGGCCCCGCATAAGGCCGCCTATCGGCGCCTCGATAGTGGTTCTGGGAGCATTTTCGCAGACTTGCTCCCCGGCTGGTTGACGCGGCGTCCGCCTTATTACGTCTCATGCCGAACGTGGGCGTACCCAGCTCCGGAGGCCGACGGCTGTATGCGGAGGTGATCCGCTCGATGGCCATGTATGGCGCACATGTGTGGGCGAGGTCTCTGACCGTCCAACCAGGGGCGGCTTTACCTATAGTGCAGAGGGTGCGGTGCATCCGAACGCCGGGTGTTAGGGGGCGCCGAGAACCGCTCGGGAAACATAGAGCCTCCGAACGCAGCGAGTGCCTAACCATCTATAAACGTAGTGGGTGCATTATTTGACAGGTTTGGGTAGGTTGCTTTGTCGTGTCTTGTTTTTCGGAGTTTAGTCGAGCGTGTTGTAACTATCAAGCTATTCCATTTTGTTCACGCATTTTGATACAAGAGGACGCCGGATTATTGATTGCACCCGGGCGCTACATGTGCTAGAGCCGCCCCTGTTGATGACGTCCCCGCAATACAAGAATTATGCCTTAGTGCAGGGTTTATAAATACCCGATTACGAAACGAAAAATGATGTCACAAGTGGGGTTCGAAACCGCACCTATTGGGAATCCGGCCCAATCGTGCTGCCACTTACACCATCGTGAACTATTTTAGGACATGCAAATTTCGCTTCATATTATATGTTACGTCTTCAATGTGACGTATGCCATCTAGCGGACAATGTTTACACATTGTATAGGCTTAATACTTCAAACTTTACAGTTAGAATTGTATTAAACGATGACACAACCTTGTTATTCAAATTACTGAAATTTTTAGCATTTAATATGCTTAATTATTTATAGATACCCGATTACGAAACGAAAAATGATGTCACAAGCGGGGTTCGAACATGCACCTATTGGGAATCCGGCCCAACCGTGCTGCCACTTACACCATCGTGAACTATTTTAGGACATGCAAATTTCGCTTCATATTATATGTTACGTCTTCAAGATGACATATGCCATCTAGCGGACAATGTTTACACATTGTATAGGCTTAATACTTCAAACTTTACAGTTAGAATTGTATTAAACGATGACACAAGCATATTAAAATGCTAAAAATTTCAGTAATTTGAATAACAAGGTTGTGTCATTGTTTAATACAATTCTAACTGTAAAGCTTGAAGTATTAAGCCTATACAATGTGTAAACATTGTCCGCTAGATGGCATACGTCACCTTAAAGACGTAACATATAATATGAAGCGAAATTTGCATGTCCTAACATAGTTCACGATGGTGTAAGTGGCAGCACGATTGGGCCGGATTCCCAATAGGCGCGGGTTCGAACCCCGCTTGTGAGCTATTGTAGGACATGCTAATTTCGCTTCGTATCATATTTACGTCTTTAAGGTGACATGCACCATCTACCCGACAATGTTTACACATTGTTATAGGCTTAATACTTCAAACTTTGCAGTTAGAATTGTATTAAACGATGACACAACCTTGTTATTCAAATTACTGTTAGCATTTATTATACATTTTTCGTAATCGGGTTTTATAAATAATTAAGACTATTAAATGCTAAATTTCAGTAATTTGAATGAGTGATCATTATATTTTATGCTCTAGGTACGCGTGCGAAAATGCATGAATACCAACACTGCAATCTAGGTAAAGTACCTGGCAACGTCATGATGGGAAGACCTAATCACACGGAACTGGATACATATTCGAACCTGATGATATATGCGCAGCAATTCTATGGGGCTGTCACTTCGGATGATTTCAGGTAATAAGGCACATTTATTTTTTTAATATGGTATACCCACTTCACCAAATCATATTATACACCCCAATATTGGACAGAAATGCCTTCAAAAACTGAAGGGAAATTGATCTAATATACCACGTCGGATCGACTTTTTAGTATAGGGTTTTATTGCGAGTTTTCCTTCTCTTGCAGTGATGTTATCTGCTTACATTCTTTAGTATTTTTTTACGTTACTTATAAGACAAATATTTGTGCTATACACAATTGGTTCATCTGATATTATGTACGTTATTTATATGTTTTTAAATTCTAATTGAATAATTTCTTAGTTCAGGGTGTTGTTTAAACAAAAACCTTACGTACAGAGTTGTACCTTTCGTATAGAGTTTGTGGACTCGATTCCCACACAGAACAATTATGCGATCGATAAGTTATAGAACGTACCCAAACGATGTGCCCAGTTCAAGGAGGGAGAGAATCTTTAAAAAATACTACGGTTGGTCACAAGGTTTTCATCAAGGTCTTCATGACGTGACCATCAAAGTCATTTTTAATTTACTGTTTATAATAAATGTTTTAAAACCGTAATATTAGTGATGTACCACGTAACAAGTTGAAGGGTCTTGGTACTACAAAGGGGGGAGGGGTGTAAATAAAAAAAAAATAGGCATATAGGTTACTGTACCGAGTCTCTATTTTTGCCCGTTAATTCCGCACTATACAAGGCTTATTGCAATTTCGTTAAAAAATATGTTTCAGCTTCAGTATGTTCTACTCACCACCGCCATACTCCGACTTGATATTCAGCGATGTAGCTGTACGTCTAAAACCATTACGTCACAATAAACGTTCAGCTGATATCATCGCTGGCAGCGCCCTCATTCGAGCAGCCCGTATCGTGTCATGCGATGCACCACAAGCTTCATACTACGTCGCGTCTGATCCGGACTTTTTATCCAACGCGTACAGAAATGGAGTAATTGGACACTTATTGACGATAGCTATATTTTTAGCAGCTTTACTGAGATAATTTTTAATTTTATTCATATATATACTAGTGATGCAACGGAAATGTGATAACGGAAGCACATGTATAAATTAAACTAACGGAAACAGAATTGGAATTAAATGCGCAAGCGGAACTACTATTGAAAAATTCAAATGCAATTTTTAATTAAATTATTATTCAAAATTAATTATCGGTGAATTATATTTTACGAAAAACAGTTTGGTTATATTTATACGTAATAACCTGAATACATTTAATATCTATAATTATCAATTCATTATTGATAATAACTTCAATCTCCTCTCAAGTGCTACCAGTTCCGTTTAAATTTCCGTTATAAAAGTTGCGGACAGAAAGAAAAACCTGCAGTAACTGAAGTAGAACTACGTTGTATCACTAATATATACCTAATAACTAGTAGTTTTAAGGTACAATTTATTATTGTTTAAGTTGTTTACAATCTCAAAAGAGAACTAATTAGTAATCATAAATTCTGTTGCATTTCTAAGCATGCTTATGTTCGCATTTGAATAGTTTTACTATTAAGTATTATTAGACTTATTAGGAATTCGATTATCATAATATTACCTTGATATTCAGACCGGTTGGCTATAATATTTAGCTTTTAATATGATAATTTCTTCCTTCGTACCTAAAGTTTTTTTTTTTCTAACTAATAATCAGTAGTACGAATAAAAAAGTGAAATATTAAAGAGGAATGTATGGAGAAGTAATTTAAAACAGTCGGTCGGTATCTTAACCATTACGATGATGGCGTAGTGGTTAAGAGAATGTCCGTGCCACTGTTATGGGTTCGATTCCCACGCAGGATTATACATTGTGCGATCCACAAAGTGTTGTTCTGAGTCTGAGTGTTATTTATCTGCGTTAATTGCATGTTTGTAAAGCCCGCAATACAAGGATTATTTCCTTAGTGTAGGGTAATGTGAAAAGGGTTAATGAAAATAATGGTAATTTAATAAAAAAAAAATAATGATAGTCGCGCATATTTTGGTTTAAACTAATGGTCATAAAATAATAATTTCATATTATTTTTTATTATTTTTAATGGCTATCTATTATATTTTGATGACTTAATTTTACGAAATAAAATCTAGTTTTACAGTATCTACCTATTTAGCAGCTAAATGATATTGTTACGTAAGATCTGAAATAATATTGATATTATTGAATGATAATTTTGTATTAATAACACTTTTGATTATGTTTTAATTAAGACAGCATTTATAATCCGTCCATTTTATATTTTTGTGTACCTTTGTATTAAACTTTCCGTCCAAATATACATATTACGTAGTTAATAAGTTTATACTGTAAAGATATGTTTTAAAACATAAATAAATGCTTTTTTTAAATGTGTAATTTTATTTTATTAATAATACTAATCAGATTGTTAGTTCGTTAGGATCAAATAAACTCTTAAACTTTAACTCTCGCGGTCAAAACAAATACGGACACTGAATTGGCCTTAATTCCGTATAATGGAATCCATAGAGTTGTCTGTGGATATTTCTGTCTCGGATTAACTGTTTTGACTGCTCGACAAATGCTCTCGCAAACTATCCTCATCGCAATGTAGCTACTGAATGTAAACGAAGTAAAACGTAAACTATAAAGATAAGTGCACAGATACGTTTAATATGTTTGCCTACAATCGTGAGTAAATTAGTCCACACAGTCATTGCAAATATGGCGAAACGGTGACCGCTTAAAAATAGAATTTATCACAGGGGATTGGGTAGTCTTCTCTTCGAAGACATAATACCTACTGCGATTGCCAACCTGCTTCTCAAGCGTACGATTATGACACTATCCGAGTATCGAGTCATTATCTTTAGTGACCCGTCTAGCGGACGTAAATAGGCTATAGATAGATCGGACTTAAAGGTAGCATTCCGATCTTAGAGACCGCGTCCCGCGACCGTGAAAGGGTCGCGCGAGATACTGCTTAATATGAATTTATATGGAGCACTAAACGAACCCCGCGAGTGCGTCACGCGACTAGTGGGCGTGGCCAGAGGCAATGCAATCACCCGACGCAGACAAATTCATAAAAATGGCGACTTTTGTTTTATGTATGTTTGAAAGTAACCCTCTTCTTCGTGCGATGTGAAAATTGAGTGGATCTTCTTCCTTTCTTTCGAAGGAAGAGACATTAACATATCTTGGCATTATACTAACATATCATAATTTTCATCTTCCAATAGCTGTTCAATACCGTTTTTATCTAGCTGTGTGATTTTTTTTTGACATATCGCCATAATAGAGCAAAATCGTCACCCATAAAACTATGGAAATAGCGGCGAATCCCGGTAGCGTCGCTGACATTGGAATGTTAGCAGTCGCCCCGCGACAGGCGACCATGGCCATGGCGTAGTCGAATGATCGCGGTTACTAAGTTCGGATCTTAGCGACCGCGACCTACTGCTTAGTATGTAGGTATTTATATGGAGCACTTAACAAAGCCTGCGACCGGTGGGCGTGGTCAGAGAGTCGCGTGGCAACCGCGATCCGGTCTCGTCAGAGGCAGTGCAGTCACGCGACGCAAGCGAAAAATTAATAAAAATGGCGGTTTAATATCGATCTGAACCAACTCTACCTTTAGCTGTTTGGTCAACATTCTCAAGGAGGATTGACGTCAGGCAAGCGGCCGGTCATGAAATTATTTCCAATAACTTTTGCAATATGTACGACGGTAGAAGATTACATATGTATAGTGTCGAACCCAAGTAATAGGGATAAGAGTAACGATGGGTAATTCGAATCGTTTAATTCGAATAACTCGAATAAGACTATTGACTCGTCCATTCGAATCGCCTTTGAACGAAACCGAATCAATTCGTTAACTCGTGTCGTACCTACTTGCAGCGCGGGCGACCGCTGCGGCGCAGCGATCAGTCGACTCGGCTTAATTGGACATTCGTTGATTCGCCCTCTCGTTCTATTACGGAGTCGAATAATCTAACGAATGAATTCTACGAGTGAGAAAATACGAAAATACATGAAATGTTCTAAGAATCACGAATTGGTTGAATACAATTCCATTCGTTTAACGTACCTATTACATTTGCAAAGAGTCGTCTAGAGGAAATAAAAGTTTGAACTGGGAGTTTTTTAATAAAAATGAAGATGGAAACAGATTCGTGTAAACTATGTGCCTGTAGTTATAAATATTGGTAATACAACAAACAGTATAAATAATTTAAAATGAATAATAATGTAAACGAGTTACTAACTCGCCAACTCGGCTTAACAGGCGGATAACTCGACATACGAGTACGAATTCGACTGTAATGCTTTCGCGAATTCGTCGCGCGATTTGACGACTCCCACGTGACGATTCGAATCAATTCGAATTGTGATTCGAATCAATAATAATTTTAATTCGAATGATTCGAATTGAAAAAAATACCATTCGTCTCATCGCTAGATAAGAGTAGGATAAGGTGGTGACTAGTTTGAAATGATTTTTTTATTTTTTGTTCAATACTGGCAGCCCTAAAATATACTCAGCAACTAGGTAATGAAATAGAAATTCTATAATTATTATTTGTCAAGATATACTTGGCTAAATCTTTTTAATCGTATATTATCTATGCTTGGCTGTATATCAATTGCCGTATAACAAAGAGTAAAGTTATTAAATTGAAAAAGAGTGTCAACTCGATGATAAAATATGCATGTATGGAAAGTGCTGCCACCCAGAGTTTAGGCGGTGAACTAAAGTTGAAGTAATATATATACATATCTACATGTGTATGTGTAATTACATAGAATTTTCTTTTACTATGAAAGCTACCCTGAAATATAAAAAAAAACATATCAGCTGATAATTAAACAATAATAATATCAGCCTAACACTGAAACTTGAGATAATTTTCAGAAAAATATCAATAACCGAAAATAGATCGATGACAATAAGTACCTACGCTAGGAACAAAAAATAACAATTCTCAGTTGTCAAACGTTTGACAGGCAGGACAAAATGGCAGCAGTTAAGTTTGTACAACCAATCTGTAGGCGGCGCGACGGTCAGTAAAAATAAGTAATGTTTTAAGTGTGCCCCCCCAGCCGTATAATAAAAATACTCTGTATCTGTCTATCACAGAGAGTTTTGGCGCGAATATGAAAATGTCATGTCACGCTCTTGTATTATATTAATTTCTGTAGTGTTATATTGAATAATTTTGTTGGTATTTTGTAGAATATGGTACTGTTAAAGTGCTGAAGTGTAGTGAATATGGTATAATAGTGGTTTACATGTGTTTTCATATTTTGCCAAAATACCCAAAAAAAATCATTGAATTGGTTATCAGCACCCGAGTAATGGTAATGACTTGACGGACAATGACTATTAAAACTACACAATATATAAGTATTAAGTAATATATGAAAAAAAAGAAGAAGTTGTATGAGCTTTAATCCCTTTGCCTGTCCGAACGGACGAATAAAACAAAAAAAAAATCTCTATGACAGAAAATAAATAAAATTACGCGCCAAAACACGCGTTATTACTTATTCAAAAAGAGGTTTTGTTTATTATTTAAATTAATACAATCACAATAATGTCATTTATAATTTCGGGTATGATGAACCAGAAGTTATATAATTATTAATATTGAAACAGTTCTTTGTTACACTGTGCCCTAATTTCGTCTACCTGGTTGGGCCCCTAAAGGTAGTGTCCAAACTCCAAAGCGGCTTTTAACCATCTACAAATCTATAAAGTTGTTATACATATTAAGAAAGGTATTAGAATCAGTCTACTATTTCTTCATGATACATTATAAGTAGTTTAATGTGTGATATTTGTTAACATTAAGTTTTGATAGCGTAGTGGAAGTTAGTTTAAAAAATGGATGTAGCGGACACTTATGCCACACAAAGGCAAGTAAGAGATGAAGTAGGTGTACGATGCCAGAAACTTTTCCAGGACTTTTTAGAAGAGTAAGTAATCTTCCAATGATATTATTGCTACATGGATGAGAATTCCAGTTTGAAATCTTCTTAGGTTATATATTTACCATAACATTTTTATCTCCAGATTCAAAGAAGACAATGAGATAAAATATGAGAAAAATGCTAAAGAATTACTAAAACCAGAGTTAAGTACATTAGAAGTTAGTTTTGATGACATTGAGAAATACAACCAAAATCTTGCGACAACTATAATTGAAGAATATTATAGAATATATCCATTTCTGAACCAAGCCATATTGAATTATGTTTTAAGTCTTGCTGAAATTGGAATGAAAAAAGACTTGCAAGACAAGGAATGTTACGTATCATTTGTTGATGTACCAACTAGACACAAAGTCCGAGAATTGACTACAGCTAAGATTGGAACTTTGATTAGAATCTCTGGGCAGATTGTTAGAACACATCCAGTGCATCCTGAACTTGTTCTAGGCACTTTTGTCTGTTTGGACTGTCAGACTGTTATTAAAAATGTTGAGCAGCAGTTCAAGGTATGTACTTATATTTATAATAAATGTAATCTAAGAAATAAACCCTATCCACAATCTTTGCAAGGAGATTTCTTCTCATATTACCTTACCTTCCTAGTATACCTTCATACAATTTTATCAAAACATTTTACATATTGAGAGAGCCGGAAGCCCAACTGCGGAGGGTTTGGGGTTTGTATTGGTAGGCAGAGGCCTAGCCTATACTCTTGGTGTTGCAAAGGTCCATGGGCAATAGTGACACTTACCATCAGGTGTGTTGTCTGCTCGTTTGCCACCATGAGCCATAAAAAAAAATTGCTTGCAACTTCATACCTGTAGTTGCACTTAAAAGCTAATGAATATGAACTAATGTCAGAATTTATGTTTTGACTTTAATATAATTATTTTCCATAAGATAGCTTGTGATAAGCTTGTTTATCACAAGTTTACTGTAAGTAATAATATAAATGTAAGATCAATAAAAAGGGGGGCATAGTCCGGAGCGTGCACGTCGCGTCCCCTGCCAGTCTAGTCAGACTTCAATCTGGCTCAAATGAGTACAGCAGTGCGGGTTAGTACATCGCCCGGAGGCGAAGCTTACCGACCCGCCTCCGTCGGTACGAAAATCGGCAGATGCGGCGATGGGGGTCGCCACCCATCACACATTGCCCAGTCAGGCGATTCGAGGAGAGCAGAGTGCCGGGTGGGCACGTGGAATGTAAGAGGTTGTGTGGAAGGTAAGTTGCACGAGCTGATAACTATCATGGCGGACAAACAACTAGACATGCTCTGTGTAACAGAGATCAAGCGAAGGAGCAGCGACGCCTGCGATCTTCCTGGTGGCGGGATGGCTCTGTCGTCTGGTGTACCACAGAGCGATCGAGCCAGCATGGGGGTAGGAGTGCTGTTGCCCTCTCGCTTGGCCTCAGGTGTGAAGGATTATGGAATGTATGATCCCAGACTTCTTGGGTCCGTATAAAACTAGGTTTCACCAAGGTATTCATGGTTGTAGCATATGCTCCCATAGGATCCTCGGTGGCATCAGACCTATAGAAGTTTTGGGATAATGTTAGGGAAGTTCTGGATATGGCAGAAACCAGTGGACGTGTGATTGTATGCGGAGATTTCAACAGATGGGTGGGGACCAAGCGTCCTGACTATGAGGACGTAGTTGGTCCTTTTGGTGATAAGAGAGTGAACGACGCAGGTAGGCTCATAGCAGATGTATCCATTGAGAGAAACCTTATTGTGTCAAACACATTTTGCCAACATAAGGACATCCATATGTAAACATGGAGAAGGAATGTACAGAAAAGTATAATAGATTTAATTTTGGTAGACAATCGCCTCTGAAGCAAAATATTGGACGCAAGAGCCTACTGGGGCCCCACAATCAATACGGACCATTATCTCGTTATTGCGAGATTTAGTGGTCTGTTCAGAAAATGGAGGCACTGTCGAGAGTGTGTCCACTTCAGAGGGGTTGAAAGAATTAAGATTGAAAGTTTGCAAGAAGAGTGTGTAAGAGAGAAGTATGCAGAGGGTGTCCGAGATCGGCTGACGATTGCAAGCCAGCCGCAATCGGACATAGAAGAATGCTGGAGAATATTGAAAGCGAGTATGGTAGATACAGCGAAAGTAGTATGTGGAAGCTCAAAGCATAGATAAACAAATGGTGATGCTTGGTGGGATGCGGAAGTGGCAGCTTCCGTAGAGCAAGAAGAAAGCGTGGCCCAGCCACGCTTTCTTCTTTTCCACATGATTAAATAAACGTACAGAGACCAAGCTTCTAAGGAGCGAGCAAAATTGTTACCTATTCTGATAGGGTTGGCACATGAGGGTGAAACTAAATACACAAAACGTTTGTCAGATTTTTATGTATGGATATTTTTTTACAAATTGCTTACTCTAAATATATTTTAAATCTAATATAAAGTTTTCTAAAATAATCAATGGGAAAGCACTTGCATGGCATATCAAATTTACAATCTTGTATACGTTTTAGTATATCACTACCAATATTAACAATATTTATTTCTAGATCGAAATATTCTCGAAATTTCTTCTCAAGCAATCCAACAACTGCGATGAAGTTGTCAGGAGTTAAAAACCCAATTGTATACTGTTTTTGTTAGTCTTTGTAATGGCTGAAAAAAGAGTCTTTCCCCATATTTATTTTCAAATTTAAACAAACACGCACGACGCGATGCACAGCGAGCGGTGAGCCCTTTGTTTGAGCACTGGCCGAACCAGCCTAAACAGGTTTCGTTCCGTACCTGACGAGCCGCTAGTGCTCACGCACACACGCGCATCATACTTGTAGTGATGTAGCTACCGTGGCGCGGTTGTTTGAATGTTTGTCTCTGTACGTTTATTTACTCATGTGGCTAGACTATGTCTCTTCTTTGAATCGGAATGACAGTATGTCTGAACAGAAGATAGCAATATATCAGCAATGTAAGAATTACACCAAGGCCTTAGTGAAAGAGAAACGTGAAAGAGCAAATATGAGTGCAGATGATAGGCTGACTAAAAACTTCGAGAGTAACACCAAACTCTTTTGGAGGGAGGTGAAGAAGTCTCGGGGTGATTGGTTAGCCTTCTTAATGATTAAAATAAGGTCTAAAAGTGGAGACATTCTTACACAAACACAAGACGTGTTAAGCCGATGGAGTGAATATTTTGGCGATATGTATGCGGATACTCGGGTTGGCGCCGGTGTTGCACGTGGTCTAGTAGATCAACATTCGGCACCGGCGTCCTCCGTTGGCATCAGTATGGATGAAGTTGAATGGGCGATAAGAAGTTTGAAAAATGGTAAGGCAGCGGGCATTGATATGGTGTCTGCCGAGATGATCAAGCTTGGCGGCTCCTGTGTCTGGTAGGCTCCTGTTGCTACTCAATTTATGTTGGAACTCTGGAATGGTTCCCATGGACTGGAATAGCGCAGTCATCGTGCCTTTGTTTAAAAACAAGGGTTCACGTTATGACTGCGCAAATTACAGAGCCATAAGCTTGACCAGTTTGGCAGCAAAAGTGTATGCTAAAATTATTGAAAGGAGAATGAGGATGGAGTCTGATGGTTTACTGTGTGAGGCACAAGGAGGTTTCAGGAGTGGAAGGGGATGCATGGATCAAGTGTTCTCTTTGCGCAACATTGTGGAGAAGCATCTGGCTCTAGGTTAGAGGGTTTTCTGCAGTTTTGTGGATCTGGAGAGAGCATTTGACACGGTTGTACGAAAGGAACTTTGGGACATTTTACCGGAGTATGGCATTAACGGTAAACTGCTGCAAGCTGTGCAGTCCAGTTACATGGGCTGTAGAGCTTGTGTGCGGCTCGATGATGGAATGTCGCCTTGGTTTGACGTCAATATCGGCGTTAAACAGGGGTGCGTTCTATCAGCCAGGCTGTTTATCATATATCTGGATAAATGTCTCCAAAGGTTGAACGATATGAATGTGGGAGTCGGTGTGTGTCGGCGACTCAGTGGTCACTGCTCTGCTCTATACAGATGATGCAGTCCTGCTGGCACAGTCAGCGACTGACCTGCAGACCCTAGTCGACACAATGACAGAATATTGTAAGAAAAGGGGTCTACGCGTGAATGTGAGCAAAACCAAAATTATGGTCTTTGAAAGAGATGAAGCCAGAACAGATGAAAGAGTAAAAATAGGTAATGATGTACTAGAGCAAGTGAATGAATTTGTATATCTTGGATGTGGTTTTAGCCGAGATGGAAGGTACACCACTGATATAGAGCGAAGTGTGAATGCGGGAAATAGAGTGAACGGAGCGTTGGGACAGCTTCTCGGTAGCCACCACCTCAGCCAGAAGGCACGTGTAGCAATACATAACGCAGTGCTTGTCCTAACATTACTATATGGAAGCGAGAGTTGGGTATGCAGAAAAGAGCATGAAAGCAAACTTAATGCGGTCGAAATGCGATCTCTACGGAAAATCTGTGGAGTTAGGCTGACCGACCGCATTTGCAACGACGACGTAAATGAGCAATTAGGTATGAAAGTGAGTATTGGTGTAAAGATGCGAAAGGGAATGCTCCGATGGTTTGGAAATGTGGAAAGAATGCCGAACGAACGTCTGGTTAAGAAAATATACAATGCGAAAGTGGAAGGATCTAGGTACCGGGGAAGACCGAGACTCACCTACCTAGACCAGATTGGTCACGTACTGAAGGAAGGTGGAGTCAAGAGTCTCCGAAACCGGCGAGCGTGTATGAAGAGAATTATGAATGTTGAGGAAGCGAGTGAAGTATGCAAGGATAGAGTTCTCTGACACTCTGTTCTTTCTGCCTTCCCTGCAAGGGATATGGCGTGATGATATGTATGTATCAATAAAAATAGAGGATCTTTATTGAGAAAAACAAATTATATCTAGAATAATTGAGCATTCTCTAACTTCTTAATTGAATGGTGAAGGTATTTAATTAAAATCTGTGGACATGCTGGATACACTAAAAGTCTTAGCGCATAACTTGGTAAAAACGTGAATCTTAAATATATTTATATGATTATAAACTATACCAATCAGCCTAGATAACAGTATGACTCTGATTTGCTATTACGTCACGTCGACGTGAGACGACAGACGTCATCAAAGCGTTTCCACGGAAGATCAGTGCAGATATTTTTAGCCTACAACATGCTGAGATGGAGGCGTTTTGTAACGGGCAGCATCTCATTTACATTGTTACTTTTTATATCCATTATTGTATGTCCGTTGCAATAAACAGATTTCTTTCTTTCTTTCGTTCTTCTTTCTTTATTAGCTGTGCAGGAGTATTAGAAACACTGCGGAAATCCATTTAACTGTTTTTACATTGCTTTAAAGATTGTATGTGTAAACTAGCTGGCTATACTAACAAATTGTTATTAACTGCTAACAAATGCTACGAAGCGAGATTTGCATGTCCTACAATAGTTCACGGTGGTGTGTGGCAGCACGATTGGGCCGGAATCCCAATAGGCGCGGGTTTGAATCCCACTTGTGACATCATTTTTCGCTTCGTAATCGAGTTTTTATAAATAATTAAGCATATTAAATGCTAAATTTCAGTAATCTGAATAACAAGGTTGTGTCGTGGTTTAATACAATTCTAACTGCAAAGTTTGAAGTATTGAGCCTATAACAATGTGTAAACATTGTCGGGTAGATGGCATACGTCACCTTAAAGACGTAAATATGATACGACGCGAGATTTGCATGCCCTACAATAGTTCACGGTGGTGTAGTGGCAGCACGATTGGGCCGGAATCCCAATAGGCGCGGGTTCGAATCCCGCTTGTGACATCATTTTACGCTTCGTAATCGGGTTTTTATAAATAATTAAGCATATTAAATGCTAAATTTCAGTAATTTGAAATTATGTTCTGCCGACATCTAAAAAATACAGAATATCTAAAAATCACTCACTGCACCACATAATGGTGCCAATTGTTTATAAACTTGATTATAAATTATTAAATCCATCTGAGCACACTAAAAATTACATCAGGATCACTCCAGCAGTTTAGAAGGAATTCATTCACATATACACATACAGAAGAATTATATATATAGAGATTATAGATAATTTATGATATAATAGATGTTAAGCTCACACTAATAAATAATATAAGATTTAAAAATTTCCTGAAGTAGATATTAATTTAAAAACTATGCTTTATTTGCAGTACACAATACCAACAATCTGCAGAAATCCAGTTTGTGCTAATCGTCGCAGATTTATGCTTGATGCAGACAAATCTGTGTTTGTTGACTTCCAGAAGATACGCGTACAGGAAACTCAGTCTGAACTACCTAGGGGCTGTATCCCCAGATCACTTGAAGTTATTTTAAGGGCAGAAGCTGTAGAATCTGTACAAGTAAGTGTTATTTTTTTGTTTCGTACATTTTCTCGCAATTTCCTGACATTTACCAATTAATTTGACATTTATCATTTCATATCTTCTGCAATATGTGTCCATATCCTTGTAATTAACCTGCTGTTACATAAGTAAATGGTTTGGCATAGAGTATTATTTCTGTTTTTCTTCTTTGGCCACAGACAAGGGCAAAGTGGTGACTATTGTTTTCTTATTCTGTCACAACAAAGAAAATATAGATAATCTGTATTAATAGTTTTCAAAAATTCTCCATATAGGCTGGTGACCGCTATGATTTTACTGGTACACTTATAGTAGTGCCTGATGTGGGTTCCCTGTCACTACCGGGAGCTAGAGCAGAATTGACAACCAGAACAAAACTGGCCAATGAAGGACAAATGGATGGTATCAAAGGACTTAAAGCTTTGGGCGTTAGAGAATTACATTACAAGTAAGTAGTTATAAAAATCGAATCTGTTATTGCAAAATCCACTTATTTCACATTTTTTCAGTTTTTGCTTAATACGCGTTTTTTAGCAGTAACGGCTTCCATAAAGGTAGACGCATATTCTGCATAGAAATCATATAAGATCCATGCATTGCTTTCTTCTTAAATAATACCACAATATAGAAGCATCTTAGCATAAATAACATAATTCGGACTTAAGTAGTGGTAGTCAGAGATGTACAAAATACCCTGTACAAAGTATCTGAAATACAAAATGCAACATACTTTTAAATTAAGTATTTGAGATACCAGATACAAAATACTTTTGAACATAGTATCTGAAATACTAGATACAAGATAGGTATCTTCTAAATACTTCTTAAGATGGAAATACTTTTGTAAGAAAACAAGATTTTATTTTAATGAATTTAAGTTCATTTTTAATAAATGACTAATATTATTTACGAATAAATCGTGTTAATCACTGAAATGAAAGATATAGTTTCAAAACCCTCTAAAGTGATTTTAGATACATTTTTACATTTTGTACCAAAGGAAAGATTTTTAAAATTTTATTTGCTATACGTCAATGCTTATTAATGTAACTATAAATACAATCTAAAAATAATGTTAGTTAAATAACGCTAAAATAACTATAATTATTTCCAAAGTCCCCTAAAATGAAATTGACCAATAACAACACTGCATTTGAAACACGTGACTCGTAAAACTGTATGGCGTTATTATTTGTTTTGAGTTGCTCGCGGATTTTAAAAGAATAATATTAAAAATTATGAAAGACCTAGCACAGTTTGTTAAAAAATGTGACATCAATGAGATGTGGGACTAATAATTTGATAAATTTCTGCTAACATATTACTAGAAGTATTTTGCCAGAAAAAGTATTTATAAAATACTAAGATACCAAACAAAAGGTATCTAAATACAAAATGATTTTTTAAAAAGTATCTTAGATGCAAGATGGAAATACGTATTTTGTATCTTGTATCTGTATTTCAGATACTTGTACCTTATATAAGTCACATCTCTAGTGGTAGTGTTAGAACCACATTGTTGACAGTTTTCAGTCTACTGTCCAGGGTGGAATCCTGGTCGAGGAGCTGTTCCCGCGGCAGTCAGAACACACGCCCCCGGTCATGGCTGCGCCAGATCACGACCGGGCGGCCGACGAGAGTGTTCCGCCCGTGACGGAGTCGGAAGTGGGGGCGGCTGTGGCGAAGATTCGTTCGCACCACGGCCCCCGGCCCGGACGGAATACCAGTCCGGGTGTTGACGTCACTCCTCGAGCAC
This sequence comes from Lymantria monacha, assembly GCA_905163515.2. NCBI lineage: Eukaryota > Metazoa > Arthropoda > Insecta > Lepidoptera > Erebidae > Lymantria > Lymantria monacha. The sequence continues at coordinate 10,006,602 of LR991081.1, read as the reverse complement.
TTCGAGCCTCGCCTCAGGCAACTGTTCAACGCCTGTCTAACGTCTGGACAGTTCCCTGAGTGCTGGAAGGAAGGGAGGTTGGTTCTCCTGCCAAAGCCGGGACGGCCCCCGGATTTGCCGTCGGCCTACAGGCCCATTGTGCTTCTGGACGATGTGGGTAAGCTGCTGGAGCGTGTCCTCGCTGCCCGCATCGTCCGGCACCTGGAGGAGGTGAGGCCCGATCTGTCGGACGCTCAATTTGGGTTTCGGAGGGGGCGTTCGACCATCGGGGCCGTGCTACGCCTGAGGCAGACGGCTGCGGAGGCTGTCGCCGGCAAAGGAGTGCTGTTGGCGGTGTCGTTGGACATCGCCAACGCATTCAATAGTCTGCCATTCAGCTGCATCAGGGAGGCGCTCCGATTCCATGGAGTGCCCCTGTACCTCAGGCGGCTGGTGGCAGACTATTTGGAGGGGCGCAGTGTTCTCTACGCGAGCCCCGCAGGGGACATTGTGCGGACGCCCATGTCATGTGGTGTTCCGCAGGGGTCGGTTCTGGGCCGACTCTGTGGGACCTCGGTTAAGCCTGGGCGTTGAGAGGGAATCTGAAAGGCTGAGCGTTATATGCTATGCTGACGACACGCTCGTCACAGCCCGGGGCAGGACATTCGAAGAGGCGACGAGCCTGGCCACTCTCGGCACCAAGGAGATGGTCAGGCGAATCGAGGCGCCGGGGCTCAGGGTGGCCCTAAACAAGACGGAGGCCCTTTTATTCCATGGGCCCCGTGTGAGGCTGCCCATCGGCGCCTCGTTAGTCGTCAACTTCATCCACATCAGTATCCAGGCCCATATGAGGTACTTGGGTCTGGTGCTCGACGGGCGATGGTGGTTCCGGGAGCATTTCCCTCAAATTGCTCCCCGGCTGGTCGGCGCGGCGTCCGCCCTTTCTCGGCTCATGCCGAACGTGGGCGGACCCAGTTTCGAGGGCCGACGGCTGTATGCGGGGGTGATCCGCTCAATGGCCATGTACGGCGCACCCGTGTGGGCGAGAGCTCTGAACGCCCAGCTCAGGGCTGTACTGTGGAGGCCACAGCGAGCCATGGCGGTCAGAGCCATTCGTGGGTACCGCACGGTGTCTACCGAGGCAGCATGCCTATTGGCCGGGACACCCCCGTGGGACCTAGAGGCGGAGATGCTCTCCGACCTCTACCGGCGGGTTACCTCAATGCGCGAAGAGGGTGGCTCCCCATCGTTCAACGAGATAGCCACCTGGCGCGAGGACGCCCGCCGAGAAGTCATCGCCCGCGAAGAGGGTGGCTCCCCATCGTTCAACGAGATAGCCACCTGGCGCGAGGACGCCCGCCGAGAAGTCATCGCCCGTTGGGCTACGCGGCTGGAGAGACCTAGACACGGTGTTGTTACCGTTGAGGCCCTCCGGCCCGTACTGATGGAGTGGATGGAGCGGCGGCACGGAGTACTCTCCTTCCGGTTGGTGCAGGTCTTGTCGGGGCATGGTTGCTTCGGCAAGTATCTGCACACGGTCGTGCGGAGGGAGTGGACTCCGTCCTGCCATCATTGCGACAGCGACGAGGACACGGCGCAACATACGCTGGAGGTGTGTCCGAGCTGGGACGGGTAGCGCCGTGACCTCGTCGCTGTCATTAGTGCCGACCTGACGCTGCCGGCTGTTGCGCGAGCGATGGTCGACAGCGTCAGGAATTGGGACGCGGTCGTCGCCTTCTGCGAGGCTGTCATCTCGCAGAAGGAGGCGGCGGAACGGGCCCGGGAGGATTCCCGTGACCCGGGTCGCCGCCCGTGGCCGGGGCGGCGCATGCGCGAGTATCTGCGCCTGATGCCGGCCTAACCGAGGCTTCGGGTGATCGGACCGGGGAATTGTCCGGTCAGCCGACGTGAGGCCACCGCGTGAGGACGACGCCTCGACGGCGATGTCGGGGCGTCGACGAGAGAGGAACCCGAGAGGGCATACCGCCGGGCGGACCACCGAAGACAAAGATCGGGTACCGGTGGTCCGCTCGCACGGCGAAGAAGAGATGCTTGCAGGGTGGGTTAATGGAGCTGCGCGCTGCCTCTTCCGTCACCTCGGACCGATTTGGCGTCATTAGCCCACCGCAAAAAAAAAAGGGCGGAACCCTGGAGGGGCACACTTAAAACATTACTTTTTTTTACTGACCGTCGCGCTGCCTACAGATTGGTTGTACAAACTTAGCTGCTGCCATTTTGTCCTGTCTGTCAAACGTTTGACAACTGAGAATTGTTATTTTTTGTTCATAGTGTAGGTAGTTATTGTCATCGATCTATTTTCGATTATTGATGCACTTTCTGAAAATTATATAATTTTTCATTGTTAAACTTATATTATTATTGTTTCGATATCAGCTGATATGGTTTTTTTTTATATTTCAGGGTAGATCTCATAGTAAAAGAATATTCTGTATAATTACACATACACATGTAGATATGTATATATATCACTTCAACTTTAGTTCACCGCTTAAACTCTGGGTAGCAGCACTTTCCATACATGCATATTTTATCATCGAGTTGCCACTCTTTTTCAGTTTAATAACTTTACTCTTTGGTGGAACCTATCTCTCGTAGGAAATCGACGTCTGAGCAGACCAATTAATATACAAGTGTATGTTTCAATAATAAACACTCTAAATAATTTATTAAGCAAATTTCAATAATAAATTATTGTTATGATTCTTTTGTTTAAATTATAGACCCCTAAGCCAAGAATAGGTCTTTTTCATAAATAATATTAACCAAATTAGCGAGCAGTTCAGCGATAAAACAATACGTGGTCCCAAAATGTCGGTCTCATAACAGAGTATTTTCTCTGAGATAAAATCTGAAATACGGAACAATAGTAGCTGAATCACCCTCAAAGTATTATTACTAATAATACGCCGAAAACAATGGAAAGGCGTTACCTAACGAACCTAGACCCCGTTAGGGGAAATAGATTCTCAAGTGACTATTGCATGTCGAACGATAGTCGCAGAGAATCTTTGTATTAGATTACGATTCTGGTGGGGATGGCTCTAAAAATCTATATTAGACGGCTGACGGATGGATAATGGCCTTTTCCTATAGATGTGTTTTTTTTTTTAATATTATTTATAATAGTAAGAATAACTTGCCAACAGGACAGCATTCTTAGCTTGTAGTGTGCAAGCTATATCACGAAGATTTGGCACTGCTGAACTAGCCACCGACGATCTTACTACAGAGGACATGAGAAAGCAAATGACTGATAAGGAATGGGACAAGGTAGGCATTTAAATGTAATTGTCATTAATCATTTTTATGACTGTCTATAACGTCACAATTATCGTCTGGTTTTAAGGTCAGGCCTTATGCCAATTTATGTAATGTCGGTGAAGCATGTCTTTTTTTCTCTAATACAGATAATTTTAGTTTAATATGGAGTAAGAAATATAATTCCCAATTATACTTGCCCACTTATTTCGCAAAAGTCGATAAAGTGAAATAAGCGAATAAGTATAAAGGCGTATAACGGCTAAGTGATAAGTATAACAGTTAAGTGATGTAAGCATATAAGAGAATGTACCTATAATACGTGACTTCGAGAGAAAGAGGAACTTCAAAAATACCATGTTGGTACAAAATTGTGGTGGTCACCTAAGGGAGAAAGGGTTAAAAATTTGTACAAAATGGGTCACTATGTGATGTATTCAAATAAAATATAAAAGACGACCAAGGGATTCAAGCACCACTATTGTCAAAGAGTAGGTACCGGTGGTAAGCCCAAAAGGCGATAGGGAGGTAATTTGTGAAGTCTACTGCGACACATGCAGATAATGTCAGCGAAACGAAAGGAAAATTTGAATAAAAACCTATAACCTGATCGTTATAGGATGGTAGACCATTTTCTCCATGCTATTGCGGACGAGCTTCGTAATGTTACCATTTATTGCCCTTGTTTATGTGTTTCTCAAAATGGAAGAACGTGTTCGTATAATATTATTATTCTTAGGCGCAATCAGAAAGTGGTAGGACTACGCTGTTGACAGTTCTCTGTTTGCAGCCGCGGGCCGGTCTGTCCGGGGTAGTGCCACACTCTCGCAGAAGATCGACGTATGAATAATGGCAATGTGCTAATTGCGCTTCGTTCGGTGAGCGAGAGAGCCGGAAGCCCAATTGGGTGGGTTTGTGGTTTATATTGGAAGGCAGCGGCCTAGTTATACTCTTCGTATTGCAAAGGTCCATATTGGCAGTGGCACTTACCATCAGATGTGCTGCTTGCTCGTTTGCCACCACCAACATTAAAAAAAGAAAAAAAAATCTATAATATAACTAGTTGTCCCGGCAGACGTCCTCCTGTCCGAAAAAACTTTTAAGTGACATGCCGACAGCAGCGCCACCTACCGGGTCCAAAGGTGTTTTGAAATCGTCCAGGGACCCATTGGAATACACATAGACAATTTTATCCCAATCGGTCCAGTCTTTTGACATAGCGACAACGGCGCCACCTACCGGGTCCAATTGCGAATGTAAATCATTCTCGAATCCCCTCGAACACACACAAAAAATTTCAAGAAAATCCGTCCAGCCGTTTAGGAGGAGTTCACTGTCAACACACGTACAGAGAATTATATAAAGATAAAGCTGAGGAGTTTGTTTGGTTGAGCGCGATAATCTCAGAAACTACTCGTTCAAATTGAAAAATTCTATTAGTGTTGCGCTATAATAACATCACGCTTTGACTAATAAGGATATTTGTCATTGACACTCCGGCATATGGGGAAAATTTATTTCTTTTGAAAACTTTCGCTGAGAGTGCTGCACGTTATAGGTGCATACGAACCGCCCTTCCCCCCCTCACTCTCTCTATCTCTCTCTCTCACTCGCTTACGTGGCACAAACAATATTGCGCGAAACAGCTAGTTTTTTTATAACGATCATATTATTTCTGTGCAGGTGTATGAAATGTCCCGTGATCGCAATTTGTACAACAATCTAATCACCAGTTTGTTCCCGAGTATTCACGGTAATAATGAAGTTAAAAGGGGGATACTGCTTATGCTGTTTGGTGGCGTCGCAAAAACTACTATTGAAGGTATAAATATTTTTTTGTGATTACTCTGATTACACATTGACTGTTGGGTGAGTACTGAGGGCTGTTAATCCTTACTTAGCGTACACTACGGATAGTGACCGCGGGGAGGGGCCCCGCGGTCACTATCCGTAGTATACGCTAAGACATGCCTCCCGCTCTAGTTTTCTCGGATTAAAATTATGTGCGCCTACCAATCGTGGCAGTTTATTATTATCATGATTTCACATAGAGGATTACACATTTGAAATAAAACTATTTTTATAGATTCTATAGCGTTTGTATTTAATTTTTAATTTCTCAACGTATCGAACACTTATAATGTTCAAGGTCACGGGACGACTGACACTAAAACACGCGCTACACGATTTCAAACAGTGGTTTGAAGCAGAAAAAGCAGAAATACGCTTTGCTGGCTACATGGTTCAAAGCTAGTTTGAAACCAACAGTTTTCAGAGAACGTGGCGCGGATAGGACGTCTTTACGCTCGCGTACCGTATATTTACTACAATGATGTCATGGTGCCTTACCTATCAAAAGAACAAAAAAATGGTTACTCAAAATTTTTGTTCAAAGGCTCAAATGGGAGCCAGTCTGATGGTACGACATTCACGGAGACGTCATTTTATAAAATATTTATAAATATTATTTATAAATTATTTTTATTATTTTATTTTTTTCATTTTTATTTATTATTTATAAATAAAATATAGATGCTATAGTTGTATTGGAAAGTTGGGTTTTACACAATTTATTGAAGAAAAAGGCTTGACAATTTTTACTAAGGAAAAATTTTTTTGCTAAAACATCCCACGCATTTCTTTTTTGTGGAATAGTTTTATAAGCTTTACAATTTAACTCCCAAAGGCAGGGCAAGTCTTTGTATAACTTGAGAAGTTGAGTAATAACATCGCGATTGCATTCTGTCTGTTCACGCGCAGAACGTCGTCACGTGCGTCTACGCTCACCGCTACAGCGTGACTGTCGTACATTTGGTTTGAAGCAAGCGGCTAGATGGTTTCAAACAAGATTTAGACGAACGTTTGGCCAGTGGTTTGTAGCGCAAGCCTCGCTACCAAGGGCGTTTAGAGGTCATGCGAAATTTGGCATCAAACATCTGTCTACACTGTTTGAAGCCGTTGCTTCAAACCACTGTTTGAAACCGTGTAGCGCGTGTTTAATTAAATATAAAGGCGGTAGAATCCGCTGAAATAAATCATTTCAAATATATTATTATCTTTTCCACATTGCTTATGTATTCCGTCGATGTATATATACCTTTACAGCTTATTACGACTCAACGTAAAAGTAAGGGGTAGTCACACGTTTTATACTTAACCCATTACCATATTAGAAGTGTGAAGGAAATATTAATAAAACTTTGTCTTTAATAGGTACAACACTACGAGGCGATATAAATGTGTGTATAGTTGGCGATCCTAGTACGGCGAAGTCACAATTGCTGAAGCAAGTGAGCGAGATAACTCCAAGAGCAGTGTATACTAGTGGCAAAGCATCTTCGGCGGCAGGTCTCACGGCCGCTGTTGTTAAGGTATAAATATATCTCATTACACTACCTTCCGGGATCTCATCTCAGCTCATGTCCCACTATTGGGCTCGAACCTCCTCCATAATGGGAGGGAAATTGACCTACTCACGCTGGTTAGACATGTTGGTGAAGGATTTTATTTCGAGTTTTCGTTTTCTTGCATAGATGTTATATGCGTTTTATATACCTTAGTCATCTCCTACGATCACCCACGGGTAAGATCACGGATAATCTCCTTCCGAGATACAGATTCAGATCTAGTTCCGGTGTAAAAGTCTTTATGGTATAGTGCCGTTTGTAATCCAATATCTGATCTATATTTTTCATTTGTTATCCGTATTAAATATAGTTCTTGTGGACTTTAAATATAAATTAATGATAATTGTATAATAATATTTGCTTTGTGATAGCGGCTACGAATACTACTATCCCTTACTTTGTTCGTTGATGTCGTAAAAGACGACTAAGAGCTTAATATAAACATGACCAACTCCACCGCATGCCTTTGGTCAACAATTACATTCCCAAGGGAGGTTGACAAACAGGCAGCTAGTCATAAAACTATTGCCGTTAACGTTTACAATATGTACGTTAAAGGAGGCGTACCTATTGCGTCTATCCCAAGTAATTGGGATAAGAGCAGAAGAATGATGATGAGAATTGTATAATATAAATTATTGAGAAATAAATATTATTATTATCAATTATATTCTCCGTTTGGTAACGAAGTAAGAATACAATTCACCAATCTTATATGTAGGTGCCGTAAAAAACGACTAGAGCATAAAATATGCAGTTAGCATCAATTTAAGTAACGAGTCAATTCAAAACAGACTAAGAATACAATGCACCACCCCCTATCTTACTCGTGGATGATTGTAAGAGACGACTAAGGTATATAAAACGCATATAACATCTATGCAAGCGAAGGAAAACTCAAAATAAAACCTTGTACCAAAACGTCTGACTAGCGTGGTATAATAGGTCAATTTCCCTTCAATTATGGAGGAGGCTTGAGCCAAACAGTGGGACATATACGAGCTGAGATGAAAATGATGAATCAGTTCTTTTGAAAAAGAAAACTATGTCAACTCATCTGATCAGCGTGGTACAGTAGATAATTTTCTCTTCTATTATGAAGGTGGCTGAATCCAGCAATGGAACGAGCTGATAAGAATTAATGAATAAATGAATATCTAACACTATTTTCTCAGGATGAAGAATCATTCGATTTTGTAATCGAGGCAGGCGCGTTAATGTTGGCTGACAATGGCGTGTGTTGTATTGATGAGTTTGACAAGATGGATCCAGTAGATCAAGTGGCAATTCACGAAGCAATGGAACAACAGACAATATCTATTGCCAAGGTTTGTACTACAACAAAGAAGCTACTGTTGCGTTTTAGCTACGGCAATCAGCTATTTCACGCTGTAATAGTAATGCTAAACATTCCGATCTTCTCTTTTTTTCTTTTTCTTATTTTTGAGTTATACATTTCAAAAGTTTAATAAACTAAAATATTTAGGGAACTGTTAAAAGTTCTAAAACTGAAAGAGAGGCGTGACGTATTCAAATCCGGCATTATACATGTTGTATTAAGTTTAATTAAAAAAATAAAAGTAAAGAACCACTATCATGCTTTCTGGCTTATCCTTCTAGATCTTTCTCAGAGTCGCATATCGTTTTATTTCTATTTAAATCTGGCACATAATAATAAAGTTCAATAGTGCAATAATTATACAAATATTTATTAATAAAATTTGTTATTTTCCAGGCGGGAGTGAGAGCAACTCTAAACGCTCGGACGTCCATCCTCGCTGCTGCAAACCCAATAGGTGGTCGATATGACCGTGCTAAGTCTCTACAGCAGAACGTGGCACTAAGCGCTCCCATCATGTCGCGGTTCGACTTATTCTTCATCCTTATCGACGAAAGCAGTGAAATGGTTGACTATGCTATCGCTAGGAAAATTGTCGACTTGCATTGCAATAAAGAGGAAACGTACGATTGCGTTTACTCTAGAGAAGATTTGTTGCGGTATATTGCTTTTTCCAGATCATTTAAACCTATTATTACAGAGGTGAGTATAAAAATGTATTTTTACACAGATAATAAACGACTGCGCTTTCCGTAGCTGTACATCCTCTTAACTATTGCCAATTTTGCTTCATGTCTTGCGCTTTGCGTAGGAGAGAAGTGGAATTTTTACAACTCTTGTATTTTTTAAAATTAAATCTAGCATGGATCATGAAACAATTAAAAGCCTTAACCGGAACTATTTACGCGCCAATCTCGGTGTTATATATTAAGATCTTTGTGGATCCATAAGCCATTTATAGAAGTTAACAGTAGTGGGAAAGTGTGGTGGGATTAGTAACAAGTTAAATGAAGATAAATAAACGTCAAATATGTAAGTTAAGAATAGAATGTGTCACCACCTCTCTGCTCTCCCGCTGGAGTTGTAAAAATCGGCTGAGTAATCATCAAGAGAATGGGTATTATCCTGTTAAATTTATAACACAGATTGGGATCGCAAAATCACCTGCCATGAGTGGTGATGTCTTTTGAGATAGCCTATGTTCAACAGTGAACATCAATAGCCTGTTGGATGGATGAATGGAAATTAAATATTATGACTTATGAGTACGTAATTAATAACCTTGTATAACTCGGGTAAATTAACAGATTGGGTTTAGGGCCAAAGTGTTAATTGTCTGTATTTTATGGTAGGAGGCAGGCAAATTGCTGGTGGAGTACTATACAGTTCTGCGTCAACGTGATGGTGGCGGATCTGGCGGGGCCGGTGCCGGCGCCTGGCGTATCACTGTACGGCAGTTGGAGTCGATGGTGAGACTTGCTGAGGCCATGGCCAAGATGCACTGCAGCGGTCACGTCACACCACAACACGTACATGAGGCATACAGGTATTTTATCTTTCTTTTCTATCGTCGTTACTCACTATTATTCCGTCCAAGGTGACGAAAGGATGAACTCCATAACTTGCTGTATTACCTCTCTTGGCCTATTTAGCTAGAACTGATTCCTTCATTCATCGGATTACTCTTTCGAATACCTGCTCCTTCGACGCCGCCCCCTTTCAGGTGGCGGACTTATCCTCCTCCTTAGGCTAGGATTTATAGTCTTAACATGAGATTATCTTCTCATCGAACTTCATAATAAGTGGTTGGTTATATTGAATGTCATGAAAACAAATAGCATCATAGGAAAGTTAATCTTCGTATTTACATTATACAATTTAGGTAGAATCAAGAAACAAAATATACAGAGGCATACTTGGCTTAATGGACTATTATTATGGTAATGTAATGATCCAGCATAACCAGATTGAAATTGCAAAAATCACAACGCTAAACCTTCGCCCCTCTCATAGCGCACTTAAAGAAGATTTACTTTCTGTCTCACAGATGTACTGTGACTATATCATGAATATTGATTTATAGAGAAATTATTTTATTATCTGCTCCATTCAGGTTGCTGAACAAATCAATAATCCGAGTGGAACAACCAGATATTCATTTGGATGAAGATGAACCTCAATACGAGCCAAGCATGGATGTAGATCAAGATCTTCCAAATGGTGGAGCAGGTAATGCAAACCACATACTGTTAAACTCAAGACTCGTCCACAATATGAAGGTGGCCTACTACTCCATGGCCAGACAGATTGACATAGGGTTTTATTTATAGCTTTTCTTTCTCTAGCAGTGATAATGTTATCCACATACTTTCCTTAAAACTTTCACGGCACTTGGGAAAAGGAGGGAAGAGGTGGCAACAGATTGATTACGTGGTCATACAAGCAGTGCTAGTGCTTAGAAACTTTAAGTTGATTCTAAGCAGCAATACAGTCTTGTAAGCAAACCACACTTATCGACTTTCATGTATGGGGCGTCCATTAATCACGTGAGGTTTGAAAGGACTGTGTTTGACAAAAATCACTAAATATTACAAGGGGGAGAGAGGGTGCAGTAAGATATCACGTGTATTTATCTTTTCGTCAAACGCAGCGATTTCCAAACTGAAAAGCGGCGTGTAGTGTGACTTGAACTTGCCGTTGCTAGGCAAAGTACGAAGTTTAGAGTAGGTGATCTGTATAAAGACCTTTTTGCGAAGTATAAAAAAGCAAAAAGTGATCCTATAAGGCTCCGTTTTGTCCTTTTGAGGTACGGTACCCTAAAAACCGAGAATACAGGGTGGAAGTGGACCGCTCCCGAAAACAAAGACAAGTAATCCTACTAGTCCTACTTGTAATGATAGGTTAGAAAAAAATCTATTCGGATGAAAAAAAAAAATGTTTTTCACATCGATTTTAAAGTTATTTTCACATTCTATCGTATTAGGACAGTGCCATGTAAAGATAATTCCATAAAAAATAAGTAACTATACTCAGATGAGAAAAGACACAATCTATTCAAAACTCACGATCATATGTTCAAGAGTTCAACGACCTCGCGTGGTGAAAAAATTTTTTTTTCTTGCGAATCGATTTTTTTCTAGCCTATCATTACAAGTAGGACTAGTAGGTTTACCTGTCTTTGTTTTCGGGAGCGGTCCCCTTACACCCTGTATAATGAGCTGTGGGCTAATATAAATAATAAAATAATCTTTGTAAGTACTAAAAAATAACGTGATGTTGGTGGGGGAGGGGCGGTCATAGTCTTAAACCTCACCACGTATCACCAAGGGGGAAGGGGGTTAAAAATGCTAAAAAAAAGATCATGTGATTAATGGACGTCCCCTATATAGCATAGCCTAATATATACAGGCTATATTATTAAACCAGTGACTTATATTATTAGACCAGTAACCTACATTATAGATCAGTTATTACTTATGCTGCGTGGTGGCGGCCATGAATACTACCAATTTTTACATTGCTCGTCAGTGTCGTAAAAGACAACATACAGTGTTACTTTAATTGGAATAAGGTTATATGTTGCGTCGACCCTAAGTACTTTGGATAAGAGTAAGATGGTGATGATAATTAGACCTGTAATATAATTATGTTTACTACGTCGTCTGATATGTAGTCAGGAGTTTGTTCTGGTTCAGCCAAAAATATTTTAATCTATTTCTCTCGAGTTAAGTTCTTACTTAGTACATTCAAATATTTGGTCGTATTATTCCTCCTCAAGTAGTGATTGTTTATCCGTGTGGTGACGGAGTAAGAATACTATTCACCACACCATATCTTACCTGTGGGTGATCGTACGAGACGACTAAGGGATATAAAACGCATATAACATCTATGCGAGAGAAGGAAAACTCGGAACAAAACCCTATACCAACACGTCTGACCAGCGTGGTATAGTAGGTTAATTTCCCTCCCATTACGGAGGAGGCCCGAGCCCAACAATGGGACATTTATGAGCTTTGATAAAGTAGTGATTGTTTAGGAATATAATTCGTCACCATCACTAACTTCCACATGGAAGTCATAGTCATATGGGATCTCCAGAACAGTGGCGTTCTCCTGGGAAGCTAATAACGCTGAATGCGATCGCCAACGGATTGCTAAGCGTAGGAATTATGGCATTTCATGGGACCTCTTCATGAAAGAGTATAATTCCCTAGTTCCTTTCCTCCTTCTTATGCTTTAATAGGTTAATTTATGGATATTTCTGTTAACCACTTCTTGCATAAGAAGGACATTAAAAATATAGTAATACGCTTGCATCATTATTCCAAATTATTCTAAATCTATCACCACACGAATTGCTCTGTAAAATAATAATTGCATGTGTTACATACATACATATCATCACGCCATATCCCTTGCAGGGTAGGCAGAGAGAACAGAGTGCCAGAGAACTCTATCTCTGCATACTTCACTCGCTTCCTCAACATTCATAATTCTCTTCATACACACTCGCCGGTTTCGGAGACTCTTGACTCCACCTTCCTTCAGTACATGACCGATCTGGTCTAGGTAGGTTAGTCTCGGTCTCCCTCGGTACCTACATCCTTCCACTTTCGCATTGTATATCTTCTTAATCAGACGTTCGTTCGGCATTCTTTCCACATGTCCGAACCATCGGAGCATTCCCTTTCGCATCTTTACACCAATACTCTCTTTCATACCTACTCGCTCTCTTACGTCGTCGTTGCGAATGCGGTCGGTCAGCCTAACTCCACAGATTTTCCGAAGAGATCGCATTTCGACCGCATTAATTTTACTTTCATACTCTTTTCTGCATACCCAACTCTCGCTTCCATACTGTAATGTTGGGACAAGCACTGCGTTATGTATTGCTACACGTGCCTTGTGGCTGAGGTGGTGACTGCCGAGAAGTTGCCCCAACGCTCCGTTCCCTCTATTTCCCGCATTCACTCTGCGCTCTATATCAGTGGTGTACCGTCCATCTCGGCTAAATCCACATCCAAGATATAAAATTCATCCACTTGCTCTAGTACATCATTACCTATTGTTACTCTTACATCTGTTCTGGCTTCATTGCATATGTGTTAGAAATCTGAAAAAAATACGGACTCATTAATTCTTATCATTGTGCGTTATTTTACTATATTTTCACGGTCCAAGGATAGAATGTCACCACTTCGTATTTCGCCGTGGCAGTCGTAAAAACTGTTTTAAGGGATCATTAGGAAAATTGCAGAGTGTTACTGGCAAACTTTAAAACTTGAGCTGCAATTGCTAGCTCGTATTCAAAGCGTGGCGACTACACCATTACTTCCTCTTTGGTAGTCCGTCCAATAGTGGACGTCATCGGTCTATCGGATCGCTGGAGACCCATTTGCTTAATTCAATAATTTATTCACAGATGCTCCTGTAAACGGCGACTCTGCACCAAAGAAGAAGCTGACACTGTCATTCGAGGAGTACAAAGCATTAAGCGATATGCTTGTTGTGTTTATGAGAAAAGAGGAGATCGAATCTGAAACTAGAGGTAACTATTATCATCCTCTTGTACACTTTGTCTGCACAAATGACGTAGAGTTTAATCCTTAATTAGATGTCTATATAGCTCTCTACGATGGGCTGTGTGGTGGTGGCTAAGAATACTACCAACCCTTACATTGTTAGTGGTTGTTGTAAAAAACGACTAAAATTTTTACATAGACTTCATAGGACAACTCCATCTGATGCTATCTGGTAAACAATTACATTGTCACTTGCGGATTAAGCAAGGTGTGTCTAGACACACACTGTTCTAGGTCTAGTCCCTGCTCTAGTCTAATGGTCTAGACCATAACTTGCCAAAAAAGGGAAACCATTGCAGTTGAAAATAGTTTTTGTAATTTGAGCGCCATTTACCAAAAAGCGGAAACTAAATCGTATCCAATCGGAATATCAAAATAAAAATATAAACAATAAAATTCACAAAACTGGCTGTAGTGATAGCAGGGGGGTAAATATCTAAGTAGGGCCCTCCCATGCATGATTCACAAAAGAATATTCTAAGTGTTCTCTCTTATTCTAGTCTCCCTACCAGGTATCGTTTGTCAGTTAATTGTATTGTGTATTCAAATATAATTATTTCAGGTGAAGAAAGCTCAGGCATGCACAAGAGTGCTGTTGTAAGTTGGTATTTGGAACAGCTGGTGGCACAAGAGCAGATTGAGAATGAAGATGAATTATTGGAAAGGAAGGTGCTTGTTGAAAAAGTTATTGACAGGCTTATGTACCATGTAAGTAGTACAAATTCAAATTCATTTGTTATATATTAACCCTGTTATGGCACTTATGTATTGCTGTGTGGTAGTGGCACCAAATACCTACCTTACCCTTACTTTGCTCGTGGATGCCATAAAAGACGACTAAGAGCCTTATAACGACCCGGGCCAACTCCATCTGATGCCGTTTGGTCAACAATTACATTCCCAAGGAGGGTTGACGTCTGGCAGGCGGTGGGTCATAAAACTATTGCCAATAACTTTTACAATATGTGCTATGAAAGAAGAGTACATATTGTATCAACCCCAAGTAATTGCGATAAGAGTAGGGGAACGAATGATGGGGCACTTATGTATTGTCAATTTTACATTTATTTTAAATTAAATTAATCTAATAATCTACTATCAGATCAAAATATGGTCACCACTGACATCCGGCAAGAAATTCAGTGGGCTTGTCATATTTTTTACTTTTCCATAACTTCTTTTTATACAAAATGTATAGCATTTTTAGTACACATTCTTTACAATATTCCCATTAAGTTATATGGATGGATCAGATCCCACAAGCGGCACACAATAACGACTTAACTACTAGAGCAGCCATCAATCCCCTTAATCACTTTGGAGGGAAGAGAGATCCGCTCTAAGTATGACTTTCATCCATACATTAATTTTATATCCACAGTTGGATACGCACTTGTTCAAAGAGGAGTAATGTTGTAAAAGCGTGGCTTATAATGCGTTTGTATACTTGATTGCACAGATGGCCAAATGCTTTAAGTACCGACTTGTAGTGTATCGAGCCTCACTAGTACAATTTTTTGTATAGTCTACAATTTGTTTTGAGTCTGCAATTTGTATCTTTTAAATTTGTTAAGTCGCCCGCAATACGAAGATTTAACCCATAGTGCGTAGTGTTGTTTTTAAATAATATACATGATTATTTTTTGTTTCCAGGATCAAGTTATAATTCCACTTTCCACAACTGGTTTGAGAGCCACACAGAGAACATCTGATCAAGAAGTGGATGATGATCCATTACTCGTTGTTCATCCCAACTATGTTGTTGATACATAGAATACAATGTTTAAGTACATTTTTTTAATAAACATTTCACATAAATTATGCAATTTTATGTTTATTGTAGAATAAAAACATCATCAGAGCTCATATGAGACCCACTACCTCAGGCTCGATACACCTCTACAACGAGAAGGAAATTGACCTATTATACCACTAGTCAAATGAGTTGGTATAGGTTTTTTATGTTGAGTTTTCTTTCTCTTCCTTTTGTTAATCTGCATATTGTCTTCTTAGCCGTCTATTATAAAACTCACGGACAAGAAATTTAGTGGTGAACTATGTACTCTGTCTGTCACCACACAAAAATATACATAGGTAGCACCAGGTGATTGGGCAACACCGGTTTCCTGGAAAACTATAGCATCAACTGCGATTACCTATTGCCTTAGTAGGGAGGCATCTGAATCACTTTCTCTTCTATTATGGAGAAAGTCGAAACGAAAACACTTGGGGAACTTACAACCACTAACTGCGATTACTTACTCGCCTATGCGTGGCGATTATGTCATTATCTTCTTTTTTAGAGTGCTAATCTCCAATGGTTGACCTCAATACATCAAGTTTACCCATTCATAGATATAACAATAATATCTGATTTAATAACTTGGCAAGTTTTCAGATACTAATTACTTGATATTTATTTAAGACTGCAGTCCTCGAGCGTGGGAACTTATGATTGAACACACACATTCACATTTTCTAATCACACAGACGCATCGCACAGTATTAATACACGCACCCTGGAAACGAATAAATCTAATTGCCGGTGCTTGCATTAGTTGCATATTTATTACACGCTTATATTAGTAGAATCTTCACAGTGTCACAGAAAACACGCAATGTATTAGGCATAAGCTTGTCGCATCGCTAAGCCTGCAGTGAGTAGCCGGCAGCAAAAGATGGGGTCAGAGTCTCAGAGTGTATGCTTTCTGGGTATTATACACAGAACAAAATACTTAGAGAGAAGAACGACAACTTCATACTGTAGAATTGCTCACACAGTGCACACTAGCGCTCCAGTTTATTTAATCGAAAACAAGTAAAAATGTGATTATTTCAAAACAATATTCAGCTATCGAATTCCTGATTCGCGAAGCTATAGAGCTCGACTCGAACAACTAACGGACGTGCTCTCACCTTGGATACTGAGACGGCACTGATTATTTTTCTTTGGACGTGTTTTATTATAATGCTGATTACAGAACGTTTTTGTTTCATAGTAAAATGTATGGACGATTTCGGCTAAAAAATCAACAGTTTTTAGGATTATTTTATAATTTTTTGTTTTAGATTAATAAAAAACTTGAATGGTGAATGTTTTTTTTTTGTGTTTTTAGCTGTTAGCCGCAGATGGCTTTGACAGCTTTACGCGGACCATGGGTGAGCGTTGAGGGCTCTCAACCCGATATGGTGGAATGTATTATCCTTACTTTCGTCTCACGATTCAATTGAAAATATTTACAAATATATCAACGGAATGGCCAAGATAGTTATAATAGCAAAGGTCGATTTCGATATTTTTGATCAATGTTGACGAATTTTTTTCTCGAAAGTTAAGAATTATCTTAAAATTATGACACGGTGTTTTAATAGAGTCATTTGTTATTTGAGATATTTTTTTAGTATCATTCAATGCAGTAAATTTTTAGATATATTTAAAACCGTAAGCAGGCCTACGTCACTCCATGTACTTACGCGCTATAATTGCCTACCGCCCGACCAAGCGGTCGCGGACCGTTTGCGGACCAATTGTTTTTTTGTGTGTTTTTAGCTGTTAGCCGCAGATGGCTTTGACAGCTTTACGCGGACCATGGGTGAGCGCTGAGGGCTCTCAACCCGATTGAGATAAGCTAAGCGACATCGCCCAAGGGCTCCCCCTGTGGGGAACGGACCTCGGCTTGGGGCGTCGCTGGAGGCAAAGTGGGCGTGCCCACGTTTGGATTTATGATTTTTGCGCGTCGCGATTTCGCACCTCGACGGCGAGGACGAAACCGCGGATATTTATGTGTAATGGCCTCGCGGTCCGTGTAAGCTCTTAATTGAGCGAGTGTGATATCGTCGTCGTCATCGTCGATGACGTACCGCAGACGTCGGATTTTTGAATTACAAGAGGGCGTGTAGGAAGCTGCCCCAACTGCACTAGTGGGTTGAGGTGTGTCATGGCAGAATCAAGCGTTTGCGGACCAAATTCAGTGCGGTTTTCGCAAGCGAACCGTATGCACGTTGTTAAATATTATTCGTTCCATTCGTTTGTACGTGTACCTACGATGGCGTCTGGTGCCTTATGTGCAGTAAATGGGTGCAAATCAAGTTAAAAAAAAAGAAAATTACTACATATTCGAAGTCCCACATTTAATTAAATGTATCAGGAATAACTTACTGACAAATAATTTTGTACACGATGAAGAAAAAATATCTGGGGAACTAATCTAACTAATCAGGATTTGAAGAAAGAAGGCATTAATTTTATGTTTACGAAACGCTTACATCAGGATTGCCTAGAAAAAATTTTTGGCACCGCCCTCAACAGAGTGGTTGTCAAGACCCTACACCGATACAGTTCATGAGGGCAGTCTCAAAATTATTCCTTTGAAATATGCTTGTTTTTTGTGACTTAGTTGTTAGCCTCAGATGGCTATGACAACTTTAGCCGGACTGTGGGTGAACGCTGAGGGCTCTCAACCCGGAAGAACTCATGAATTTTATCGAAGAGGCAGCCCTGTGATTGCTGCGGGATCGCGAGGTGCGAAGCAATTACATTAGCATTTAGGCACATTTTAGCATGCAGCGGTTGCTGACGCGACAGAGTAGGCTATTATAGCAGTAGGTATTGGTAATTTTCTACCGAGTGAAGTATCTGTTATTTATTAATCTGTGCCGTAAGTGGCTATTCGCGCGTTTCTTAGGGACGCGCCCCTTAAACAACTTATCATCTTTATATGTTTTTTTATTGTAAGTTCTTGAATAGTGGTAGAACTACATTGTTGACAATTGTCTACTTATAGCTGTGTGCCGGTCCGGATAGTATCACACTCTCGCAGGAGGTCGATGTGTGAGCAGTGGCAATGTGCTGTTATAGTTTGTTCGGTGAACGAGAGAGCCGGCAGTCCAACTTTCTGGGTGGTTTTGGGGCTCTCATTGGTAGGCAGCGGCCTAGCTGTATTAGCCGCTGGTATTGCGAGAGTCTATGGGCGATAGTTAAACTTACCATCAGACGAACTGCTTGCTCGTTTGTCACCATGAACAAGAAAAAAATATTCAAATCAAACTGACCAGTAATTGTCAGTAGTACCTACGTAATTATGTACCAAAGCTACTTATGGCACAGATTACTAAATAACTTATGGTTAAATAAATAAATAAAACAAGATGGCCGTTGCCCGCTCGTCTAATGTTCTGGTTGACTTTACAACTTGCATCGTAATTAATAGGTCACCATTCGAGGCAGTTTTAATTTTAATATATATTTATTGAGAAAAAAACAAAATATGAATAATAATATTTTAATTCTAAAACATGGAATATATGAATGTAGTTTCATTTATCTAGGTTTATTAATATTTTAAATGTAAAACTCATTTGTCTGTTATAACCATTTACGATTAACGATAAAGGTAGAAAAAAAAGCAATAAAAAGAATATTAAATATTTAATAAAGCATAATATATATCATTATTATACGTCCAATGATGGACTCAAGCCTACATAATCACTGAACCAAAGTTTATTTGACGACCTGGTTACCAGTGCTCCAGGCTTGGTTCCTGTTGCACCTGAAATATCCTCTGTATATCTTAACACAACTGACTCAGTACCATCTTGTAGTGGGGTGAAAACCAGGTGTAGTAGGAACAATACATTTAAAAAGTCTGTTAACTAAATATATTAAGAAAACTCAGGAACTTTGTAAAAAGCATAGTTTCTTTATTAAAAATATGAAATCAAAAAGAAAGAGAATACAACTGATTGATAAGCTTGATTTTTAAACTAAACAACATGAAATTGATGTAAATGATTTCAATATAAAAATTGATTGTTTTCAATTAAAATAGGAAACCATGACTACTCAATATTCCAATTCAGAAAAGCGAATACAGGAGTGTTTATTAGAAATAGATCAATTAAAACTAGATAAATATAACTGTTGTGACAGTCAATCTGTTGATAATATATATAATCAATTATCAACTGAGTGTCCTCATTTAATCATCTCCGAGACAAAGTCATCAGATGTAAGCTTGCACAACACTCAATCTTGTACTAACGGTTCTCTGTTAACAGCTATTGATGTAGATATATCACAACCTATAACTAAACCTAATGTAGGTAAGTGATAAAAATAAAATTGTTATGTTTAGTGATGAGATTGGCAAAAATATGGGTGTTCTGCTGTGAGAAAAAGGACATTCAATTGTCAATTACCTACTGCTTGCCGGGTTTGTCATAGGTACCATAATATAATGGACAAAATATTTGATTACAATTTTAAGCCTGGTAGTATATTATTAATATTTGTTAGCAATATGCGAAATGTGAGCAAAAAGGAATTGAAAGAATATAATTTTAAACTTTGTAAATTAAATATTGACAAAATTGTAATGTTCACATTTCCGTATAAAACATGTTTGACACAGATGGCAAATGATTCCAGCTATAATTTAAACTTGACATTGCATAATTTGAAATCTATATCGAATTATACGACTGGAAATAAAATGCATGTACTTAATTGATATTAACAATTATGTAAAAAAAAATGTTTTGACTAAAGATAGTTCTTACCTATCTAAATATTATAAAAATATGTCAGCTGATTCGTTATCTTATTTTTTTTTACATCAGCCAAGAATTTGGCTAACAAAATTGCTTCTATTGAGCAATGTAATTTTGACATAAAATAATTTTAATTTAATTTCCGCTAATGGAAATAATGACATCAATTTAGATAGTAATTTAAATTATCCATTAAGACAATAGAGGATTTCTCTAGCTTTATAAAGAATTTAAGTTCTAAGTTATAGTTCTAAGTGTATCAATCTGGTACATCAAAATATTCAGGGTATGTCGGGTAAAGATTTGGAAATAGAATTATTCTTGAATGATTACCAGATAGATATTCTTTGTATTACTGAACACTGGCTCAAGAATAATCAACTAATGTTTAATTTTCCTAATCACCAGGTTGCTAGCTCGTTCAATAGAGTCAGTATGATACGAGGTGGCTCATTGATAATTTTAAATAATACCCTTAAATTTAAAGAAAGAAATGATATTACGAGACTCTCTATTGAACGTGTAATTGAAATTGCCTGTATTGAGTGTGAGCAGCTCATAGTTTTGTGCATATACAGACCTTCATGTTTACCATATGATGTTTTTGAAAAATATATTTTATAGAGGATGTTTTATTCAAAATCTCCACTTCTAATAAAAATGTTGCGATATGTGGGGCTTTTAATATAAATTTATTAGACAATAATAATATTACACAAAAATTTATAACATTAATGAGACCATACAATTTATATAATGTCTTCTTAGAACCTACTAGGATAGCTGCTGGGAGTGCAACTTGTATAGATAATATATTTACAAATGTCAAGCCCATAAATAAATCTATTATAATTGCTTTACAGTCGGATCACTGTGGGCAACTTGTTGTACTTCCTGGAACTAGTAGGATTCAACCTGAAAGTATTACCTTTGTTCCTATGACCGCTAGCCGCTTAGAGCATTTTAGATACAACTTGAGTATGAAGATGCCGCTGTTGCCGATTCATGACAATCCTAATGAATTATACACATCCCTATTCCGCATAATTGATACTGAATTCAATACAATATTTAAACCCAAAACTTTAAAAGTTGGAGTGCCGACTGGTTTTAGTGAATGGGCTACTTGTGGTATCTTCAAGAGTAGAAAAAGGTTATATGAACTCTATGATGAAAAATCTTATAACCACAATCCAGTAGGTATTTTTGCAATATGTTAAGAATTATTCAAAAATATTTAAACGTGCCTGTTCCTGTGCTAAATCTATTTATCTGAGAAGCAAAATTATACAATCTAGTGATATAATTAAAATGACATGAAAAGTGATAAATAGTGAAACCGGTAGAAAAATTGTACGGAAAAAGGATTTTAATTTAAAAATAGGTGATAAAATTATGAAAGCGGATAACGAAGTGGCGACAGAATTTGAAAACTATTTTACAAATGTGCCGGTACTAATGACTAAATCTTTAGCGTCATCTCCTAATTTAGCTGAATCGCTCCTTAAATAATGCATTGTGAAATGTAACACTTCCTTTAAATTTTCAGATGTCAGTGTGTATGATATTTTAAAGTCTTTTAAAACTCTTAATATTAAAAAGACAGCAGATATGTGGGGCTTAGCTGTAAAGACTGTTAATTTTATAATATCTATTATTGCTCCCCACCTGGCATGTGTGTTTAATGGTTGTGTAGCTCGAGGTGTGTTTCCTGAACTCATGAAATTTAGTAGAGTAATTCCTTTGCACAAATCTGGTAGTATGTTAGATGGTAACAATTTTCGCCCTATTTCTATACTACCAACACTTAGTAAAGCATTTGAGAACATTTTGCTTAATCAGATGTTGAGTCATTTTAACAAACATAATATTTTCCATAAAAATCAATTTGGTTTCACTAAGAATTCCTCTACTACTGATGCGGGTGTCGAATTGTTTAAGAATATCTTTGCAGCCTGGGAGGAATCGCATGATGCCTTGGGTATATTTTGCGATTTATCTAAGGCATTTGATTGTGTGCACCACGAAACCCTTATCAGAAAATTATACCACTATGGGGTCAGGAATAACGCTCTTGAGCTTTTAATTTCTTACCCTTTTTTTTATTTTGCGGTGGGCTATGGACGTCGCACCCCGCCAAATCGGTCCGGGGTGACGGAAGAGGCGGCGCGCAACCCCATTGACCCACCCTGCAAGCACCTCTTCTTCGCCGTGCGAGCGGGCCACCGGTACCCGATCTTTGTCTTCGGTGGCCCGCTCGGCGGTATGCCCTCTCAGGCTCCTCTCCTGTCGACGCCCCGACAGCTTTCGCCATCGAGGTGTCGTCCTCACGCGGTGGCCTCGCGTCGGGTGACTGGACAATTCCCCGGTCCGATCACCCGAAGCCTCGGTTAGGGCGGCATCAGGCGCAGGTATTCGCGCCTGCGCCGCCCCGGCCGCAGGCGGCGGCCCGGGTCACGGGAATCCTCCCGGGTTTAATTTCTTACCTAAGCAACAGAATTCAGAGGGTCGGTATTAATGGTGCACGATCATCTGGTTCTGTTATTGAAATGGGCGTTCCGCAAAGGTCCATTCTGGGGCCATTTCTGTTCCTTGTATATATTAACGACTTACCCTACTATATAGGAAACAATCAAAACATTGTGTTGTTCGCAGATGACACATCTTTGTTATTTAAAATTAAATGACAAAAGCTTAATTTTGACGACGTGAACAACGCACTGTCTAACGTTGTTCATTGGTTCAACACAAATAATCCAGTTCTTAATGAGAACAAAACAAAATGTATTAAATTTACCACACCGAATGTAAGACAAATGGGAACCAATGTTTAAATGGATGGTGTGTCTCTAGAACTTGTGGAATCAACCGTTTTTCTAAGCATCGCTGTAGATGCTAGACTCCAATGGGACCCTCATATGGAAAAAATGTCAAGCAGGCTCAGTTCAGCGGCTTATGCGGTCAAAAAAATTCGAGTATTGACCGATATTGAAACAGCTAGAATAGTTTACTTCTCTTATTTTCATAGTCTTATGTCTTACGGCATATTGCTGTGGGGATGCTCCGTGGATTTGAGCATCTTTGTTCTGCAAAAAAGGGCTGTCCGTGCAATTTATAATCTAGGCCCAAGAGTTTCACTTCGAGAGAAATTCAAAGAGGTGAATATTCTTACTGTTGTATCACAATATATATACAAAAATGTTTTGTATGTAAAAAGAAATTTCAGTAACTTTGAAAGATATTGTGACATTCATTGTGTGAATACTGGGAATAAGGACAAATTAGTTGTACACAGTACGCGTCTTGAAAGATTTAATAGGTCATTCATGGGGCAATGTATACGCTTCTATAATAAATTACCAAAAGATATCCGAGATATGACTCTAAACAAATTTAAAAGGGCTGTCAAGAACAGACTGTAAAAAAGGTTATTATAAAATCTCGGATTATCTAAGGCTAAGCGATAGTTCAGACTGGCTATCAGCAGCATTTACATTTTTTTTTTAAACTGTTTAGTTACTATTTCTTTTTAATAATTATACATACTTGTAAAGCGTAGCGTGTGTTGCCTGACGAATTTTGACTTTTTTGCATTTATAGTACATGGTATTGGTCATGCTCACTTAAAGGTCCGCTTGCGGTAGCTGCGTGGAGCGGGTCTCTCCCTTCCCTCCAAGGTGGTTGAGGGGAGTCATGGCTGCTCTAGTAGTTAACTCGTGATCGGGTGCCGCTTGTGGGATCCGGTCCAGCCATGGTCTTTTTTTATTGTATTATTGTAAACATGTACCTACTATTTTTTTTTTATATAAAAAATGAAAAAAATTATAATAACATAGATAAAATATAATTAGACAAACCCGCTGAGTTTCTTGCCGGATCTTCTTAGTAGCGGTCTTAATCCGATCCGGTGGTAGTTTATTAGATTAACTTTAAATGTAAAATAATGACAATACCTACCTATATGTGCCCTCGTAGGGTTTATGCATAATAAATGAATTTGAATTAATAGGAAGGAAAATGGACCTACCACACTGTGAGATGGTATATTCGAACGGTAAACTCGTTTTATTATTTATATAGGGTTTTAATTCGAGTTTTCTTTCTACCGTAAGCATACTATATGCATATTGCATTGCTTAATCGTTTTTACGATACCCAGGGGCAAGACAAGTCTTGATTTGTATTGTTAATCCGTCACCAGTAGGTAGGTAGGTACTACATAGAAATAACACACATGTATACAGTATAAAATTACATTTTATTACATCATACTTGCAATATTAAATATTATTTTATTAACTTACAAATTTTACAAATTACCTATATATTTATAATACACTTAAATCTAGTTATATGCATACATAATTACATATATCTAACATAATTGCACTATATGGAGGTAGACAGTTTTATAAACGTATTGCACAATTGTAAAGTTACAAATTATTTTTATCTTGTCCATTAGCAGCACAAACAGTTTTGTTAACTTTCAGAGACAGGTGAATTTCCTTCAATTTCCTCCGGTCTCTGCTTTGTTTCGCGGCGTAGTTATTCCTGTCCCTTTGCCGTCTATACGCGTCGTCCTGACACGAGTTCGTCGAGTCGAACCACGCGACGCATTCGAGGGTTTTCTTCAATTAATGTGCCACCATTTTTCTCTGCCATCACATTTAAAGCGCTTTGTTTGTATTCCTCAAATTCGGGATCGTCGGATAGGCCGTCTGTGCTTACTAAGCTGTTGTTCAAGCTTTGAGATGATATTGCGACAGATCTTGAAGTCGAAGGGCTGTTAACGAATGAGCCGCAGCCTGAAGAGCTGCTTGCCGGTGAAATTTATTGGATTGTTGGATGCATTGGAAATTGCATCGTATGAGACATTTTTGGATAAGTCTCCTTGATGGCGGTCTTGGACAATTCCAATGGAGTGTCTTCCTGGTAAGGTCTCCAGAGAGCCATGGTGTTACTTTTGTAAGTTGCGAATGTGAAATGATTTCTAAATGGTTCACTGACAACACGTAACGTTGCAGCGTCCTGTGCAGGGCGCAGGGGCGGAGGAGGATATTGTCATCGTTAAGGGGCGGGGCTAAGTAGTGGGGAAGTTTACAAAGGGTTGTTTATCTGCTACGCAACCCTAACAGCATACTGTGTATCGAAAACAATGGCGTCGATGATAATTTTAGTGTTACTTAATGTTTTTAGATGAAATAAAGTTAATTTATTGTTATGATTTTTTAATGTTTGACCATATATTTTTTTAGATGTAGTAAGAATTACATAGGAAATAAATGAATGTATAGTTCTAAAACTCACTCACATGTTTTGTATATATTTAGTTCAGACACAAGTTATTAATGTAACTTTAATTAAACAACACAATATCTTTCTTTACGTACCTACATTTCCTTTATATTCCTACATAACGCAACACCGCTTAGCGCTATTTTGTTCTTAAGTCGATGCATACTTACCTAATTGTTGGTTAGTGAGTAATAATATTTTTTAATTTCTTTAAATACCTTATTCCCCGTGAAATATCGAGAATAATAGACAGAGGAATTGTAAATACCAGCTGAAGAGTCGCCAGGAGAATAGACAGCTGCACTCTCTTGGAATACTTAGCTATAACAACTACGATTATCAGTTCGCCTGTCAAGTGTAGGTAACCATTATATAGCATTATCCTCTTGGAGGGCGTATATTAAAACAGTGACCATCGATACAGATTTAAAACAAATGATTTATCATGTAGGTACAAGCCCTACAAGGTACCTACTTATATGATGTCAATTTTACATGTTGTTCACATTTAGTATCTAAGTATTACCTTCATTATGATGTACTACGGACGATGATATACATTTTTTTTTTAGATATAACTACTATCTATATATTGTGTTTATTCTATAAATTGTGTTTATTCTAAAGAACTAATCAACATTTTGTTGTTGAAACCTACTGAGAGATTACCAGGAGTTACTAAATAGGTAATAAAAATACTATATTTAACAAAAAAATTAATAAACAATACGCTACTTATCTTTAAATACCCGCGCTAACCATTTGTCTATGTAAATAATACAGTCACTTCTCTTCTATTGTCTATGGGTGCCATAAACTATACAGTAAATATTGTTTATGCTAAAGCGGCGCGCAATGCGGGCGTATTGTATAATATATATACAACGTGAACGCAAAGGGTAGCCGATGTTTTACAACTTAAATACATTGTAAACTGCTACAGAGGCGCAACAAGCTTTGCTAATTTATAGATTATTTTTTTATTGATTAACTAAGAAAGAAAATTAAAAAGTTCGTGTTTCACTTATATTTAATGCTGTATTATTAAAAAAGATGGATTAGGACATTATTGTATGTAACTTCTATTTAATTTTATAAATATACAGCTATTTTAATTTTATAAATACGAATGGGCGTTTTAATCACTTACGCTGTTACTAATAATCTTTTACAAGCGACGTATACCGGGGTTATAACAACAACGTTACTAATAAACGCTATTTGACAGTTCGTCTGTATACGTCTGTTATAAGGATTGTGTAAATTCTTTTGAATTTTATACAACTGTTATTCATCCTACGACCCTTGTTTAACTAACGGATAACCTCGAATTTCTGGACTAGGTATATACTGCGTTTTAAAAATTTCTACAGATAATGGATTATTTACAATAGTTCGACATGTTTGATGAATTAGACAGTGAAGAACCACAAAGAAAAAAAATCCTACAAAAATCGTTATGATCCTTTTACATTAGAGGCAAAGGAATTTCGAGCGAAATATAGATTTAGCAAAATATACACAAGAAATATTGTAGAATTAGTTATATTGAAAAAGAAAATCGTGGGGATGGATTATCTGCAGAAATTCAACTGCACTCAGAACGTGGGCTCGATAAGAAGTACAAGACGATGCAACAGACAGAAGAATAACGAATATTCAAATAACCTTATTATCTGTTGTCATTTGCGTTTGAAACCTTCCGTTCGTAAACGCGAAGTACGGTAGGTATAAAGCAAGACTTATTTATTAATAAGTTATATCATCTTATATCTTATTCATATTTCATATATTATCATATATTATTATTCATATATTATATCTTATTATTATAAGGAAAATAATAGCCTTCGTTTAGCGGCAAACAGTAATTTAGGTGTTATTTTTTATTTTTCAGTATTAAATAATTTAATTTAAGAAAATATTCACATATTATTAAATTGAATAGTGTTGAGGAATTATAGTTTTCGAACGTTAGTAGTGAATGTTGCCAGTAAACGATGATTAGCAAATTTTTAAGTATCCTAGGCTTACACGCTTTTTTTTTTTTGGCGGCGTGCTACGGAACGGTCACGCCCAGCTAATCCGTCCGGGGCGACAGGAGAAGCGGCGCACGACCCCGTAGACCCGCCCTACAACATACCTCTATACGCATTGCGGGTGGGCCACTGGTACGCGTTCTTTTCTTCAGTGGCCCATCCAGTCTACCCTCACGGGTATCCTCTCGGGTCGACGCCCTGCCATCTCGACTAATATTATGTCTCGATGTCAGGGCGTCGTCTTCACGCGGTGGCCTCTCTCCAAGGGTGACCAGACTAATCCCCGGTCCGGTCGCTTAGACTTACACGCTGATTATGTAAGAGGGGTGTATAACGGTTATTCAAAGCTTATTCATTGATTAAGAACACAACTGTTAAACACTTGTTTTAAACATTTTTATTAGTAAAGCAGTAACTATTTAATAGATTTTTTCGTATCTATATGTTGTAAGAAATACGTAGTTACAGAAAAAAAATAATACTCGTAGCTTACTTTAAATTTTAGGTGTTATAAGTGTTATAACTATAAATTAAATTTAATTACTATTTATATGTTTTTCTTTTTTTATTGATAATTATTACATTATTTTTCTTATTTCATATAGATACCATTATTCGCTATGGTGCATTATTCATAGGCACATCCCTCAAAGAAATATTAACAATAACTTGGAAAAATGCTAAATGAATCTCGCTGGCGCTCATTAGGTTCTAGCCTTTTAATATTAATCTATCTCCATCTACTAGGCCTTAGGACCACCACACACGGACCGCAATCCATTCTATTTGTATTGCCGCAGGGTTTTGTCACGAGTTCTCCTTCTATTGCTGTGATGTTACGTGTTGAAAATTGCCAATCGTCTCTTTGGAAACAAATATTTCCGTGAACGTATGCAGCAATGGTTAACTTCAACAACATTAACTGAAGTACGCTGGTATATTAATTCAGTTAACGTCGACACTATCACACTGGGCGGCAATTAACACAGACACCCGCAACGAGCCTCGATTTTAAAATCGACATCTTTTTTTTAAATAACGGACCTGGAGAGAGAGTCGAACTTCTCGCAATTTTCTTTTATCCCTACTCTGTTTCGCCGCAAAGTTGTTTCGTTCCCTATGTTTTCTGTAAGAGTCATCAGCGGTCTCTTCGTTTGTACAGCTCTCCGCATTCTTGGGTTGCTACCCAACAATGTGCCCCCATTATTTTCAACCATCGTCTGTATATCACTGCGTTCGAATACCTGGTACTCCATTTCATCATTCATCATCATGAATGATATATATCATCGAATACCTGGTACTCCATATCTGATAATGACTCCGTCTCAAAGAATTTGGATTCCTATACAGATGATCCACTTGGCTTCATATAAGGCCAGCTGCCGAGAAATCTGTAAAAAGTGTTGTCACAACACACGATGGCCCCGCTTGGTATTGATAGCTGTAGTACGGGTGAGGATCTGTACGCAAGTGATAGTAGTCCGGCATAACTGGACAATACGGCGGACTCGTCTCAGAAATATGCGAATTCCTTTTGGACTCCACTGACCTTTTGGTTAAATCGAGAGGTGTTTCTTGAACGTAAAGAGTCCACAAAGCAAAAAATTGTAAGTGATGCGGACTTCGTACTTGCGTCACACAGCCTCCTGCGAGCGGTGAAGAGCTCTAACAGAGGATGCGTGGTAACAGGGTCGGATTCTTGTAGTCCCTCCCTGTGGTGTACTTTGCCTTACTCGTTTGTGGTGGAGGTTGCTGTTGTTGTTTCTGTTACGGCTGGCTCGCTGGTGTCCGGCAGGCAGGGACTGCGTGAGGCATGGAAGTTCTGTTAGTTGATGGCTGAGGTTCGTTTGAAGTCGTCGCGTTCGCATGGCTGGTAGGCGTTTTCTTCTGGGCCGAAAAGGGGGCGGGGTTGCTGGTGGTGGTCTTACCACCGTCACTTCGGAGTCTTGTAAGTCTGACTCATAACAATAGCACTTGGCAAGGGCCGCTCCTGGTTCCAAGTCATGTCATCACGCCATATTCTAACGGGGGCCATGGGTGTTGGTAGGGAGTCTTCTTTCTGAGCGGACATCTTCTTGTTGTGGCGTGTAATCTTGAGTCTGATATCTGGTTCAGTGGCATAGTCCTTCGGAGATGGAGTATACATAAGAATGTATCGACGCGTCTGAGGATGAGTCCGTGTCCCCATAGCCACCCGGGGTCGTGTATCCTCCTTTTGGTGTCACCAGCCCATGGCAGAATGCCAGGAGAGTTTTTCTTCTAAGTTTTCTTGTAACTTGAAGTGTGGCCCTCTTTGCTCACTTGTGGAAACGGGTGTGGACTCCGTATCTATGTGGGATCGGCTGAATACAGTTGGGGCCCTTCGGTGCGAGGACTCCCACTGCGTTCCGGCTCGCGGTGCACTAGCCGTTTGATAGATGCGGGGCGCGGGGGTCGCGAACTGTGCGAAGTCCTGCGACGTCACTACCGCGGGCGCCTGTCCTGCCACAGCAACCGGCGCACATGCTGGCTGCAGGACAGCGCTTTCGGCCGTACATTCCTCTTTGCGGTGAGGCGGGGTGGAGGGAAGATGAGTCGCGGGCGCGGTGCGGTTCGCGCGGGACGCGGGCGCATTGAGATTCGCGCTGGTCGGTGTCGCGGGCTCCAGGTACATGCCTGCGCTGGTTTCACTCGACCCCTTGCGATGGGGAGGCGGTAGGCGCTTGCGGTAACCGTCCGCGAGAGGACACTGGCATCGTATGCACGGGTAGTCGACGGCGTCGTTTCAACGTAGTGCACTAGGTGGTCTCGCTAGTCGGACGCATGTTGGGCTGGTGGCGGTTGTGGTGATTCGGCCGTCGATGAACTTGATGGTCTTCCTCGTGTTGACTGACGTTGGCGTTCCGATGAGGTACTTCTTCTGCTGCTGTGGCCCTGAAAAGGGCCTTCATTCATGGTGGCGATCCATGGCGATTTGGTGAATCACAATAGTGGTGATTCACAAACGGTCCACTGATGTAGACCGAGTGCGGACTAATGTCTGTACTGAGTGTGGTAGGTATAATGGCGATCCAATTATTAGATACGTGACCCGAAACTTCTTCAGTAGCGATCGCTGCGGTGTTCGGCGACCGCCGCCGGACGCCGGTGCATATGCTGACGCAGAACGCTAACACAGACACCGAGGCGGTGGTGCTTCACGATGCAGGGCAGGTCCGGACGTATGTGCAGACGTGTTTACTCGTCGGTGTCTTGTTGCGACTGATAACTAGATGCCGGTCTGTAAGTGATGCGCTTGACGTCTCAAGAACGAATGCCAAAATAATTTAGCGACTGTTAAGGGTACAAGGTGGGCGGGGCTTAAAGTATCCACCCCAAATAGTAGAAGGGTTGTACAAGTAGTCGACGTAACGGAACTATTGGGTTTATGATCTATGTCGCCACTTTAGTTTGTTGAATGATTTGAAAACTTAATAGATGATACAACATTAACTAATTAATGCTTAAATGTACCCGACTAGAAAAAAAGTATGGTTCAACCAGATCATGTATCTGGACCCGATCAGGATAGAATGAGGCATGCCGGATCCGGCAAACCCGATCAGGACCAGGTCTGGTCCTGATCAGGATAGCCTGATGTAAAATAACATGAAGTATGGTAAGGCATACCGGATCAGGACCAAATAAGGATAGCCTGATGTGAAATATCATTAAGTATGGTAAGGCATACCGGATCAGGACCAGATCAGGACCAAATAAGGATAGCCTGATGTGAAATATCATTAAGTATGGTAAGGCATACCGGATCAGGACCAGGTCAGGACCAAATAAGGATAGCCTGATGTGTATCATCAAGTATGGTAAGGCATACCGGATCAGGACCCGATCAGTACAGAATGAGGCATGCCGGATCCGGCAAACCCTATCAGGACTAGGTCCTGATCAGGATAGCCTGATGTGAAATAACATCAAGTATGGTAAGGCATACCGGATCAGGACCAGATCAGGACCAAATAAGGATAGCCTGATGTGAAATATCATCAAGTATATAGTAAGGCTTGTAGTATATCAGAACCAGAAACAGTTTTCGTAACACAAAAAAAAATATCAATCAAAATTCAAAAAAGTGACATGATTGTCATATTTATGCCACGGCGAAATTGTATTTGCATCAGAGGAGATTAATCTGAAATCTTTAATTAATCATATGTATTTAATAATAATAATAATGTTTAATTAATAATAATAATTTATATTTAAAGTAAAAACAAAAATAAATTATATATATACATATATATATATAAATGTACCTAACATTTGAAAACATAGATAGATAGAAATATTATATTGTAACAACCATTCTAACATTTAATGTTTTGGGTCATAATAAATAGATGGCTTTAGTAAAATGACGTCATTATTTGAATCGCGGTGTTAAGATTCTCCGAAGCGTAATGGCATGGCCTAATATTAAATTAGTTGTTATTGGGACAGCCTCAGTCCTACTGTGCACACTACGTTCGTTTCTGCTCACAGTTTCCGCTCGGTCCCGCCTGGCCCGCGAACGTTCGCCGCGCCGGTGTATTCGCTGACGTCTTGGCGTCAGTGTTTGCATCGGGGTGGCCGGCGCTCCGCAGCCCGCATCCGCACCGCTCTGCACTGCTACGGGACGCGGTATCGACTGACCTCAACTGCTTCAAACCTCGCATTGCCTTACCATGGGCGGTAAAGGCAAGGGAAGATGTGGCGCTCGCCGACGCCGATCGCCTCCTGGACTCCCGTCGCCCTACTCGGGGCTCTCGCCGCAGCAAGACACCGAGACGACTTTCGACCCTCGATATCTCATCCCGCAGCCATCATTGTCGGATCAGCAGCCATTCCCCGATGTCGAGCGCGAACTCGCCGCTCTGCTCGGGCCCGATTCGTCGAGCCCCGCCGAACGAGCGGCGCTGGCGCCACGCTCGGCGAGCGTCGCCGAACGTGCGACGCTGGCGCCGCGCCCGGCGAGCGCTGCAGCGAGCGACGCGCCGCTTGCATCACTCAAACCGCACGCAGCCCCTCCCACGCAGGGCGCGGGAGGTCACCACCGCACGGCCGAGTGGGCGCGGGAACAATCCCAGCACCCCCGGCCAACAGCCGTCTACCGCCGTAGCCGGGAAAACCTTTCCCAGGTTTCCTGGGACGCCACCTCTGTGGCCTCCGCCCACAGCAGCCTCAGCTTGACCGGCACTTATGCCGGCCCGCAGCCGCAGCGACCGCCGAGAAGGCTTGTACTGCCTCCCGCTGTTGCTCAAGTGCAGTCTACACCCACCCCGCCGATGCAATCGCCGCCTGAAGCCGAGCCTGAGCCTGGAGTCAGGCGACGCCGCAGCCCGGGGGACGACACGGACGACGCGAAGCGCGTCTGTGCCGAGGAAGAATCCGACTCCGATGTGTCATCCATACGCTCGTACGCGAGCGTCGCCGCCGGGCCCACCACGCCCCGCTCGTTCGCGAGCGCCACAGCGACGCCCGCCACACCGCAGCCCGCCATAACCAGCGACCCACAACCGAAAACGAAGGTACGCTACCCTCCCCTGGTGGTTGAGAGTCTTCCAAATTGGCCTCACCACCTTAGGGAGTTAAAAAAGCTGCTCGGCCGAACAGCGAATGCTCGCCCATTCGGGAAGGGCATTCGCTTCACTCCAGCCGACGAGGAGGAATACCGCGTCCTGCAGCGCTACTTCGTCGACCTCGAGAGCCGCGAAAGCGTCTCTGTGGTACAGCTACGCACCGCCCTCCACACTAAGCTACAAGGTCGCGATTCGCGGCCTCCCCTTCGATACCCCTATACAGGAGCTCGAGGAGGACTTCGCCTCGCTCGGGTTCAAACCCGAATTCCTGAAGAGGATCCGCGCCCGTGGCGATCGTCCCGGGTGCATTATCTTCGGGATGTTCGCATCCCAACCGAACATAGCCACCATCCATGCTGTGTCGGAGCTGCTTGGCGTGCCCGGCGTCATTATTGAGGCCTGGCGCGGTAAGCGGAGGCCTGCTCAGTGCCACCGCTGCCAGAAGTTCCGGCACAGCAGTCACCACTGCCACCGCCCACTCGCCTGCGTAAGGTGCGGCGACGCCCACGCAGCCCATGACTGCCCCCGCCCCCGCGAGATGCCCGCCACGTGCGCAAACTGCGGCGGGCCGCACCCGGCAAACTATTCCGGGTGCCCCTCGCTACGTAGTGAGACCCGTAGCAGAAGGGCCGGTACTGTGGCCTCCGCCCGGAACGCCACGGGAGGCCCCCCTGCTCCTAACAGACTCCCCCAGGAAGTCCCTGGTGACCCCCAAGCTGCCTCCTTGATGGCGACGGCAAACCCCGCCACCCAGCGCGGCCAACCGCCGCCTCAAACAAGGAAGAAGCGGAAGAAAAATTCTGCAAAGACGCCCACACTGCAAGCGGCTTCAGCCGCCCCTGCCACCCCTGCGGCATCCGCCGCTCCTGCCACCTCCGCGGCTTTCGTCGCCCGCTCCGCCTCAGCAGCTACTGATACCTACACCGCCACCGCGGCCGCACCCGCTGCCGCCCACGCCGCCCCCGCAAATCTCAAAACCCCCGTGCAAACGAGGGGACGAAGAAGTTTCGCCTCCGCAGTACAGTCATCCGCAACTGCGGTCGCCCTCGATGGAGCCACCACACTGCTCACCACCTGCGTCCGCCTTCTGCAGGAAGTCCTCCTAGCGCTGTCCGCCGGTACTCCGCGCGACAACATCGCTAGGATCGTCACTGAAGGCGTGGCAGAACTATTTACGTTCGCCGCGCCCTAACTCCGCAACCGACCGCCACGGCGCCACCGTCGCCTTTCGCCGGCCTATATGACGCCTCGGGACGACAAATCGTACCGGCAACGCTACGGCACGACCAAAATCGTACTGGCAACACACCTCGGGGCGACCAACCGTATCGCCTCGCACCAAGCACCACCCCGCCCCGCGACCGCTGTGCCCGGTGCATTTGTGTGCACTACTCGTAGTGCGCATACTATGCCCGGGCGGCACCGGTCGAGACGCGTGGGAGGATTAAGAAGACACATCCTGGACACTACGGACATACGCCCCCGCCGCCAACGCCACCCGCGAGTCGCTGGCCGCCTGTAGCTGGACCTCCCCCGGGGCTACCGGGGGTCTCATCCGGCTAAGGCTTGACCGCCTCCGGGTGTGAAGAGCGGAGGGGGGGCGACATATACCATTGAGTATACTCACCCTAAGGACGCGATGCTTTTTAGTATCGGAGTATGAAACTGCGGTCAGAGGGCAATGCCCTGAAACCGCTTCTCCCACCCTATACAGGGTGGAGTGCACATAAGTAAGTAGTTGTTATCGAATCAGATTAAAACAGATCGATCAGGTCATGAATGAGAAATTCAGGCGACAGTTGCAGTCGTTAGCATCTGGTTGTTGCGCCATAATCGGAACATTCGGAACGGCTCACTGTAGTCTTGGGCTTAGTCGGTCACCACTGAGAGCGCTCAATTTAGTTCATAATCTAATAGCGAACTAGTTCGCTCTATTAGTTCATTAGTTCTTTTTTTGAAATAAATTAGTAAAATCAATAAATAAAGAAAAAAATATATTTATAATTATTGCAAGTTCTGTTTATTTTTATTTAAAAAGTACAAAATATTACGTGAATATTTCACACGTTTATTTATGGCACATAAAATCTTTTACTTAAATAAAAATGAAAAAATAAAATAATTTTCATTAATAATTCGGCAACAACTAGTCTCGTTCCTATTATAATACGTAATCATAATACAATACTTAAGTTAGTAGTAGTAGTTCAAAACATTTACTTAAAGTCCGTTATTAGATGTGGATGTGAAGTTGTTTAGTATCGATATCGAAATATCAAGGCGCGCACAGTAAAAGGAAATAACTCGGTTGGTCACATAGCGCCACTGTCTAGTAAAGCGGACGCTAAAAAAATATGAAAAGAACTAAGAGCGAGATCATCGACGAACTAGTTCGCATAGTTCATCTAAAGGAGCGCTCTTCCCACATAGGTCGTTCGCGAACTACCCAAGACTAGCTCACTGGGACTCTCTATGATAAGAATATAGCACTGCATTCGGTGCCTACGTCATATATTAATATATATTTTTACCTATTAAACATGTTCTTTAAGATATTCATATTTTTTTAAAAGGACCGGACTGGGCATACTCCTTTTGGATCAGGCAAGATATATAACGCAGATGATTGATTTGGTTCCGATCAGTAATATTTCATCCGGACCCGATCAGGAACGCCTGATCTGGACCCGATCAGGAATGCCTGATCTGGACCCGATAAAGTTTTCCTGATCGGGTCCAGATATATCTTCTGCGTTACATACCTTATCTGGTCCAGATCGGGCATGCCCGGTCCGGTCCTGCTAAGGAAGACGAAAAAATTTCTAGTCGGGTACGTAATGATTATGTTTTCAAATAATATAGAAATGTTTGTTGTGTGCAATTATTGTGATAATTAATGACGTAGCTTATATTATACTTTGTTAGGTATTTTAGTTAATATATAAATATTATCATTATATATTTAGTCAACCCCCTTACGGCGCTCCTCCCGCATAATTAATAATATAATTTATTTTCCCTTCACAGGGTTTCCTTAGGTGTAATTTATATAGATACTAACATATACATACATTATCACAGTTATTACTATTAATCAACCCCCTATGGCGTCTCTCCCGCATCGTGATGGGATGGTAATAATACAGATTTTGCCGCCCTCTATATGCCCTTGGCAGTTGTATAAATCGACTGCACGTCACCATGTCAGTGAGCAGCAACACTTTTATGGAGAACGTATTACATGTTACTGTGATTACCATTCGCTTGTTAAACGTGATGATTCATAGCCACATCATGGGACGTGTCACATCTATCGTATAGGCCCACGCCCAGCAGTGGACTGCTAATTGCTGTAACAAAAAATATTTACTAAATGATTCGTAATATATGTAAATTGAAATCCTTACTTCCTTACTAATATTATAAATGCGAAAGTAACTCTGTCTGTCTGTCTGTCGCTCTTTCACGCCAAAACTACTGAACCGATCTAAATGAAATTTGGTACACAGATAGTCTAAAACCTTACAAAGGACATAGGCTGCTTTTCAATGCAAAAAAGGGTTGTAAATGGGGATGAAATGTTGTAAGAAGGTATCGTCATTTTTAAAGCCAGAAGCTTGAAACTTATTTTAGGCTGCCGATTATATATAAATAAATATGACATTAATATGTTGTAATAATTTACCTTAAGGGGTTAAATAAAGTAACCATTTACGCGGGCGATGCCGCGAGCAGAAGCTAGTTATTATATGTATATTTTAAAGCACATTCTTTTTACGTTTATATTTTTTTAATATATAAATTAATACCTAAAAGTTATTGAAGTTTAACATCATCTCAGCGCATATACATGCCACTCCTGGGCACGAGCCTCTCCCACACTAGGAGGGAAATTGATTTACTACACCACACTGGTGAGACGTGTTGCTGTGGAATTTTATTTAGAGTTGTTTCCTTTTCTTGCATAAATGTTATATATTTTTTTTTATATAGCACACAAAAAAGCAATAGCACATTGCCATAACTCAGACGTCGATCTTCTGCTCAGTGTGTTACTACCCCGGACGGACCGGCCCGCGGCTGTACACAGAGAACTGTCAGTAGCGTGGTCCTACCACTAAAAATATTTACATATTTTATCCCTTATGCGTCTTTTATGATCACACTCGGGCAAGATAAATGAGTTATATTCTTACTCCGTCACCACACGGAAGTATTGATGTTACACATAGAAAAATATGAAAATTTCTAATCTTTTCGTCCCAAAATTACCTAAGTTTATTATTGTTGCTAATTCTTTTACTTACCTACCTCCTAGCGTATATTGTGTTGGACAATTTAGACAATTTGTAGATATTAATTAAGTTAAAATAGTTAAGAGATATTGTGAATAATCCTTTCCATAAACTATTTTATATGTAGATTGTAGGTATTATACTAATACAATATACCTGAGTAGCTCGCAACTTCACTAGGATTCTGAAGGATTTAAGATTTTCGGGTCCAGCAGGATCACACAATAATCGCCATATTATTTCACTACTGATTCTACACGCGAACTGATCAATAAACTTTAACATTTCTTTCAAAACGGGCATATATTCCGATATATCTTCCTCTCCGTTTTGTTTAAGTTTTAAATCGTTCCTCTAAAATGCTGCGTTTGGGTTGTAGATTTCCATGACCGTTACTAACTATACAAATGGTTTAGAGTTCGGTTTATGTGTTGTGCACGGGTTTACTAATGACTCTTAACTTTCTGCACCTATAACTGTCATTACCGTTGCCATCCGTAATTCATCAATATCGTCAAATAATATAACAACATCGTTAACTGAAAAATAATTTTCCAAATGTTCAACTATATGTGATTTGTAACTTCCAATAATCCGACTGTAGGCACGTTAAACTCACTATTTTTCCGATTGGCATTGTTGCAGTTTGTCGTATTACTACACCACTAAATATCACATACGCACAAATTACTATAATCCTCTGAAGGATATAGGATCTTCGGATCAGACAGGATAACACAAATAATGTACTACAATAGTTAACAGTTATGTTGCGTCTGCGAGTAAATTTAACAAATTGGTGCTTAATATACTTAAACCTACCCACACACATAATATATTAAACTAATGCAGATACATCACAGGTAGAGGGAGGTTTAATTGTCACTAAATAAGAATCTGATGAATGTATCAAATGACATGTGACAACTAAATGTATACTTTAGTGACAATTAAACCAATTCAGGAGTATACTTTTTTGTATAAAAACTAATTTTAAAATTCGATTGACGTATAAATCATACAAGAAATGTAGCTACAAAAAAAGAAACATACAGTGTTCTGTGGTAGCGGCTACGAATACTACCATCCCTTACTTTGCTCGTGGATGTCGTCAAAGACGACTAAAAGCCTTATAACGACCTGAGCCAATTTCATCTGATGCCGTTTGGTCAACAATTACATTCCCAAGGAGGGTTGACGTCTGGCAGGCGGCCGGTCATAATATTTACTATTACCAATAACTTTTACAATATGTACTATGAAAGAGGAGTAGGTACATATTGTATCGACCCCAAGTAATTGCGATAAGAGTAGGAGAATGATGACATTCGAATGGAAAATCTCCTTTTTTCTGAAGTCAATTAAAAATAACGAAAACAACTAATATTAATAGTAACCCCCAATTTCAACAACGATTCCTAAATTCAATGCAATACCTAAGACGATATACATATTTAACATGGATACTGATTATTTTTTTGCTGTTAACAGACATAAAATTAAATTTATGTGTCACGCCTTAGGTGTTATATGAACTTCGGGTATCGTTAGTGAAAACATGCATACATGCGAGAGAGCCGGAAAACCAACTGGGGTGGGTTTGGGGTTTGTACTGGTAGGCAGCGGCCTAGCTATACCCACTGCAGTGCAGTGACACTTACCATCAGATGTGCTGCCTACTTGTTTGCCACCATAAGCAATAAAAAAAAAGAAAAAAAAATTGGTATTATTCCGTATAAGTATTAACTTACCATCAGATGTGCTGCCTACTTGTTGGCCACTATAAGCAATAAAAAAAAAGAAAAAAAAATTGGTATTATTCCGTATAAGTATTAATGTTGTTTACATTTACCGTCACATTTTATTTAATAATTACAACATAACATTGTTTTAGCATTGAAAAATAATATCATTACACCCGTTATTATCATTAGCTAATGATTTTGCATCTAAGCTATTAACTATATACCTATAGGTTCCTAACCGTTACTAAACCGAATACGTCTTTTTTAAAAAAACGAAAATATAATACGAGCCGGAAATTGAATGTCATACGACAGCTCACGCTTATCAAACCTGTGGTAAATATTGAGTTGGTGATATTTGATTCTCATTCTACCACCACAAGAATAAGATACCTATAATTAAATAAAAATCATGAAGTCACCCGCGATGATGAGTACAGAGTAGGTACACTGTATTACCGCTTACACTTCTGTAGGAGTCATGCAAATCTACTGAGATATCATCAAAAGAATGAGCAGCAGTGATCTGAGAAATAACCAAATACTATACATTCAATATTCGTTCCAATTGCGAGGGAAATTCACCTATTATGTCACTACTACACATTTATTAAGAGTTATACTCTTGCTGTGATGTTATCTGCTTGTATCCCCTAGTCATGTATTACGACCAGCTGTAGGGAAGCAAGTGGTAATGCTTATTTTTTTTTATTTGTCACCACATAAAAAAAAATGAATTACAATTTATTAAATATACGCACATATTTATTGTAAAATTTCATCTTTGAATTACCTCTAAACTATGGTAATCGTATCGTAGCATAGAGATATATCGGGCCACCGAAGATAAAGACCAGATTCCGGTGGTCCGCTCGCACGGCGTGGAGAGGTCGGGTCTATGGGGTCGTGCGCCGCTTCTTCTGTCGCTCCAGACAGATTAGCGGGGCGTGACCAAACCATAGCTCGCAGCCAACAAAAAAAAAGTAGCGTAGAGATATACCTACGTGCGTACAAAAGATATCAACGAGCTAGAAGCATTTGTTTTGGTACATACTAAACAATTTAAAATATTTGTATATTCACTGTAGGTAATGTTTTTAAGAAGAGGTAGATACAAAATAAAAATATAAGCAAAAAATATATTTTTCTAGCTTTAAATGCTTCCTACTGTTTAGAACTATCTGCGCATAAGTTCAAAGCTTAGGAAGTGAGCTCAAAATTTCCCAATTTTAATTATTAGCTGTTGTTTAATATAATAATAAGTTAGAATCTAGATAATCATACAAAAACATTTGTTACAAAGCATCGTTAATCAACGCAGGCCCAAGTTTTAGTTTCAAAGTCTGGACTTGTAAAACATAGAACTAAAGCATAGAACATCACTGCAAAAGAGAACTATTCTGATATATATATATATACGAGAACTATTCTGGTATATGCATACTTAGGTTGTTATTTGATTTATCTATACAGATAAATAGTTTTGTATTGTCTGTTTGTAATTTCAAAATAATAGTTTTTTTTATATAATATGTATATGTACATATGATGAAAACGTAAGTAGGTACTAATCAATCATCATCCTTCAGCCTTTTGTCACCACTGCTGGACGTAGGCCTCCCCCATATTTCGCCACAAAGTATAGTCTTTTGCCACCCGCATCCAACGCCTACCAGCAACCTTCACCAGATCATCGGTCCACTTTAGGGGGCGACCAACGCTGCGACGTCCGATACATGGTCGCCACTCGAGAACCTTTCTTTCCCAACGTTATCGGTTCATCGAGCGATGTGGCCTGCCCATTGGCACTTCAGCGGGCTAATCAATTACTGAATCAAAAAATTAAAATCTATGAAATTATGAAAAATATCTATTTAAATAAATATACACCCAATTTAACATCAACAACATTTTTGCGTATAACTAACAGTTAGTTCGGCGGCATTGTTCAAAAAAGGACCTAAATACACAGAATGGTACATAATTGGACTATATTCCGAGCGAAGCCGCGGCCAAAGTTCTAGTCATAAATACAACCCGCATTACGTACAATAAATATATTTATGGCTGCCAATAAAAATATTCTCTCGAACTTATTAATAATGAAAGCAACAGAAAAGTTTATACTAAATAATAGCTTTTTAAGTTGTCAAATAAAATAATCTGTCATTTATTGTAAGTTCAGGTAAAGGATTTAATATCTCATTTTTAATAAGACCAATGGATGACGAGACAATGGCCCATCTGTTAGTTAGTAGTTTAAATAAATTGTACGTCGAACGACTTAAAATTAGGTAATTATGTTGAATTAGATCCTAGATTTAGAGCTAAATGGAAGCAATCGTCACCTCATCTTATATAAGGCCCACTGTTGGGCTTGAATCTCCTCCACTATAAGACGGAAATCGACTTTTCGTTTAACTTTTGTTTTATATCGAATTTTCCCCCTTCTATAGATGTTATAAGCATATTATATCCCTTATTTAGTCATCTTATATGAGTTCCAAGTGTAATTCACTATCACCTTGGTAATCAATTGTATTGTTACTTCGTCATTAGATGGATGTTGATATGTAGAATAAATTATTGGGTATGTTTTTCAATAAGGTGTAAAAATATAATTTGTAAACATAATAATTTTAAAACATATTATATATAGGTACCTACTAAAATCGTTGTCTGTACGTATGTGATCAAGTATCACGCAATAAGGGACGTAACGGCAGAATAAGTTTTGTTGAAATATTGCAAGAATTTTCTCCAAATATTCATTTGTAACACATATACACTTTATAAATATTACAATATTTATTATTAGAGATTATTGACATGACTAAGGTAGACGGAGATTGTAATCTTTTACGCAAACTAATCCTTAACTACTGAAGAGGTAGTGTTGAACTGTTCAAGTAATCTACGTCAGTTCAATTAATATCTATGTTATAAACGTTACGTTCATCATCATCATCATCTCAGCCCACACACGTCCCACTGCTGGGCTCGAGCCTCCTCCACAACAGGAGGGAAATTGACCCATTATACCACGCTGGTCAGACGTGTTGGTATAGTTTTTTGTTTCAAGTTTTCCTCCTCTTGCATAGATGTTATATGCATTTGTGAATGCGAGCGGGTGGTGAATTGTATTCTTATTGCGTCACCACCAGCAGATTTATAAAGATCTAATTAAACTGTCGGGACTGAACTGCTCCAATATCGTACTAGTAATTCTAGATACCTATGTCAAAAGTTGTACTAAGTAGAAGGATTTTTTAAGTATACTCCATAGCTGC
Organism: Lymantria monacha; assembly: GCA_905163515.2. Taxonomy (NCBI): domain Eukaryota; kingdom Metazoa; phylum Arthropoda; class Insecta; order Lepidoptera; family Erebidae; genus Lymantria; species Lymantria monacha. The sequence goes on along the minus strand of LR991081.1, from coordinate 9,964,200 downwards.
TGAACGTCTCGGCGTTCTGTGCGGTTTTTATTATTGTCAGTACCTTTTTTTGCGGTGGACTATGGATGTAGTCTCGCCCCGCCTAATGGGTAGCGCCTAAGGGGTGACGGAAGAGGCGGCGCTCTCTGCGCCGTACGAGCGGGCCGCCGGTACCCGATCTTTGTCTTCGGTGGCCCGCCCGGCGGTTAACCCTCACGGGTACCTCTCGAGTCATTATTGTCAGTACCTATACGTTTTTGAGAGTAACATTTTTTTTGTGGCAGGCCATAGAGTGAAGACTACAAAACAAATATATATTTGGCAGTCACGCCGTATTCTATTCTATTTTTTTTTTCCTAATGGTAAGTGTTCCCTGTGTCGACAATTCTGCCAATGTCAGCTATGTGGAGAAACGTGTGTGATTATTATAACAATTAAAATTTTGATAACATTATAACTAGATATGATCAGAGTCACGCCGTAGTAACTAGTGCAAGTCACTGACAATATTCACAGAAGTAACGCGACCATCACAATATGCAAATTGGATAATCCGTATTGTTAGAAGGAAACCTTTTATCTAGCCAAAAACAAAAAGCATGCGAATTGTTTAAATAACTTCCTCTGGAACAGTAAGACCGTTACTTATTCATACAATATTCTCAAAGCAACGGATACTTTGTTTTTGTCTATGACTAACAATTAGTGAATGTTTTGCGCTTTATTGGTGCAATATGCCAAAGAGTTGCTGCCGCCTCCTTTAATGTTATATTTGTATTACTTGATTGTTATTAGGTAAGTAAAGTATAAGTGCTGTATGGTAGCGGCTACGGTTACTACCAACCACTATGCTTGTGGATGACGTAAAAGACTACTAAGAACTTTATATCTACCAGAGCTAACACCACCTGATGCCGAATGGTCAACAATTATATTCCCAAGGAGCGTTACCAACAGTCAGTCGGCCGGTTATGAAACTAGTGTCAATAATTTTGCAATATGTACGATGAAAGACGAATATATATTGCATAGACCACAAGTAGGTAATTGGGATATGAGCAGGATAATGATGTACCTAAGTAAAATATAAAACCATTTTGGCGGGAAAGGAGACCTGCTCCAAATATGAATTTCATCCCCAACCCATACATGGATTCGACATCCACAGTTGAATATGAACTTATTGAAATGGGAATAATGTTGTAAAGCGTATTAAAACGCTTGTTTACCTGATTGCACAGAAGGCCAAATGTTTTAAATACCGACTTGTAGTGTATCGAGCTGGTTCGAGCCTCACTAGTACATTTTTGTATGGTCTACTAAAGGACCAGTAATATATGCAAGGGATTGTCTTTTTAAAAAAAAAATATCGACCATTAAGTAACGGATGATGTGAACGGACAAGGAATCACTATGTTATATACTACAATAGTGAAAACTCGTGCCTAACAGTACCTAGTGTTATCATCACCTCAGCTCATATATGTACCTATCGCTTGGGCTCGAGCCTCCTCCAAAGTAGGGGGGAAATAGGCCTACTAAATCACGCTGGTCAGACGTGCGGGTTTTGTTTGAAGTTTTCCTTCTTTCGCATAGATGTTTTTCCTGAGAAACTTATAAACTATTATAAGTTTCTCAGGAAAAACTATTGTACATACTAATAATGTAAATACATAGATACTAATGTACGATCGCCAATGCGTCTGCCAAGCGTGCCGATTATACCATTATCTTCTTTTTTAGAGTGCTAATCTCCAATAGTTGACCTCAATACATCAAGTTTTCCCATTCATAGATATGTATAACAATAATATCTTATTTAATAACTTGGCAAGTTTTCAGATACTAATTACTTGATATTTATCTAAACGACTTATCATCTTTATAGGTTTTTTTTATTGTAAGTTCTTGAATAGTGGTAGAACTACACTGTTGACAATTGTCTACTTACAGCTGTGTGTCGGTCTGGATAGTATCACACCCTCGCAGGAGGACGATGTGTGAGCAGTGGCAATGTGCTGTTATAGTTTTTTCGGTGCACGAGAGAGCCGGTCCTGGTTTTGGGGTTCTCATTGGTTGGCAGCGGCCTAGCTGTATTGACCCCTGGTATTGCGAGGGTCCATGAGCGATAGTTAAACTTACCATCAGACGAACTGCTTGCTCGTTTTTCACCATGAACTAGAAAAAAATATTCAAATCAAACTGACCAGTAATTGCCAGTAGTAGGTATGTAACCATGTACCAAAGCTACTTACGGGTAAATAAATAAATAAAACAAGATGGACGCTGCCCGCTCGTCTAATGTTCTAGTTTACTTTACAACTTGCATCGCAATTAATAGGTCACCATTCGGGGCAGTTTTATTTTAATAAATATTTATTGAGAAAAAACCGAATATGAATAATAATATTGTAATTCTAAAACATGGAATAAATGAATGTAGTTTGTATTTATCTATGGTTATTTTAAATGTAAAACTTATTAAATGACTTTTATATTTAAAATATTTTGTCTGTGATAACCATATATGATTAACGATAAAGGTAGATAAAAAAAAACAGTAAAAAGATTATTAAATATTTAATAAAACATATATCATTATTATACGTCCAATACTGGACTGAAGCCTACATAATAGGAAGGAAAATGGACCTACCACCCTGTGAGATGGTATATTCGAACGGGTTTTAATTCGATTTTTCTTTCTACTGTAAGCATACTATATGCATATTGCATTGCTTAATCGTTTTTACGATACCCAGGGGCAAGACAAGTCTTGAATTGTATTGTTAATCCGTCACCAGTAGATAGGCACTAGGTACATAGAAATAACACACATGTATGTATACTGTGTATACACTATTGCTTCATATTTGCTATATTAAATATTATATTATTAACCTACAAATTTTGCAAATTACCTATAGGTATATTTATAGTACACTTAAATCTAGTTATACATACATACATATCATCACGCCATATCCCTTGCAGGATAGGGAACAGAGTGCCAGAGAACTCTATCGCTTCCTCTCATAATTCTAGTTATATACATACATAATTACATATATCTAACATAATTGCACTATATGGAAGTAGACAGTTTTATAAACGTATTGCACAATTGTAAAGTTACAAATTAATTATTTTTATCTTGTCCGTTAGGAGCACAAACAGTTTTGTTGACAGCGGACACACACTCTTGTACTCAAATTCGCCTTCAACATAGCTACTTGCTTCTTTAGATAATTAACTTTCAGAGACAGGTGAATTTCCTTCAATTTCCTCCGGTCTCTGCTTTGTTTCGCGGCGTAGTTATTCCTGTCCCTTTGCCGTCTATACGCGTCGTCCTGACACGAGTTCGTCGAGCGAACCACGCGACGCATTCGAGGGTTTTCTTCAATTAATGTGCCACCATTTTTCTCTGCCATCACATTTAAAGGGCTTTGTTTGTATTCCTCAAATTCGGGATCGTCGGATAGGCCGTCTGTGCTTACTAAGCTGTTGTTCAAGCTTTGAGGTGATATTACGACAGATCTTGAAGTCGAAGAAGGGCTGTTAACGAATGAGCCGCAGCCTGAAGAGCTGCTTGCCGTTGAAATTTGTTGGATTGTTGGATGCATTGGAAATTGCATCGTATGAGACATTTTTGGATAAGTCTCCTTAATGGCGGTCTTGGACAATTCCAATGGAGTGTCTTCCTGGTAAGGTCTCCAGAGAGCCATGGTGTTACTTTTGTAAGTTGCGAATGTGAAATGATTTCCAATTGGTTCACCGACAGCACGTAACGTCGTAGCGTTCTGTGTAGGGCGCGGGGGCGGTGGAGGATATTGTCATCGTTAAGGGGCGGGGCTAAGTAGTGGGGAAGTTTACAAAGGGTTGTCTATCTGCTACGCAACCCTAACAGCATACTGTGTATCGAAAACAATGGCGTCGATGATAATTTTAGTGTTACTTAATGTTTTTAGATGAAATAAAGTTAATTTATTGTTATGATTTTTTAATGTTCGACCATATTTTTTTAAATTGTAGTAATAATTACATAGGAAATAAATGAATGTATAATTCTAAGACTCACTCGCATTTTTTTTATATACCTACATATTTAGTTCAGACACAAGATATTAATGTGACTTTAATTAAACAACACAATATCTTCTTTTATATACATAACGCAATACCGCTTAGCGCTATTTTGTTCTTAAGTCGACGCATAATTGTTGGTTAGTGAGTAATAATATTTTTTAATTTCTTAAAATACCTTATTCCCCGTGAAATATCGAGAATAATGGACAGAGGAATTGTAAATACCAGCTGAAAAGTCGCCAGGAGTATAGACAGCTGCACTCTCTTGAGATACTTAGGTAGGTATAACAACTACGATCATCAGTCCGCCTGTCAAGTGTAACCATTATAGCATTATCCTCTTTGGGGGTCTATATCGAAACAGCGACCATCGATACAGATTTAAAACATATGATTTATCATGTACAAGCCCTATAAGGTACCTACTTATATGATGTCAATCAATGTGGTAGGACCACGCTGTTGGCAATTTTCTATCGACAGTTGCGGGCCGGTCCGTCCGGGGTAGTACCACATTCTCGCAGAAGATCGACGTTTGAGCAATGGCAATATGCTGTTGCGCTTCGTTCGGTGAGCGAGAGAGCCGGAAACCCAACTGGATGGGTTTATATTGTTAGGCAGCAGCCTAGCTATATTCCTGGTATAGCAAAGGTCCATGGCCGGCAGTAACACTTACCATCAAGTGTGCTCGTTTGCCACCAAAAGCTATAAAAAAAAAATTTCTCATTTAATAAGTAGATATTACCTTCATTATGATGTACTACGAACGAGGATATATATATATATATATATACATTTTTTTTTTAATATAATAACTATGGCTGGTGTAGATCCCTGATGAAATCGTGTGCCGGTTGTAGGAATTACCTACTAGGTAATAAATATAATAAATTATAATTATAGTAGTACTAGCTTCTGCCCGCGGCTTCGCCCGCGTAAAAGGTTACTTTCCTGAAGTTTTTGATCCCCTATTTTTATTTTTGACCGTCGGTAATACAGTGCAACGGTATTACAATACTCAGGGTTGGAACTTCAATACTGAACTGCTAGATGGCGTTGAAGAAGCTAGATTTTGAGATTTTTTGACAAACAATTTTTTTATTTTTCATATAAAAATTTTGATTCTTTTTTAATAAAAAGTATCCTATGTTACTTTTAATACCTCCAAGAATATGTGTACAATGTTTCATGATGATCCGTTGAGTAGTTTTAGCGTGAAAGCGTAACAAATAAACTTACATTCACATTTATATATTAAGTAGGGATTATAAATTGTGTTTATTCTATCAAAAAGAACAAATCGACGTATTGTTCTTGAAACCTACGGAGAGATTACCAGGAGAGTTGCTCTTAGGAAATAGTCACGATAACCAACTAGTCTGGTCATACATAACGGTTGTGGGGTTACCTACCCTTGCTCCTAACATATCTATATTCAATAGGTTAATGTATTGCCCATGTTAGAATATGAATTGATGCTTTAGCATGTTTTGTTTCGTACCAAAATTACGTTCCCAATAAAATTGAAACAACCTACAAATTTTACGGATTTTATTATAACGTTGCAAATAACTTTCATAATTCACCGTTATTGGAGGAGTCCGTAAAAAATTGTTTAATTTCATATCAGAAGTCATTAATGAAAAAAACCATACATGATCATTATACTGCTCTTATCGTAGGTAATTAGTTGTGATCGACATAATATGGTACATATTACAATAGTTTTATGACTAGTCGTCTGTCTAACATCCTGCTTGTGAACGTTGACCAAACAACATTATAAAAAAACAATTCATATCTATATTATTTATTGTTACATATTAGTTATTATATTACATATTAGTTATTCAACAAATCTTTTTAATTGTTTAGCATATTATATCCTGCGTTATTATGACTTCAAATTATAAAAGGGAAGCATGATAATTGAAAACTTGATTTTTGATAATAATTTGATGATGATTGTGATTTAATTTGTTGATGTACTAAACGTAACCATAAATAGGAATACCCCTTTTAACCAAAATTTAATAGATTAATAACGTCTATTAAAGCTTAATGATTTTGTTTTGCAGCATATGTATTAGTTAATGTCAACAAAAACAGTTACCTTTGTCCTCCCCTACGTGTTATCTAACGCACTTATCTAATGCTCTAATCTGTTATCTAAGATCTTAACGTTACAATAGTTGTAAACAATAATGTTGTTAATTAATTATTGCTAGTGTCTAATATTTAAACAGAATACCTACAATATACATACTAATTGCTTAGACATAATCTTTTACCATTTTCTTCTTGTTTTGTTTTTTTTTGGGTAGGCTATGGTCCGGACACGCCGCTCGTTCCGCCCGGGACGATGGGAGAGCAGCGCGTGGTCCCATAACCCACAGTATTCCCTCCCTATTACCATTGGGCCGGCAACTAGTACCACTTCCTTACTATCTGTGGCCAGCCCAGCGGGTTACCCTTTCGGGTACCATCCCCTTTCGAGGTTCTGCCGAGGCGTCGCATCATCTTTTACCATAATGGTAGAAACATTTCACTATCGAGATGGATTGACTTTAGGTATAATTTCGATGTTTTAATTGTGGTAGCGACCGAGTACGACAATTCATCGTGTGCATACGAAATCTGTACAAGGAAAACTTGAAATAAAACGTTAGGTATACCAAAACTTCTAGTCAGCGTGGTAGGCCTTCTTCACTCTCATTGCTCAGCAGTAGGAACCATATGTACTGGTATGATGATAATTTCGTGATTTTTGATTACTTAATTTATTTAACGTACGATTCTGTTTATAGTAATAATATTAAATTAAATTTTAAAAAAAAGACGCAAAACTTACATCATCGTCTTCATCATTTAACCTTTGGCTGTTTACTGTAAGCAGAACTTCCCCATAGAATAAACATGGCGTGATCATTCCTTACCAGGGTTATGGTCATATTAGCCGCGCTTAACAAGGGAGTTGACGATCGCAGTACTTAAGGTTTTATATGTTTCCTAGGAGAGCACTACTGCTCATTCTTATCAAATCTCAACTCAAATGAACACCGGGAAGTGGGTCGGATTAAGGGCAATGGATGCTCGGCATGCGGCTCCATAACTTACAGTCTTATCTTCCAATAAATTTTTGGGGCTGACCAACATATACAGGGTGTCCCAAAATTCAACGATAAGCCGGCACCAGCAGATGGACCTACATATGACTACTCGAGAACAAAAAAGAAAAAAATTCTACCTTGATTTTTTTTTTCATTACGACAAAAAAAACCGATTTCTTTAAAAATCGTCATCTTTTATTATATTATTAAGTGCCATTGCTACAATTTTACAAGTAATTCTGTGATTTTTTTTGTATTGGCAAGGTAAGTAGTACTACTATCGATCACAACCATTAAAAATTCCAGAATATCTATAGTTTTTACACAAAAATCAACCAAAACTATGTTTTTTTCATAAATTATGTAAGATTTTGACTTTCAGCTCACTTTCACTCATCACAGTGAAAAAAAAAAGTATGGACACTACTGTGGCAAATAGTATTAAAAATTGGCGCAACTAACTACAATTCTAAAATGGTATAACATTCTAGGCAAACTAGCCACAAAAATATACTTAGGTGTACTATTTCAAAATAACAACCATACTTCGAAAATTGTTAGTGTTGATAGTAATCACTTCTACTATGTAGCCAAAATGTTTTTGTTGCAAGTTCTCAGAATTTGAATGAGACATGTGCGTAGTCCATAAGATAACATAAGTTAGAAAGAGATAGATATAGAGAGATTAGAATTTACTATATTATTAAAATTACAATAAATGTTCGAATTGTTTGCCATTGGCAGTAATGCAGGCACGACATCGCCTTAAAAATGAACGTTTTATTTTTCTTGCATATCTGATTCTGTTCATGTGATCCACAGCCTGAATTATTTTTTGGCGAAGCTCGTCCAAGGTTGCAATGGGTTTTGAGTAGACTCTGTCCTTTAGACAACCCCAATAGAAAAAATCCAGGGGATTTAGATCGGGTGAACGGGGTGGCCATAAGATAGGACCAAGTCGCCCGATCCAACGCCCTGGGTACTCTTGGTCTAAGTACTCTCGCACAGGGCGGGCATAGTGAGCTGGGCAACCATCGTTTTGAAACCACATGTTTTGCAAATCACTTAAGGGCACGTCTTCTAATAATCCTGGTAACTCATTTTGTAAGAAGTTCAAATAGCTATTGCCATCTATGTTTCCTTGTAACTCAAAGGGCCCTATCACTTTTCCATTTATTATGCCCGTCCATAGGTTAACCTTAAATTGATATTGGGATTTGTCTTCTCTCACCAGGTGCGGATTTTCATTGTTCCAGCTATGAAGATTGTGAAGATTTAAATAGCCATCTTTCTTGCAGGTTGTTTCATCCGACCATAAAACTTTGTCTAAGAATTGGGGATCTTCCCTGTGTTTTTGCAGCATTACACGGCAAAATGCGACCCGCAGTGGATAGTCCCGCGGTAATAACGCCTGCACGCGCCTGTAATGATATGGATGAAACTGGTGACGTTTTAAAATTCTATGTGCAGTACTTTTTGGAATTCCCGTTGCTACTTGTATGCCACGTACAGAGGTAGTTGTATCGCTTTCTATTTCTTTGAGAACTTCTTCATCGTGTTCCGATCTAGGTCTTCCAGCGTTTCTCCTGTCAGATGGTATACGACCCTCCGAAAATGCTTGATGCACGTTAATAAATACGCGATAATCCGGATACCTTTGAAGAGTAGGGTACCTTGCTCGATATAATCTGCTAGCAGCGTTGGCATTGCATCGGCATTCTCCATAAATTAGGTGCATATTAGCGTATTCTAACGCTGTATATGGTAGCGGCATAATGAATGCTAAACACTTGAAAATAAGGCAAAACTTCTTTAAAAAAACACAAAATCACAGTCTAAAATAATGCCAAGTCAGGTCAATTTCCAGGTCACTTAATTCAATCCAAAGTCGTTAGTATCAGAGCCACTTTAATTAAAACAGAACGGTGTGCAGTAAACAAAGAAGTAGAGCGTACTGACTTGCTGTGCTGCTGAGGACATTAATTACTTCTCTACCTGCATTAATGTTACTAAACAATTAGCATCTATCTATCTCCCTCTAACGTATAATCTCTCTATCTCTGTCTAACTTATGTTATCTTATGGACTACGCACATGTCTCATTCAAATTCTGAGAACTTGCAACAAAAACATTTGGGCTACATAGTAAAAGTGATTACTATCAACACTAACAATTTTCGAAGTATGGTTGTTATTTTGAAATAGTACACCTAAGTATATTTTTGTGGCTAGTTTGCCTAGAATGTTATACCATTTTAGAATTGTAGTTAGTTGCGCCAATTTTTAATACTATTTGCCACAGTAGTGTCCATACTTTTTTTTTTCACTGTGATGAGTGAAAGTGAGCTGAAAGTCAAAATCTTACATAATTTATGAAAAAAACATAGTTTTGGTTGATTTTTGTGTAAAAACTATAGATATTCTGGAATTTTTAATGGTTGTGATCGATAGTAGTGCTACTTACCTTACCAATACAAAAAAAACACAGAATTACTTGTAAAATTGTAGCAATGGCACGTAATAATATAATAAAAGATGTCGATTTTTAAAGAAATCGGTTTTTTTGTCGTAATGGAAAAAAAAATCAAGGTAGAATTTTTTTCTTTTTTGTTCTCGAGTAGTCATATGTAGGTCCACCTGCTGGTGCCGGCTTATCGTTGAATTTTGGGACACCCTGTATATGTACATAGATACGTGTACGGATGGATTCCCTAACATCCGTGGCCAGGTCAAATTAGACCTGCAAGATTCAATAGGACTATATAATCCAAAAAGGGCAAGGCCAAAAAGTAGGTCCATAATGCAATATTCTACAGAATAGATTCTTTTTTGGAAATTATCAGGGGTGCCTCGAATGAAAATCTAAGGCGGGACGCGAGGACGCGCGCTTCAGTTCAGTCAGTTTCTTTTTTTTCTGTATAGGTAATGTATATATTTTAACTTATAGCGGCAACTTTATTAAAATGGTTATTGCTGAATATATAGTGAACGGTTGATGCCGCATTAAAATATATATTCGGGGGCACCTCTGAATCATAAAATAATAACATAAAAAAAATAATCCGTTCTGTAGAAAATTATAGGAAAAAGATAAGCGATTGTTAGCCTAATAAATTCTGTATGGAAGGCTGTACACTATACAGTTCACATAAGCATATCTAAGTGCGCAATACAAGACTGTACTAAATAAAAATACTATAATTAACAAAAAAAAATAATAAGCAATACGCTACTTATCTGTAAAGCGCTAACCATTTGTCTATGTAAATAATACAGTAACTTCTGTTCTATTGTCTATGGGTGCCATAAACTATACAGTACCTAAATATTGTTTATGCTAAAGCGGCGCGCAATGCGGGTGCATTGTCTAATATATATACAACGTGAACGCAAAGGGTAGCCGATGTTTTACAACTTAAATACGTTGTAAACTGATACAGAGGCGCTAGAACCTTTGGCAATTTATAGATTACTTTCTTATTGATTAACTAAGAAAGAAAATAAAAAAGGTTCGTGTTTCAATTATATTTAATACTGTATTATTAAAAATGATGGATTAGGACGTTATTGTATGTAACTTCTATTTAATTCTATAAATATACAGCTATTTTAATTTTATAAATACGAATGGGCTTTTTAACTACTAACTAGTTAATATATTTTTTCGTATTTATATGTTGTAAGAGATACGTAGTTACAGAAAAAGCTAAGACATCTTTCAGTCAGGAGATAATCTAACCAGTGCAGTGTATTAGACCATTTGCCTTTCCATTGTGGAGGAGAGCTTTACTTAATTATTGTACCTTTATGGACTAGTGAACAATATGATTAACTGTGAAATTAATAGCTTACTTTAAATTTTCGGTGTAATAACTATAAATTAAATTTAATTACTAGATATTTATATGTTTTTCTTCTTTTATTGATAGTTATTACATTTTTTATTTTATTTCATATAGATACCATTAATCGCTATGGTGCATTATTCATAGGCACCTCAAAGAAAGATTAACTTGGAAAAATGGAAAATGATTCTCTCTAACCAGGGCCGGACCGTGAGTTTAGGGGGCTCTAGGCTAATACTACTTATGGGCTTTCCTAATTACTCAAAGTATAGGAAACAAATAAGACAATAAAATATTTGATTTATATTATAATATATCGTATGCCTTCATTATTTCAGCCTATCGCCGTTCACTGCTGGACGTAGGCCTCTCTCATGTTACGCCACAGAGTGCGGTGCGTTGTCGCCTGCATACAACGACGCCCAGCAACTTTTACCAGGTCGTCTGTCCACCTAGTTGCACGTCCGATACGTGGTCGCCACTCATGAACCTTTTGTCCCCAGCGATTTTCGCTTCGTCGAATGATGTGGCCTGTCCATTGCCACTTCAGCGTGATAATTCTTCGTACTATGTCGGTTAAACCTAAGTTCTTCTGCGGATTTTCATATTTCGAATTCTATCTCGCAGAGAAATGCCGAGCATAGCCCATTCCATAGCACGCTGAGCGACTTTCAGCTTGGTTATGAGGCCTACATTTAGGTACCATGTATGCGGGTAGTAAGTCATCACTGGTAACACACACTGGTCATAGATCTGTGCTTTCAGACACTGAGGTATGTTGGACGAGAAGATCCTCTTAAGTGGATGGATGGAGTGGAGTGAATCCATATGCAGATGTGAGTGTGTGTGATGGAGTGTGTATGCGTGTGTATGTATGTACGTTAAAATTAATTAAAATTTGTTTAGTTGTTACGTAGATCTTATTATAATCATATATATAGAGAGTCTTCGATCCCACAGTCAAACCGATAACGCGGTTTTGTGGGGCTGTGTACCATTAATATGTAAAAATTGATTTATAATAAATAAATTAAAAAAAAAAAAAGTTTCCCGAACGCTGCCCAACTGCGTTTGATTCGTCGGCTGACATCTTTCCCGAAATTGGATCTACCTAACTGGAATGTTCGTCCTAGGTAAACATAATGATTGACAAGTTCGAGAATCGCATTGCCAACTATGACTGGTACAAGAATGACATGGGCATTTGACATGGCTTTCGTCTTGTCCATGTTCATTCGTAATCCACTAGTTGGGATACCCTGCTGAGATCGTCGAGCATGGTGCCAAAGTCCTCCATAGATTGTGCCTAATAACAATATTGTCTCCAAATCGAAGGTGAGTGATGTATTCGCCGTTGATATAGATGCCGAGTCCGGTCCAAGAGCTTGAAGACATCTTCCAGTGCAATGGAGAACAATCAATCAAAAAGAGAACAGAAAATTTATAATATCATTTAAGCTTAACTCCGAATACTAGGCGCGAGGCTTCTTATAAATAGGAGAGAAATTGACCTACCAGACTACGCCAATCACATGAGTTAGTGTAGGTACATATACTTCTCGTAAATTGATATTATAGGCATATTGCTATATTACTCTTTGTCGTCTATTACGTTGTCTGGGCAAGATGGGGCACGGGTAACACAAATGATCGACATCGTAATGTCTAAAACGATCGAACGATCTAGAACGGATATTTAAAACTGCATAAAAATTTTAGGATAAAATACATGGACCCGCGGGGCTGGTCACGAATGTCAAGGATTCGGTACCAGTGGCCGGCCCAATGGCCGGCCCAATGGCGATGGAAGGAAATACGGTGGAAACCCCGGACGAAACGGACAGCGTGTGTCCAGATCATAGTCTGCCAAAAAAAGGATAAAACGCACGGTAAAATAGAGACCAAAATTCTTCATAGTCCTCCTCCGTAATGGGAGGGAAATTAACCTACTCCCGACTAGAAATTTTTTCGTCTTCCTTAGCAGGACCGGACCGGGCATGCCCGATCTGGACCAGATACGGTATGTAACGCAGAAGAATATATCTGGACCCGATCAGGAAAACCTTATCAGGTCCAGATCAGGCATTCCTGATCGGGTCCAGATCAGGCGTTCCTGATCGGGTCCGGATGAAATTTTACTGATCGGAACCAAATCAATCATCTGCGTTATACACCGTGGAATCTAATTGGCTGTTTTCCTGAAACGTATGTACTCAGTTAATCATTCTTAATATCACCACATAACTAAAAATATAATACATTGAAAAAAAAAGTCTGATAAATAGACGTTCTTAAGTTTGTCTGATATGCAACGGTATTGTGCCCAACATGCCTACGACATAGCATTCGAATTAAATCGCAATAATAGGTAAAAAAAATATTTAGGCATTACAATGCCTACGAGCTACAGCTCGTAGCCCGCCCGCGTCCCGCACGCACCCCTTGCTTTTGATGCGCCCGAGCCGCGCGACCTTGGTCTATGTTTTAATAGGTCAGTTTGCAATTTTTTGCCAAACGGCTTAGACGTATATAATATGTTTATAACAAATCCCGAACGCGAGTGCTAGTAAGTGCGAAAAAATGACAAGTCATTACCAGTATTCTGACGTAGAGTGGTTAGACATGGTTCGTTTTTATGCGATTGCTGGAGACAACTTGGCGAAATCTAGATGCCTGTACGCTCAGCCAGAACACCTGGATTCGTTACGCAGATGTGGCATTATAAATCCGCCTGTTTGAGTACTTACACGTGCTCAGGCAGGTATCGCCGACATTCTGCTCGATTAGAAGAAGAAATTCTTGAGAAAATGGAGACATGGTTTTACAGTAATTAAAGAAAGTAGGTAACCAAGGTAAGAGCATTGACCGTAGGTTGATAGCTCGGTCGATGCTCTCAAACGACCGTAGGTATAACAAAATTATTAGACAAAACATGTTACAGTTATGCAAAAATGATATTTTAAGGCAACGTCCGGGATTGCAAATGACTAGAATTTATGTTTTTATTTTATTGAATGAATGCTATATTATGGTTCTATATCATTAACTGAGTATATACGTTTCGGGAAAACAGCCAATTAGATTCCACGGTGTATATCTTGCCTGATTCAAAACGAGTATGCCCAGTCCGGTCCTTTTAAAAAACATGAATATCTTAAAGAACATGTTTAATAGGTAAAAATATAAATTAATATATGACGTAGGCACCGAATGCAGTGCTATATTTATCATAGAGAGTCCCAGTGAGCCGTTCTGATTATGGCGCAACTAGTGTTGCATATCGATAGTCTACTATCGATAGACAATCAATTGTCTATCGATAGTTTACGTATAAGCAATAGTATCAATAGTATATCGATTGTATTGTAATACGTCAATACTATCGATAGTATCGATAGCTCTCTACGAGCAATACTATCAATAACAACGATACTATCGATAGTGATTCATTCGATAGTATCAATACTATCGATAGTAGCTAATACCATTAGTTTTAACTTAAAACTATCGATAGTATCGACTATTTTGGACTATCGAAAGCAAGCAACTATTCGACAGTATTGTTGTCTAAAGTTATGTTATGTGGTAAGCCAAGTACTTACATTATTATTAAAGAAATTTAATTAAATTTGCGTCATCATAGAGTAGAACAAATTTTAGTCAGGTGAATAACATTAAATTTGTGATACTAACAAAGTGAAACAATTATAATAGCAATACTTGCTGCTGTCAATATTTCTTGAGTTTCGGTGGGAATGTGGAAGTATTATGTCATATTCTTGGATTATTTCATTTTTCAAGTGTGTTTATCACTATCACACAGTGTTATATTACATTCATTGGTATATACTAAGACAGAGAAAAAGTCTTTTCGCAAATAGTCTGTATAAACTTTTAATACAATTTCTTTGGCGGTACTAGTTATATCTGGTTGGTATTGATAACAAATTAAAGTATCATTTAAATAAAGAAACAATTTAGTAAAATGTTATTTTCCGTCGTCTTTCATTTTATTTTATTTTTGTTAAAATGAGTCAATTCCATGAAGAAATTCGACGTATTTTAAAACTTTATTACAAAAAAGATATATGCAACGCAAGCTATGAAAAAATTGTGACGTTTACGGACCTAATGTGGAGTCAGAGAGAGTAACATAAAGTTGGTTTAAATGTTTTCAATTCGGGAATTTTGATGTCAACGTTGCATCTCGTTTATTTCATTTTCAATTATAGGTATATAATATACAATTGAAAATTGATACTGGATTCAGTTAGATACATATTTCTATATCCCTAAAATGTGAAGTTACATATATGTACCTAAGCATATTTTTAATAGAGCTTTCTAGATGGATTACATTGCAATCGAGCGTACAGAGAACTTACGTTTTTCGGACCCTGTTAAATTTATTTCACAAGGTTAATATTGCTAAAAATACAACAAATCTAATGACTAATCATTCTGTGTTTCTGTGTGTGTCGGCCATAATTCTGTGTAGAATTGTAACTCAAAATTCTTGATTATGTTTTTCTTAATTTTGTTTAACCGAAACTTTCAAAACTAATAACTACAATAAAAATTTACAGTAATAGACATTCTGAGTTTCATTAGTATACTGATACAAACCATTTTTTTTATTTTATTGCTTATGGTGGCGAACGAGCAAGCAGCAGCACACCTAGTGGTAAGTGTTACTGCCACCCATAGAGCTTGGCAATACCAAGGGTATAGCTTAGGCCGCTGCCTACTAATAAAATCCCCAAACCCACCCAGTTGGGCTGCCGGCTTTCTCGCTCACCGAACGAAGCGCAATAGCACATTGCCATTACTCAGACGTCGATCTTCTGCGAGAGTGTGGTACTACCCCGGACGCAACGGCCCGCGGCTGTTGACAGAAAACTGTCAACAGTGTGGTACAAGTACAAGGTACCACTTACATTCATTCACACTCACATTCTGACCCAACTGTCCAGAAGTCTCGGAGCATTATAATTTTACTCAACTTTCAATGGCTATTGATCTTGACCATTATTAGCTAACTTAGGCTTCAAAGTAAGAACGCAAATGCACGTTACTGCTAGAAAAGTCACCACAAAATTCACTGAAAACAAGCAACAGGGACACAACTACGGTATTTATATTTTTAAGCAATACTATTGAAAATTTTCTGGCAATCGATAGCCCGAAATAGTCGATACTATCGATAGTATCGATAGTTTTAGGTTAAAACTAATGGTATTAACAATACTATCGATAGTATTGATACTATCGAATGAATCACTATCGATAGTATCGCCGTTATTAATAGTATTGCTCGTGGAGAGCTATCGATACTATCGATAGTCTCGATTGTATTGATATGTGACGATACTATCGATAGTACTATCGATAAGTATTTATTATTTACAAAAAGTATTTATACTATCGATAGTACTATCGATAGTATGAATACTTTTTGAGGTTAACTATCTAGTGTTGAGTAGGACATACAAGAGGCGGTACATTTGTCCCGTACAAAACGTCATAATGTAAGAGCGGCTCAGCAATTCAAAATGTACTACTTCACATTTTCTGTCGCGTTAGTCGTAAGCGAGAGGGAGTACGGTATATACGTCAAAAGTCCAGAGTGAGTGAGAGAGAACGCGTCCAGCCTCATTGTCGTGTGCCTCACTTCAGTACTGCTTCTACTCTTAGTTTATGCTGGAACATGAATTTTATGAACGACGCTATACGCAATATTGAATTTTAATAATATTTTAATAGAGTTGCAAATAGCGCGAAGTGGTGTGATTATCGAGTGAATTAGCTCTTCTCAGACTTCTACGAAAATACAAACGAATATTGGTTGAATTTTGGCGCGTTCTTTAACGATTAAAAGTATATGTTGTTTCTTTAGCTTTAATCAATAATTTAAGAAACAATCAATATTTGTTCTAATTAAACCTATAATAATAATTATAGTCAGTTGTCACTGCTTATTTTATCAATCGCTTCATGTATCTTAGTGGTAAGTAACACGATAATCACACTTTTGTAAGGTACATATAAACGCATCAATACAAAGTGACATAATTACTCGATACTTCAAATGTACCACTATGCTTCAAAACGCCTCGCCTCTTTTTTTGTAAGATACATACTCGTATAAATGCATCAATACAAAGTGACATATTTACTCGGTACTTCAAATATACCACTACGCTTCAAAACGCCTCGCCTCTTTTGAAGCGGTACATTGTACCGGCTCGGTATGAAAAAGAGGCAACTCTTACATCCTCATATATAATTCATGTCCTACTCAACACTAGTGTTGCATATCGATAGTCTACTATCGATAGACAATCAATTGTCTATCGATAGTTTACGTATAAGCAATAGTATCAATAGTATATCGATTGTATTGTAATACGTCAATACTATCGATACTATCGATAGTATCGATAGCTCTCTACGAGCAATACTATCAATAACAACGATACTATCGATACTATCGATAGTGATTCATTCGATAGTATCAATACTATCGATAGTATCGCTAATACCATTAGTTTTAACTCAAAACTATCGATACTATCGATAGTATCGACTATTTTGGACTATCGATAGCAAGCAACTATTCGATAGTATTGATGTCTAAAGTTATGTTATGTGGTAAGCCAAGTTCTGACATTATTATTAAAGAAATTTATTTAAATTTGCGTCATCATAGAGTAGAACAAGACGACTTTTGACGGGAATTTGAAAACGTCATGTGGTGCTCTTGTATTATATTCGATATCGTAGTGTTTTAACGTGTTATATTAGATAATTTTGATGGCATTTTATGTAATGTGATGTGCGGCGATACTAGGATGTAGTGAATATCATATAAAAGTGCTTTACAACGTTTTCATTTTCCATCAAAATTCCCACAAGATACCATTAACAGTGTGGCCATTGCACTGTTAATGGTACAGTTTGACTTAGACAACGACTGACTTGAAAGACTAAAAACGTGAAAATATTTATAACTTGACACTGGCACCAATAGCTCGTATATGTAGCTGATTGCCAATACATAAGAAGAAGAAGAAGAGTAGAACAAATTTTAGTCAGGTGAATAACATTAAATTTGTGATACTAACAAAGTGAAACAATTATAATAGCAATACTTGCTGCTGTCAATATTTCTTGAGTTTCGGTGGGAATGTGGAAGTATTATGTCATATTCTTGGATTATTTCATTTATTTATTTTCTTTTCGAAGTAAAACTTCTTTAGGCGCGACTAGGGAGTAACACAGATTTTTTTAAATAGGATCATAATTTATTACTAGATGGCGCTGTAACAAAGTTAATGGATTCTAACAGGACATGTATTAGAGTCTAAATCGCGCTATAGTAATTTTTGCAAATTTTAACTATATATATTAAAATTTATAATGAACTACTGTACTTGCTTCAATTACCTGTTTCGAATGAACAATATTAATATAACATTTGCAATAATCATTGTAAAGCACATGAATAATAGATATAATTATAATATAATATTTATTTATTTAAGTTAAAGTTAATATTTAATCATTTCAGTGATATATGTCGTCAACGCCAAAGAAGTTTTACTTCAATCGCGCGTAAAGGTTTAGTAACGCACACATTTTTTTTTCTTTTTGTTAAAATGGGTCAATCCTATGAAGAAATTCGACATATTTTAAAACTTTATTACAAAAAAGATACATGCAACGCAAGCTGTGAACAAATTGTGACGTTTATGGACCTGATGTGGTGTCAGAGAGAGTAACACAATGGTTTAAATGTTTTCAATTCGGGAATTTTGATGTCAACGTTGCATCTCGCTCATTTCATTTTCAATTGTATATAATATACAATTAAAAAATTATTCTGGATTCAGTTAGATATATATTTCTATATCCCTATAATGTGAAGTTACATATATGTAAGCATATTTTTAATAGAGCCTTCTAGATGGATCACATTGCAATCGAGCATACAGAGAACTTATGTTTTTCGGACCCTGTTGAATTTACTTCACTAGATTAATATCGCTAAAAATACAACAAATCTAATGACTAATTACGGCCATAATTCTGTGTAGAATTGTAACTCAGAATTCTTGATTATGTTTTTCATAATTTTGTTTAACCGAAACTTTCAAAGCTAATAATTACACTAAAATTTTATAGTAATAGACATTCTGAGTTTCATTAGTATACTGGAACAAACCATTTTTTTTCATTTTATTGCTTATGGTGGCGAACGAGCAAGCAGCACACCTGATGGTAAGTGTCACAGTCGCCCATGGAGCTTGGCAATACTAAGGTTATAGCTTAGGCCACTGCCTACTAATAAAATCCCCAAACCCACCCAGTTGAACTGCCAGCTTTTTCGCTCACCGAACGAAGCGCAATAGCACATTGCCATTACTCAGACGCCGATCTTCTGCGAAAGTGTGGTACTACCCCGGAACCACCGGCCCGCGGCTGTAGACAGAAAACTGTCAACAGGGTGGTACAAGTACAAGGTACCACTTACATTCATTCACACATTCCGACCCAATTGTCCAGAAGTCTCGCAGCATTATAATTTTACTCAACTTTCAATGGCTATTGATCTTAACCATTATTAGCTAACTTGGGCTTCAAAGTAAGAACGCAAATGCAAGTTACTGCTAGAAAAGTCACCACAAAATTCACTGAAAACAAGCAACAGGGACACAACTACGGTATTTATATTTTTAAGCAATACTATTGAAAATTTTCTGGCAATCGATAGCCCGAAATAGTCGATACTATCGATAGTATCGATAGTTTTACGCTAAAACTAATGGTATTAACGATACTATCGATAGTATTGATACTATCGAATGAATCACTATCGATAGTATCGATAGTATCGCCGTTATTAATAGTATTGCTCGTGGAGAGCTATCGATACTATCGATAGTCTCGATAGTATTGATATGTACGATACTATCGATAGTCCTATCGATAGTATGAATACTTTTTGAGGTTAACTATCGATAGTCAAACTATCGATTTTTATGCAACACTGCTCAACATTATAACTATCGATAGTCAAACTATCGATTTTTATGCAACACTGGGCGCAACCACCAGATGCTTACGACTGCAACTGTCGCTTGAAATTCTCATTCATGACCTGATTGATCTGTTTTAATCTGATTGGATAACAACTAATTTAATATTAGGCCATGTCATGACACTTCGGAGAATCTTAACACCGCGATTCAAATAATGACGTCATTTTACTAACGCCATCTATTTATTATGACCCAAAACATTAAATGTTAGAATGATTGTTACAATATAATATTTCTATCTATCTATGTTTTCAAATGTTAGGTACATTTATATATATATATATATATGTATATATATATTATTTATTTTTGTTTTTTACTTTAAATATAAATTATTTTTATATTATTAATTAAACATTATTATTATTATAAAATACATATGATTAATTAAAGATTTCAGATTAATCTCCTCTGATGCAAATACAATTTCGCCGTGGCATAAATATGACAATCATGTCACTTTTTTGAATTTTGATTGATATTTTTTTTGTGTTACGAAAACTGTTTCTGGTTCTGATATACTACAAGCCTTACTATATACTTGATGATATTTCACATCAGGCTATCCTTATTTGGTCCTGATCTGGTCCTAATCCGGTATGCCTTACCATACTTGATGTTATTTCACATCAGGCTATCCTGATCAGGACCAGACCTGGTCCTGATAGGGTTTGCCGGATCCGGCATGCTTCATTCTGTCCTGATCGGGTCCTGATACGGTATGCCTTACCATACTTGATGATATTACACATCAGGCTATCCTTATTTGGTCCTGACCTGGTCCTGATCCGGTATGCCTTACCATACTTAATGATATTTCACATCAGGCTATCCTTATTTGGTCCTGATCTGGTCCTGATCCGGTATGCCTTACTATACTTGATGTTATTTCACATCAGGCTATCCTGATCAGGACCAGACCTGGTCCTGATCGGGTTTGCCGGATCCGGCATGCCTCATTCTATCCTGATCGGGTCCAGATACATGATCTGGTTGAACCATACTTTTTTTCTAGTCGGGCTGTACCACGCTTGGTTCTGTTTCAAGTTTTTCTTCTCTTGCATATATGTTACATGCGTTTTATAACCCTAAGAGACGACCTCTTACAATCAACCACAAGTAAGATAGGGGGGTGGTGAATTGTATTCTTACTCCGTAACCACCCGGAACTTTTGTCTCACATTTTTCTCACAAATAAAAATATTTTAATACCTATTGTAATCTCTTATGTATAAAATCTATGAATGTGCAAAGCGTATTTTTCTATTAATATTTGGCAAATTCAACAAATTTTGTTGGCCGAAAGAGACATCGTACTCTCAACAATAGATAAGTATATGAACAACCCCTACTGATTAAACGATGAAGGTTGTCGTAACTGTCGGTTACCGAACAACCAATATTACAATCAAACAAAATTATACATTACCATAATTGAATAAGATTGCGTTTTGTATTAACGTTGTCGCCGCAAATGCATTTTATATTGATTTATTGAAAATTAAATGTAAAGTTATTGTTATATGTAGTTACCAACGTGTGTGTGTGTGTGCTCGTATATATATGGACCTTTACAATACCAGGGTAAAGCTAGGTCACTTCTTACCAAGGAAAATCCCAAACCCATGCAGATAGTTGGCCTACAAACGCAACAGCAATTATCGCTACTCAGAAGTCGATTTTCTGAGAGAATGTGATAACTACTACCCCGGACAAACTGGCCCGCAGCTAGGTACAGATAGAAAACTCAACAGTGTGATCCTACCACTATTAAATTTTTTATAAACTTTATTTTGTATATAGGGCGCCATATTTAATTTAGTACATATATGACATAGTCAGAAGACGATTAAGACAATTTTAACGTAATTTAATTTATTAAACTATGATAAATAGTTCAATGTTGTATAAATAAATGCGAAAGGGAATGCTCCGATGGTTCGGACATGTGGAAAGAATGCCGAACGAACGCCTGGTTAAGAAGATATACAATGCGAAAGTGGAAGGATGCAGGTACCGAGGGAGACCGAGACTAACCTACCTAGATCAGATCGGTCATGTACTGAAGGAAGGTGGAGTCAAGAGTCTCCGAAACCGGCGAGCGTGTATGAAGAGAATTATGAATGTTGAGGAAGCGAGTGAAGTATGCAGAGATAGAGTTCTCTGGCACTCTGTTCTCTCTGCCTACCCTGCAAGGGATATGGCGTGATGATATGTATGTATGTTGTATAAATGAACATCTACATACATAGGCGCATACTATACATACTATATACTCACATTCATTGTATGATGTGATATAATTAATTACCCTACTGAGGACTTCGCTACTCGGATATAAACAGATCTAAGTTTCACGTGGAACGGACCTAAGCTAATTAAAATCTAATTCAACAGTTGGACAAATATACTAAGTTCAGTTTGTCATAAAGTGATATATGTACATGTATACAATGTCACAAAGTTCAACCAATAACAGTCTATGTACATTGAGGTTACACAATACGCGACGAGCACGCCTCGAGCGCGGCGCGGTCACAACAGGAGGGCACACAGTTGTGCAACCAATCTTATACTATTGTGGGGTTATAGTTTTTGTTACCTGCAATGTAAGTTTATTTAGTAGGCTTTATGTTAACTACATAACAATAAGTTGATGTATATAAAGTAGTATGAAGTTAGCCATGCTTTACGTTATATTAACCCTACGTGCATGAATTTTTATTTTCGTCTCAAAAAAATATACGTGGTTCTATATAGGGCCTACACACCTACAAAAATAATTAAAAAAAATTAAATCCAATACATTACAAGATATTTATTTTTTAAATTCTGTTCCATATGTGGTACATTATGCAATACACTAATATTTGACTTTAAAAATTAACAAAATGAATTTTTAGTTATACACTAAAAAACCTCTATCTACTGATGAAATTTATAAAAACAAATGTTGTCTTTATTAAAACATAACTCAACACGACACTTTTCGCAAGATATGACATACATTGTATGTCTTGCCTTTACACTTAGGATACTTACAGCGTTGTCTATTCTGATTCCATATAGGTAGGTGATCAAATCTATCAAGTCTTACATCTCGAGGGGGAAGGATTGCTGCATTTGATTATTTTTCTTTTCAATAATGTCATCTGTTGCAGAAGATGGTCTGCCTCTTTTTCTTTGTAATGATGGACCACACAGGCAAAGACTTTTAGCTATTTCTAGTTTAAAATCTTTTAACTTAGTTGGTGTTAGTTCATTCATTTTGTTCTCCTACCCTCTTGTGCAGTAGCCAACAATTTATGGCAATAATGTCGAGAAAATGGTAAAATATACGTGCATACCATTTTTTAGTACGCATTTTTATTTTGTACTTCCCAAGAAATGAGTCCAATAAATCTACTCTCCCCATATGCTGATTATAGATTTTTACTATTTTAGGACAATCTACTTCAATGTATTTTTTTTGTTTTTTACAATACCATCTAATTTTGTCAATAGGCTGTTGTCCAACAAAAGATGACGATAAAATTACGGGCTTGTTATCATACCACATTACTGTGCCAACTTCTGTTCCATCTACATCAACTACCCATTCTTCTGAATAGCCCCGTTCTGTTTTTGTACCCTTCAAATTTTTCAGCGATGGGATTTTTAAATCTTTGCCTAGTCGGCTTTTATTGACCATCCCGAGTGACTGGCAGGTTGCCGATGGCAGGAAGTTATAAATTTCCCAGGAAAGAACTGATTTTTACGATTTCCACGGACAAGTAAGAGCAAGGAATAAAGACATTATTGTATTCTTATCCCGACGCTACTAAAGAAAACATCATGATAATAAAAACAAAATGAAAACGCGATAAAATCAGTAAAATAGTTTTATTTATACATATAGCTTATCCACCAAAATGCTTTCCTATTGAAATTTCATCGAATTTTTTTGTCATAATTGTGTAAAAGTTACTATAGACAGATGCTTTGAAATGTGCTTTTGAATTCCTGTGTGAAATATAAATATATATGTAATATGTTTAACGTAGTAACGTAGTAACATAGACATTGATCGAACTGAAATAGATTACTTGAACATTTCATCTCAACCACTTCAGTAGTTAAAGATTAGTTTTTGCACAAAAGAGTACAATCTCTGTTTTCTTAATCATTATAACTCTTATAGCAAAAATTATAAAGTGTATATAAGCTTTAACTAAATATCTGTAAATAACTCTCTCAAATTTCAACAAAATTCATTTTGTCGTTATGCGTGTTATTACGTGACAATTGATCACATACATACAGATAACTATTTTGGTATGTACTTTTGGTAGGTACATATGTATAATATGTTTCGTATCGGTACCACCTATAAATTGTGTTGTTATTCCATATTGAAAAATATATCTAATATTTTATACTACATATGAATATCTATCTGGTGACGTAGCAATACAATTGATTACAAGATGATAGGGAACTACCTTTTTTTTTTCCAGCAGGGTGGACCATGGTTGTGGTCGCGCCCCGACAAATCCATCCGGGGCAACAAAAGAGGCGGTGCGCAACCCCATGGACCCACCCTGCAAACACCTCTTTTCGCCGTGCGAGCGAGCCACCGGTAATAGGGAACTACCCTTGGAAGTCATAAAATACGACTAATAAAATGCATAAAACATTTATAGAAGAAACTCGAAATAAAATAAAAGTCAAATGAAAGTTTGATTTCCGTCTTATAGTGGAGTAGGTTTGAGCACAGCGGTGTGGACCCTATGTAGGCTGCGATGAGATAAAATGATGACTGCTTCCATTTAGCTCTAAAGACGTGTGCTAATTCATAATTGTTTCCTAATTTTAAGTCGTTCGACTTACAATTTATTTGAATTTTACTACTTACTAACAGATTGTCCATTGTCTCGTCATCCATTGTTCTTATTAAAAATGAAATGTTAAATCCTTTACCTGAACTTACAATAAATGGCAGATTATTTCATTTGACAACTTTAAGCTGGTATTTAGTATAAACTTTTCTGTTGCTTTCATTGTTAATACGTTCGAGAGAATATTTTTATTAGCAGCCATAAATATATTTATTGTACGTAATGCGGGTTGTATTTATGACTAGAGCTTTGGCCGCGGCTTCGCTCGCACTATAGTCCAGTTATGTACCATTCTGTGTATTTAGGTCTTTCTTTGAATAATGTCGCCGAACTAAATGTTATACGCAAAAATGTTGCTTAAATTGGGTGTATATTTATTTAAATAGGAATTTTTCATAATTTAATGGATTATAATTTTTAGATTCGGTGATTGATTAGCACGCTGAAGTGGCAATGGGCAGGCCACATCGCTCGACGAACCGATATCGTTGGGAAAGAGAGGTCGAGAACCTCTCTGGCGACCTGGCGTATCGGATGTCACAATGTTGGTTGCCCCTTAAAGTGGACCGACGACATGGTGAATGTTGCTGGGAGTCGTTGGATGCGGGTGGCACAAGACCGCACTTTGTGGCGAAATATGAGGGAGGCCTACGTCCACCAGTGGATGACAAAAGGCTGAATGATGATGAATGATTAATAAATGCATTTTCATCATATGTACCTACATATATATACATATTATATTAAAAAAACTATTATTTTGAAATTACAAACAGACAATACAAAACTATTTATCTGTATAGATAAATCAAATAACAACCTAAGTATGCAAATATCAGAATAGTTCTCTTTTGCAGTGATGTTCTATGCTTTAGTTCTATGTTTTACAAGTCCAGACTTTGAAACTAAAACTTGTGCCTGCGTTGATTAACGATGCTTTGTAACAAATGTTTTTGTATGATTATCTAGATTCTAACTTATTATTATATTAAACAACAGCTAATAATTAAAATTGGGATATTTTGAGCTCACTTCCTAAGCTTTGAACTTATGCGCAGATAGTTCTAAACAGTAGGAAGCATTTAAAGCTAGAAAAATATGTTTTTGCTTATATTTTTATTTTGTATCTACCTCTTCTTAAAAACATTACCTACAGTGAATATACAAATATTTTAAACTGTTTAGTATGTACCAAAACAAATGCTTCTAGCTCGTTGATATCTTTTGTACGCACTTAGGTATATCTCTAAGCTACTTTATTTTTTGTTGGCTGCGAGCTATGGTTTGGTCACGCCCCGCTAATCCGTCCGGAGCGACAGAAGAAGCAGCGCACGACCCCATAGACCCGACCTACATGCACCTCTCCACGCCGTGCGAGCGGGCCACCGGAATCCGGTCTTTATCTTCGGTGGCCCGATATATCTCTATACTACGATACGATTACCATAGTTTAGAGGTAATTCAAAGATGAAATTTTACAATAAATATGTGCGTATATTTAATAAATTGTAATTAATTTTTTTTTATGTGGTGACGAATAAAAAAAAATAAGCATTACCACTTGCTTCCCTACAGCTGGTCGTAATACATGACTAGGGGATACAAGCAGATTACATCACAGCAAGAGTATAACTCTTAACAAATACGTAGTAGTGACATAATAGGTGAATTTCCCTCGCAATTGGAACGAATATTGAATGTATAGTATTTGGTCAGCTGAAGAAATAATAATAATGTTGAATTAAATTTAACTTTCAACGATCAAATCAATATCCTATCGACATCCACTATTGGATGATGATATAATCATTACGCTCGGCAGGTGGTTTGGTAAAATTATTTCTCAGATCACTGCTGCTCATTCTTTTGATGATATCTCAGTAGATTTTCATGACTCCCACAGAAGTGTAGGCGGTAATACAATACTCTGTACTCATCATCGCGGGTGACTTCATGATTTTTATTATTTATTTAATTATAACTTATTCTTATGGTGATAGATTAAGAATCAAATATCACCAACTCTGTCTGGCACCAACTGTCGTATGACATTCAATTTCCGGCTCGTATTATATTTTCGTTTTTTTAAAAAAGACGTGTACCATCTCCCCGACAATGTTTACACATTATACAGATTATAATACGTGGGACTCCGTTCCAATTGTGGCATTAATTTTTCGCTCGTAAACAAGTTTTTTATAAATAATCAAGCGTGTTAAAAGCTAAATTTTAGTAATTTGAAGTCTGATAAGATTAATCTAAAGGACTTGAGCAGACAAATAACATCGTTGTAAGAGAAGTACATTTCGTACGACAATACTTTGTCAAATCGTATTCTCTACATTGTATTCTATTCCGTTATATATGAAGCTGAATGATTAGTAATGGACTGATGAATGTAAACTTCGAAATATTAGTAAGTATCAGAGGTGACAATAAACATTGTTGTTATTTAAACAAACAGTAAAGCACCTATAGGTATATAGTTAATAGCTTAGACACAGAATCATTAGCTAATTAACGGGAGTAATGATATTGTTTTTCAATGCTAAAACAATGTTATGTTGTAATTATTAAATAAAATGAGACGGCATATGTAAATAACATTGTTACTTATAATGAAGGCTGATAATACCAACCTTTATGGATGTTTTCACTAACAATACCTAAAGTTCATGTAACACCTAATGCGTGACACAAAATGTAATTTTATATCTGTTAACAACAAAAAAAATTAATCAGTGTCCATGTTAAATATGTATAACAAATTATATCGTCTTAGGTATATTGCATTGAATTTAGGAATCGTTGTTGAAAATGGGGGTTAGTATTAAAATTAGTTGTTTTCGTTAATTTAAATTGACTTCAGAAAAAAGGAGGTTTTCCATTCGAATGTATGTTTCTTTTTAGCTACATTTCTTACATGATCTATACGTCAACCGAATTTTTTATACAAAAAAGTATACTCCTGAACTGGTTTGATTGTCACTAATGTAAAATACATTTAATTGTCACGTGTCATCTGATACATTCATCAGATTCCGATTTAGTGACAATTAAACCTCCCTCTACCTGTGATGTATGTGAATTAGTTTAATATATTATGTGTGTGGGTAGGTTTAAGTATATTAAGCACCAATTTGTTAAATTGTCTCGCAGACGCAACATAACTGTTAACTATTGTAGTACATTATTTGTGTTATCCTGTCTGATCCGAAGATCCTATATCCTTCAGAGGATTATAGTAATTTGTGCGTATGTGATATTTAGTGGTGTATAATACGACAAACTGCAACAATTATTCGAAGTTTTCGGATGTCGGATTATTGGAAGTTACAAATCACATATAATTCAACATTTGGTAAATTATTTTTCAGTTAACGATGTTGTTATATTATTTGACAATATTGATGAATTACGTATGGCAACGGTAATGACAGTTATAGGTGCAGAAAGTTAAGAGTCATTAGTAAACCCGTGCACAACACATAAACCGAACTCTAAACCGTTTGTATATTCAGTAACGGCCATGGAAAAATATCTACCTACAACCCAAACGCAGCATTTTAGAGGAATGGTTTAACATTTGACAACGTAAACAAAACGAAGAGGAAGACATTAGAATATTTGGCCGTTTTGAAAGAAATGTCAAAGTTTTGTGAATTTGGATCATGGTTGGAAGAAAGTATTAATGATCAGTTCGCGTTTGGAATCAGTAGTGAAATAATATCGCGATTATTGTGTGATCCTGCCTGATCCGAAAATCCTAAATCCTTCAGAATCCTGGTGAAGTCGCGAGCTACTCAGGTATATTGTATTAGTACAATTAAAACAGTTTATACAAAGGATTATTCACAATATCTTTTACGTATTTTAACTTAATTAATATCTACATATAAATTGTCCAACACAATATACGCTAGTAAGTAGGTAAGTAAAAGAATTAGCAACAATAATAAAATCAGGTAATTTCAGGACGAAAAGTTTTTAATATTTTTCTATGTGTAACATCAATACTTCCGTGTAGTGACGGAGTAAGAATATAATTCACTTATCTTACCCGAGTGTGATCATAAAAGACGCATAAGGGATAAAATATGTATTTTCATTAGTGGTAGGACGTAGGACCAGGCTGTTGACAGTTCTCTGTGTACAGCCACGGGCAGGTCCACCCGGGGTAGTACCACACTGAGCAGAAGATCGACGTCTGAGTTATGGCAATGTACCATTGCTTTTTCGTTTGCCACATAAAAAAAAAAAAGAAAGTATATAACATCTACCTATGCAAGAGAAGTAAGCAACTCTCACCAGCGTGGTGTAGTAAATCAATTTCTCTCCTAGTGTGGGAGAGGCTCGAGCCCAGGAGTAGCATGTATATGAGCTGAGATGATGTTAAACTTCAATACATACATACATACATATCATCACGCCATATCCCTTGCAGGGTAGGCAGAGAGAACAGAGTGCCAGAGAACTCTATCTCTGCATACTTCACTCGCTTCCTCAACATTCATAATTCTCTTCATACACGCTCGCCGGTTTCGGAGACTCTTGACTCCACTTTCCTTCAGTACATGACCGATCTGGTCTAGGTAGGTTAGTCTCGGTCTCCCCCGGTACCTACATCCTTCCACTTTCGCATTGTATATCTTCTTAACCAGACGTTCGTTCGACATGCTTTCCCCATGTCCGAACCATCGGAGCATTCCCTTTCGCATCTTTACACCAATACTCTCTTTCATACCTACTCGCTCTCTTACGTCGTCGTTACGAATACGGTCGGTCAGCCTAACTCCACAGATTTTCTGTAGAGATCGCATTTCGACCGCATTAATTTTACTTTCATACTCTTTTCTGTATACCCAACTCTCGCTTCCATACAGTAATGTTGGGACAAGCACTGCGTTATGTATTGCTACACGTGCCTTCTGGCTGAGGTGATGGCTACCGAGAAGTTGCCCCAACGCTCCGTTCACTCAATTTTCCACATTCACTCTTCGCTCCATATCAATGGTGTACCTTCAATCTTGGCTAAATCCACATCCAAGATATACAAATTCATCCACTTAGATAACAAAACATTTAGTAAGTATTTTTTGTTACAGCAATTAGCAGTTCACTGCTGGGCGTGGGCTTACACGATAGATGTGACACGCCCCATGATGTAGCCATGAGTTAGTGATACGTTCTCCATAAAAGTGCTGCTGCTCACTGACATGGTGACATGCAATCGATTTATACAACTGCCAAGGGCATATAGAGGGCGGCAAAATCTGTATTATTACCATCCCATCACTATGCGGGAGGGACGCCATAAGGGGGTTGATTAATAATAATAACTGTGATAAAGTATTTATATGTAAGTATATAAATTACACCTAAGGAAACCTTGTGAAGAGAAAATAAATTATATTATTATATGCGGGAGGAGCGCCATAAGGGGGTTGACTAAATATATAATGATAATATTTATATATAAACTAAAATACCTAACAAATTATAATGTAGGTTACGTCATTAATTATCACAATAATTACACACAACAAACATTTCTATATTATTTGAAAACATAATCATTACGTACATTTAAGCATTAATTAGTTAATGATTTATCATCTATTAAGTTTTCAAATCATTCAACAAACAAAAGTGGCGACATAGATCATAAACCCAATAGTTCCGTTACGTCGACTACCTGTACAACCCTTCTACTATTTGGGGTGGATACTTTAAGCCCCGCCCACCTTGTAACCTTAACAGTCGCTAAATTATTTTGGCATTAGTTCTTGAGACGTCAAGCGCATCACTTACAATGGCTTTGTGGACTCCATACGTTCAAGAAACACCTCTCGACTTAACCAAAAGTTCAGTGGAGTCCAAAAGGAATTCGCCTATTTCTGAGACGAATCCGCCGTATTGTCCGGTTATGCCGGACTGCTATCACTTGCGTACAGATCCTCACCCGTACTTCAGTTATCAATACCAAGCGGGGCCATCGAGTGTTGTGCCAACACTTACTCCAGATTCCGTCGGAAGCTGGCCTTATATGAACCCAAGCGGATCATCTGTATCGGCATCTGAATTCTTTGAGACGGAGTCATTATCAGAAGATATGGAGTACCAGGCGTTTGAACGCGATGCTATGCAGACGATGGCTGAAAAGAATGGGGGCACATTATTGGGTAGCAACCCAAGAATGCGGAGAGCTGTACAAACAAATGAGACCGCTGATGACTCTTACAGGAAACAGAGGGAACGAAACAACATTGCGGCGAAACAGAGTAGGGATAAAAGGAAGTTGCGAGAAGTTCGACTCTCTCTCCAGGCCCGTTATTTAAAAAAAAAGATGGCGATTTTAAAATCGAGGCTCGCTGCGGGTGTCTGTGTTAATTGCCGCCAAATGCGATAGTGTCGACGTTAACTCTCTCTGGGTAAAGTGTATATAATTGTATGTTTGTATATGTCTAGTCATGTATTTTGTATATATACAAACCTCATAAGAGTAGGTAATTAAACGAGAAGTATATGTATTTAAAATATAAGTAGTTGTATTCTGTTAAGTCACGCCTAGTCGCTCTATGTCTGTATAAACTACTCTGTGCTTCTCACACTGACGTTTGTTACAGTACTGTGCAATGTTATATACGATATATATATTATTTTGTACAGAGATAGAATTAGTTATTAAACTTTAATTGCATTACTACAAACGTCTAAACATTAAATATAATGGACGTCTTACAAGTTGTGACACTGATGCTGATGCTTACTCAATAACTTTATTAAGTAATATTTAATTTGTGTAATTAAACAGATAATCCGTTAGGGCGCACGCTACACAACACGCTAAGAAAATTTACCGTGCCTGTGGCAGACAAGACAAATTCTTCGTGTAGACGACAAGAATTTTGTCTGTTCCACACACGAAAACTTTTCGTGTCTTCCGCAGACAAGATCAATCGAAACGTGTACACGATACGATTTTTTTCGTGCAGTCGTTAGTCGGGGAGTAGAGTTTGGTGGGTTCATTACCCTTTACCGTGTAATGCGACAACATGAGGAAAAATTACCACCCACAATACCGGTCGTCCTTCTACTAAAGTTATAAGTAACTCATCAGCCATTTTGTACTCTACGCTGCAATATATAATATGCTGGCTCAACCCTACTACACCGCCCCCCGCCACTCTGCAACAACGTTCGCCGCGTCGTGTCTTGCGCAGACAAGATTTTTTTCGTGCACCGCTGCGAGCAGTGTACACAGTTATTTTCTAGTTAGGTACGACACGAATTCTTGGGTAGGCCCGGCGTTTTTTCTTACCGTGTACAAGGGCCCTAAGGTTATATATTTATTATATGTACTCGCTCAATGCACACAGCTCAATATTATAGATCTGACATCATAAACGAACTAAATCATTTAGAGTTTTAATTTTAATGTATTTTTTGTTTGTGATAGTATGCAAGTTATGTGATATCTACCTATATATTTCCGTGCGATGCCCGAGAAGTCTGCAATTCACCGTTCCCGACTAAGGGAAATGAGATCTAGATGACATAGATGTAATAGAAGGATAACTGGAAATGAAAACCTTATGCTAAAACTTCAGACCAGCACGGTGTAGCAAGTTAATTTCCCTCTCGTTGTAGAGGAGATCCAAGCCCAACAGTAGAAGTGGGAGATGGTGAAAGTTATGAAAATGGCAATAAATTATTATATTACCTACTTACTGTACTCTTATTAATATCTAGTGGTTACTTGTAAAATATATAATATTAATGTGTAGGTACTTAGTTTTAAGTAGAAATAAGTTTGATGTGGAAGAATTTATCAAGCATTTTTCTAATTCATAATATTTTCTTAATCATTAGCAAGCGATTGAATAAGATATGTCTCAACAGTAGGATGTGGGTGGCTTAAATAAATAGAATTAAGAATTGTATGCTAAATCATTACAAAAAATATATTGTAGATTAAGTTCAAAGTGCAATTTTGATTAATTTGTCTCTTATATTAATAAATCAATATTAATGAGCTGAATATTTGTTTTATTTAAATACATTTATTTCATGTGATAAGTACCTACTTAAAGTTTATAAAAACCCGATTACGAGCGAAAGTTTTTTCGCGGGTTTTTGCTTAGCTTAAGCACGATCATCTAGATATTGTATATTTAAAAAAAAACATAGATATCGTTTCGCTCATGTTTAATATAACGTAAAGCATGGCTAACTACATACTACTTTATATACATCAACTTATTGTTATGTAGTTAACATAAAGCCTACTAAATAAACTTATATTGCAGTTAACAAAAACTATAACCCCACAATAGTATAAGATTGGTTGCACAACTGTGTGCCCTCCTGGCTGTCACACCAGTGTCGACGCCCACCGCCACGGCCGCCCCGGCCACCCCGGTAGCGTCGACCTCCGCTCCCAAGCCCACTCACTCCGCCGCCCCTATACATTAAGGACAAAGATAAGTGGTTGGCCATCTCAGCATGGTGTAATACACACCACGTTAACTATAAAGCGGCAAAGTTGACCCCTATTGCCATCCGGGTCGACCTACGGTCCTCAGACGACCACCGCAAACTTTCAAAAATGTTAGGGGATCAACAGATCCCTTATCACACCTACACCCTCCCCGGGGCAAAACTGTTACGGGCAGTAGTTCGTAACTTGCCTCACGAGATAAGTACCGCAGAGATTCTCCAATCTCTCAAAGCCGACAATCTTCCGGTTGTCGAAGTTCACCGCATGGTACGCGGTAGGGGAAGACTCCCCCTCAACGTGGTTCTAGTATACCTCCTAAACACCCCAGAGGGAAAAGGCATCTATAAAACCACTAAGATATCCGGTTACACCGGAGAGCGTGGGCTCTCCGGTGTAACTCCGGTGTGTTGAGCCGCCATATAAAAATGGCAACCTGGCACAATGCCATAAGTGCCAGTTGTATGGACACTCCTCCACCAACTGTTTTGCGCAACCCAGGTGCGTAAAATGTTTAGGAGACCATCACACCAGCCAGTGTGAGCGTCCAAAGGACCACACACAGTGCAAAGAACCGCCAGCATGCGTCCTGTGCGGCGAGTTCGGCCACACGCGGCTAACTACCGCGGCTGCCCACGTGCACCGAGGCGGATAGTCCGGCAGCCAATCAAACAGGCTTTATATTATAATAAGGTCTTTATCCCAGCCCCAATTCCAACCCACAATGCGTGGGCCCGCCCCCTGCTGTCTAACAAAGAGGCATACCCAACCCTGCCCATCAGGCAGCCCAACCACCCGCCACCATTGTTATCCCAACCACCAATCCCCAAACCGCCTACCGTTAGGCCAAACCCTCCCCCCGTGGGCCGTACAAAGCCTCCTCAAGGCACTAAAACCGCGAAGCCGGTATCCTCTGGCAATGCGCCAACCAAACCCCCCCAGGGACTAGACCCGGATCTAGCCCTGGTGTTAAACTTCGCGAATCTCATAAATCTCACGGAAATCCGGCTCTCTCGTTCACTGAACAAACTATAACAGCACATTGCCACTGCTCACACATCGACCTCCTGCGAGGGTGTGATACTATCCGGACCGGCACACAGCTGTAAGTAGACAATTGTCAACAGTGTAGTTCTACCACTATTCAAGAACTTACAATAAAAAAACATATTAAGATGATAAGTCGTTTAGATAAATATCAAGTAATTAGTATCTGAAAACTTGCCAAGTTATTAAATAAGATATTATTGTTATATCTATGAATGGGAAAACTTGATGTATTGAAGTCAACTATTGGAGATTAGCACTCTAAAAAAGAAGATAATGACATAATCGCCACGCTTGGCATTCGCATTGGCGATCGTACATACTACTCTAAGTTTCTCTGGAGAAACATCTATGCGAGAAAAGGAAATCTTGAAACACAACCCTATACCAACACGTCTGACCAGCGTGATTTAGTAGACCTGTTTTCCCCTTATTTTGGAGGAGGCTCGAGCCCAAGCGGTACATATATGAGCTGAGATAATGATAACACTACTGTCGGGCACGAGTTTTCACACACATTGTAGTATATAACATAGTGATTCCTTATTCCTTACTTAATGGACGATTTTTTTTAAAAAGACTACCCGTTGCATTAAATAACTGGTCCTTTTATTGCGGAAATCTTTTCAAACATAAATTCAACGTTCACAAATTGTTGAGGCACCCATATCTTTAACACCATTCGTCCTCACTGACTTCTCTCAGTTTACGGAAAAGTTCCAATTTTTTTCAAGCGTAGTATTTTTGAAGACCCTTTCATCCTGAACAGATCATGTAGTATGGATTGAATATGTTCCCTAAAGTACCAATTAACAGACACGTATTTCACCCAGACTCCGAAAAATAATTTGTAGATTACACAAAGTATTGTCCTGCGTGGGCATTGTAACCCCGCACTTGAAACGGTAGGTCGGTATCTTAACCACTACGCAGTCTTGAAATTGACTTACAATATAAGAGCCGGCGCTCACTCGACGGGAAGGCACGGCAAAGTATCATCGAAACGTCGGGGGAAGCTTTGGCATGCGGAAGCATTCCATGGCATGCCAGAGGAAACGCATAGTTCACAAGTGAAGAGAGAATTGAGCCTACACGCGAAGTGGGTTAACTCGCCCTTCACACTGCTACTCAACGAAATTAAGATACATAATCATTTCCTCTTACGAATTCCTTCGCCATGTCTTTCCTTTAAGTGAGCGCCGGCTCTATCGTGATAGATCAGTCTAAGATTTTAATTTGAAACTTCTAGTACTATTACTTACGTTAGTTTTTTTTTTTTTAACACTAGATTAGACGGTGAATTACTTCACGTGAAAACTTTCATCATCATCATCATCACAGCCCATAAATGTCCTACTGTTGGGCTCAGGCCTCCTCCGTAATGGAAGGAAATTAACCTACAATACCGCGCTGGTCAGACGTGTTGATTTAGGGTTTTATTTCGAGTTTTCCTTCTCTCGCATAGATGTCATATACGCTTTATATCCCTTAGTCGTCTCGTACGATCACCCACGTGTAAGACAGACATCACCCCTGTGGTGGTGAATAGTATTCTTACTCCGTCACCACATGGAAACTTAATTAACTTTGATTTAATTAAATACTGCTAGACGTTATATGTTTTATTTCATTCATCCGTACATTTCCATGAGCAGGCGATATCACCATGTTCGCCACACTTAGGCGAGTAAATAATCGCAGTTAGTGGTTGTAAGTTTCCTAAGTGTGTTTTCTCTTCGACTTTCTCTACAATGGAAGAGTAAGTGATTCAGATGAGTTAGTTCAGTCTCTTCATTCACAGTCTCCGTTTTTTTCATAGGGGTTATTTAGTTCGCATCTATTCATTGATTAGCCTATCAATGTCTACTATTACCTAGCTATCGGATATATGCCTCCCTACTATAAGGACATATAGGCAGGGCAATAGGTGACCGCAGTTGATGCTATAGTATTTCAGGAAACCGGTGTTATTGGATGCAAGCGGTACAGGAACACACTCTGTGGTGTAACATAAGGGAGGCCTACGTCCAGCAGTGGAGGGCGATAGGCTGAAATGACGAATGGTTACTGTAGATGTGATGTCATGATTTAATAGTGGTAGGACCAAGCTGTTGACAGTTACGGCGCGCCGGTCCATCCAGGGACCACTCTCTCAGAAGATCGACGTCTGAGCAAGAGAACGAGAGAGCCGGCAGCCTAATTTTTTGGGTGGATTTTCATTGGTAAGCCTGTACCTCTGGTATTGCAAAGGTTTATGGGCGCCAGTAAGACCTACCACCAGGTGTACCTACTGCTTACTGTTTGTACCTGCTGCCTACTGTTTGTTTACCACTAAAAGCAGTTTAAAAAAATGGATTTCATGAATTATAGTAGATACTTTATTCGGAACATGAGGATAACAAAATCAAATTAAAACACAAAAAAATCCGTAATTATAGTTTTATTGCAAATTTGTGGACAAGATTCGATGACTTTGTATGTGTTCAGAATCTGAACTTCAGATAGCTGATATCGTATATTTATTAAGGCAATATTGACTGCTGTCGATGTTGGCACTGTTCTTCCAGAAATTTAATTTACTGTACCGACAAAATCAATTAGACACTCTACGCCATACATTTACCGCCAGCGCTCATCAACTAAGTTAGAATGTATTCCTATAGATGCAATGTAAAGTCGGAACGTACCTATCCTATGGCGAGTAAGAAATTACCTATTTAAATACTCAAACAAAAGTATTAAACTACGATGTAAATAAACCCACGCAGACTCAACATTCGAAACTATAATTACATTATCGAAAATTGCATAGGAAAATTGTATTATTATGTTTTTAGATTTTTAAAATTGGTAAAAGTAAAAAAAAAAAAGTATCCCCCAAAAAGTTCCGTCTCCCAAATGTGACATCATCGAGCGTACTTTAGACCTGAAGAAAATCAATATTTCTCAAAAAAATTGTTAAGGTGTCACATTTGGTACCCGAAAGGGTAACCCGCCGGGCTGGCCACGGAAGGCAAGGAAGCGGTACCAGTGGCCGGCCCAATTTAATGGCGATGGGGAGGGAATACGGTGGGTTATGGGGCCACGCGCTGCCCTTCCGTCGCCCCGAACGGTACGGGCGACGTGTGACCGGGCCATAGCCTACCAAAAAAAAAAAAAAAAAAAAAAGGGGTCACATTAAAAGTAATAACATTTGTGAGAAAGATCTATATACATATAAAAAGTTAACATGTTTTTATATTTTACTTACATCATTATCCTGCTCTTATCCCAATTACTTGTGGTCTACGCTATATTTATTCGTTTTTCATCGTACATATTGCAAAATTATTGACACTAGTTTTATAACCGGCCGACTGACTGTTGGTAACGCTCCTTGGGAATATAATTGTTAACCAATCGGCATCAGGTGGTGTTAGCTCTGGTAGATATAAAGTTCTTAGTAGTCTTTTACGTCATCCACAAGCATAGTGGTTGGTAGTAACCGTAGCCGCTACCATACAGCACTTATACTTTACTTACCTAATAACTATCAACTAATACAAATATAATATTAAAGGAGGCGGCAGCAACTCTTTGGCATATTGCACCAATAAAGCGCAAAACATTCACTAATTGTTAATCATAGACAAAAACAAAGTATCCGTTGCTTTGAGAATATTATATGAATAAGTAACGGTCTTACTGTTCCAGAGGAAGTTATTTAAACAATTCGCAAGCTTATTGTCTTTGGGTAGATAAAAGGGTTCGTTCTAACAATACGGATTATTTAATTTGCATATTGTGATGGTCGCGTTACTTCTGCGAATATTGTCAGTGACTTGCACTAGTTAATATAGCTGCCAAATATATATTTGTTTTGTAGTCTTCACTTTATGGCCTCCCACAAAAAATTGTTACTCTCAAAAGCATATAGGTACTGACAATAATTTGACTGCACAGATAGCGTAGTGGTTAAGATATCGACCTTCCGTGCCAGTTCCGAGGGTTCGATGCCCACGCAGAACAATACTTTGTGCGATCTAAAAAGTGTTGTTCCGAGCCTGGATGTCATTTGTCTGCGTTAATTGCATGTATGTAAAGTCCCCCGCAATACAAGGATTATCGACTTAGTGCAGGGTGATGTCTATTAAAAAAACATTATAATAAAAACCACACAGAACGCCGAGACGTTCAGCAGCCATGGAGTATGCTTAAAAATCCTTCTACTTAGTACAACTTTTGACATAGGTATCTAGAATTACTAGTAAGATATCGGAGCAGTTCAGTTACGACAGTTTAATTAGATCTTTATAAATCTGCTGGTGGTGACGCAGAAAGAATACAATTCACCACCCGCTGGCTTACCCGCGGATAAGGAATATAAAACGCATATTTTTTTTTTTTTCTCCGCACGGTGGACCATGGATGTGGTCGCGCCCCGACAAATCGTCCGGGGCGACAGAAGAGGCAGCACGCAACCCCATGGACCCACCCTGCAAACACCTCTCTTCGCCGTGCGAGCGGGCCACCGGTACCATATCTTTATCTTCGGTGGCCAATATAAAAAAAACGCATATAACATCTGTGCAAGAGAAGGAAAACTCGAAACAAAACACTATACCAACACGTCTGACCAGCGTGGTATGATAGTTCAATTTCCCTCCCGTTGTGGAGGAGGCTCGAGCCCAGCAGTGGGAGGTGTGTGGGCTGAGATGATGATGATGATGCACGTAACGTTTATAACATAGATATTAATTGAACTGACGTATAGGTATGCGTCCGATATATCAAAACGAATCTGAAATCGGATTTCAGTCAGAAATCGTATCGTATCGATATTCAACACTATACAAACTGATTTTAGAAAACGTATTTCGGCAGAAACTAAATCAACACATATCAAAACAAAACGACGAAAACGCAAACTAATAATAAATCTAATCATCGCGCAATCGTTTTCTATTGCTAGTTTTGCAAACCAAACCAATATTTGAAAACTTACTAACTATCTCTTTCACTCCGCTAAGCGATCGCTTAGTCAGAATGAGAGAAAGCGAATTTCATTAAAATTCGCCTCCTTTCATTCTAACTAAGCGATCGTTTAGTGCAGTGAAAGAGATGGAGAGAATTGCGGTTTCTAAGAAACTAAGAATGGCAGATTGATACGAAACAGAATTATACGGGACAGGGAATAAGATCTATATCAGAATGCAACTACTTCCATGATAATATTACGCAATACGTTTAAGTTTTGCGTTTGTTAAATAGATTTTTTGAATTATTGGAGAGTTTTGATCCACACTTGACCTTGGTGATACGTGCAGTGTGCGCGTAATGTTATTTTTGTGTTCTCGTGAACTATATAATTATATAGGTATTTTATGATTCAATACTATACTAACGTATGTTAGTATCGTACATACGATTTGATGATACATAAGAAATAACTATTAAATGTAAAATGGTAAGAAAAAAACCATACTAAAAATGTACATTATATAATATAATCATGAAATCATTGTAAATATGACGATTTTTAAATACGCCAGATAGTTTTGTATCACACTCAAAACAAAACATTTTTGCTAGTCTAGTACTCTAGTTAAGCCTAGATAAAGCATGAAGGAAAATCGTACACCTAAATCCAATCAACAAAGAAACTAAAGAAAAATATTTTGAATGCGTTTGTTCGTTTGCGTTTTTCGTTTGCTACGCTAAAATAACTAAAACCATCGAATATCGATCGAGACTAAGGTAAATCCGCTCCGACAATCGCTCTGGAAATCGATTTCTGAAATCGGTTTTTTAAATCGATTTCAATATCAGAAATCGAATTTGTATCGGTTTGCGTAAAAATCTGAAAACGCCCATCTCTAACCTCTTCAGTAGATAAAGATTAGTTTGCCTAAAAGATTACAATCTCCGTCTTCCTTAGTCATGTCAATAATCTCTTATAGTAAATATTGTAGTAATTATATAGTGTATATGTGTTACAACTTAATATTTGGAGATATCATCATTCTTCTGCTCTTATCCCAATTACTTAGGGTCGCTACAATATGTACTCTTCTTTCATAGTACATATTGTAAAAGTTATTGGCAATAGTTTTAGAACCGGCCGCCTGCTAGACGTCAACTCTCCTTGGGAATGTAATTGTTGACCAAACGGCATCAGATGAAGGTAGATGGCCCAGGTCGTTATAAGGCTCTTAGTCGTCTTTTACGACATCCACGAGCAAAGTAAGTATTGGTAGTATTCGTAGCCACACAGAGATACCACACAGATTTGTTTTTGAATATTTAAAGATAATGCTTGCAAAATGTTAAAAAATACTTATTCTGCCGTTACGTCCCTTATTGCGTGATACTTGATCATATACATACAGATATCGATTTTAGTAGGTACCTATATATAATATGTTTTAAAATTATTATGTTTATAAATTATTTTTTTACACCTTCTTTAAACACATACCTATTATCAATATCCATCTGGTGACGAAGTAACAATACAATTGGTTACCAAGGTGATAGTGAATTACACTTGGAACTCATAAATTATGACTAAATAAGGGATATAATATGCATATATATGTAACATCTATAGAAGGGAAAAAATTCGATATAAAACAAAAGTTAAACTTAAGGTCGATTTCCGTCTTATAGTGGAGGAGATTCAAGGCCAACAGTGGGCCTTATATAAGATGAGATGACGATTGCTTCCATTTAACCGGGTTGAGAGCCCTCAGCGCTCACCCATAGTCCGGGTTAAGCTGTGACAGCCATCTGCGGCTAACAGCTAAAAGACAGACGCAAAAAAAAAAAAAAAATGCTTCCATTTAGCTCTAAATCTAGGATCTAATTCAACATAATTACCTAAGTTTAAGTCGGGCGACGTACAATTTATTTAAACTACTTACTAACTAACAGATGGGCCATTGTCTCGCCATCCATTGGTCTTATTAAAAATGAAATATTAAATCCTTTACCTGAACTTACAATAAATGGCAGATTATTTTATTTGACAACTTAAAAGCTATTAGACTGCACAGATGGCGTAGTGGTTTAGATACCGACCTTAAGTGCCAGTGTTAAGGGTTCGATGCCCACGCAGGACAATACTTTGTGCGATCCATAAAGTGTTGTTCTGAGTCTGGGTGTAATTTGTCTGCGTTAATTGCATGTTTGTAAAGCCCCCGCAATACAAGGATTATTTTCTTAGTGCAAGGAGGAGTCTTTTAAAAAAAAAAAATGAAATAACAAAAAACTTTTCTGTTGTTTTCATTGTTAATAATATCAAGAGAATATTTTTATTGGCGGCCATAAATATATTTATTGTACGTAATGCGGGTTGTATTTATGACTAGAGCTTTGGCCGCGGCTTCGATCGGAATATAGTCCAGTTATGTAACTTTCTGTGTATTTAGGTCTTTTTTTGAATGATGCCGCCGAACCAAATGTTAGTTATACGCAAAAATGTTGCTTAAATTAGGTGTATATTTATTTAAATAGGAATTTTGCATAATTGCATGGATTATAATTTTTTGATTCAGTGATTGATTAGTGACAATGCGCAGGCTACATCGCTCGACGAACTGATAACGTTAACAAAGAAAGGTTCTCGAGTGGCGACCATATATCGAACGTCGCAGTGTCGGTCGCCCCCTAACTTCCCTCCCAGACAAAGCGGGGGACAGAAAGCAATATTGACTAGTCAGCCAATAAGTAAAGGGTTGTACAGGCCAGGCAAAGGGCCTATATGTGAGCCTTAAGATTAGTTGCAGTAGTAGGTATGACAGAAACGCTTAAACGCACGGAAATTTTCTCGAGTTGCTACAAGATCCGTCTAGTATACCTACTACTCCCAGATGTGACTTGCAAACTGTCTAACATAAGGTTGCGCTCGTTACGCCAGAGATCGCACTCCCAGAGAATGTGATGTGCTGATTGTTCATACTCGCGGTTATGTGTAGAACATTGACATAGTGGTGAAGGTACGAGTTTAAAAAAAAAAAATACTTTTTAAGTTGCCATGGCCAGTTAGAAATTGGGTTACAAAATGGTCAACCTCGAGCCACACTCTCTCTAGGCTATCGCGGACGCATGGAAAAAATAGATAGAGGTGACGGCCCTTCGATGATGAATCCCATCTTTCTTGCCATTCAATTAAAAGTTCTTCATAGACAACGGATTGCGGTGCAAACAATCGAGCGATTTAATTATGGTCGCGCGGTAGAAGGAAATCTGTGTTCATATTTTCCCTTGTCGTGTAATACATTGATGCCCGTCTCTGAATCTCCAAATCATCCGGAAATACCTACACCCGCGAGTACTGGCACGTCATATGTACATATGTATATATTAAAAAAACGATTATATTAAAATTACAAACAGACAATACAAAAATATTTATCTGTATAGATAAATCAAACCACAACCTAAGTATGCAAATTTCAGTTTCAAAAAATTTAATAATCCAGTCATTTCTGAAGTAATAGATGTATCTGAGGATGATAATATCCATAAAAAGATTACTATTCCACAGACATCTAAAGACGACAGCATCATTGGCGAATATAAATAATACCATTTGTCATACCATATTAGGTATTTGACATGGTATGTACCTTTTTTTATATGTGATCAGTTTTCATTATCGAAATGTCGTACACACCCAAGATTTGATAAAATTTTATGATATATTCAAGGATATTTTGTTGAATTGTCTGTGCAGTGCAGAAGTCTAAGCAACAATTTGATTTCTTTATAGATATTTTAAAATTTTACGACAGATACCAAACATATAAATCGTTTCTTAGTAAAAGTTGTTTTAATTGATAACTTCCCCAACAAGATTTTGTATTATACCAGCAGACCCGGCCACGCATTGCTGTGGCTAAGGTAGCCTCAGTAACACGTGGTGGTTGTCTTACTTCTTGCTCTCCATTACCTATACAGAATAAGAACTAATTATTGCTTTAATTAACACATCATCGGAGCTCATATATGTCCCACTACCAAGCTTGCGGCTTCTTCACAATGGTAAGGCAACTGCCCTATTCTACCACACTGGTCAGATGAGTTGGTAGGTATAGGGTTTTATGTTGAGTTTTCCTTTTCCTCCTGTTGTTAATCTGTATAATATGTCATATATCTCTTAGTCGTATATTACAAAACTCACGGGCAAGCAATGGGGTGGTTTACTATGTACCTACTCTGTCTGTCACCACACACAAATATACAAAGGGAGCAAGGTACCAAGTGACTGGGCAAACGCTGTTTCCTGGAAAAACTATAGCATCAACTGCGATCACCTATTGCCCTGCCTATATGGCCTTAGTAGGGTGACATATTTCCGACAGTTAAGTAATAGTGGACATTAATAGGCTAATCAATGAATAGATACGAACCAAATAAACTCAATTAAAAAAAAACGGTAAACTTGAATGAAGAGACTGAACTAACTGATCTGAATCACTTACTCTTCCATTGTAGAGAAAGTCGAAGAGAAAACACACTTAGGAAACTTACAACCACTAACTGCGATTACTTACTCGCCTAAGTGTAGCGAACATGGTGTTATCGCCTGCTTATGGAAATGTACGGATGAATGAAATAAATCATAAGTATAACGTCTAGCAGTAGGTATTTAATTAAATGAAAGTCAGTAAAGTTGCCACGTTATCCGTGTGGTGACGGAGTAAGAATACAATTCACCACCTGAAAATAACATTCATAATCATTTCCTCTTACGAAATCCTTCGGCGTGTCTTTCCTTTAAGTGAGCGCCGGCTCTATTGTGATAAGCTAAGCTTTTAATTTGAAACTTCTAGTACCTATTATTATTTACATTAGTTTGTTTTTTTTTTAACACTGGATTGGACGGTGAATTATACTTCATGTGGAAACTTTCATCATCACAGCCCATATATGTCCCACTGTTGGGCTCGGGCCTCCTTCGTAATGGGAGGGAAATTAACCTACTATAGGTACCACGCTGGTCAGACGTGTTGGTATAGGGTTTTGCTTCGAGTTTTCCTTTTCTTGGATAGATGTTATATGCGTTTTATATCCCCTAGTCATCTCTTACAATCACCCACGGGTAAGTTAGGGTATGGGGAATTCTTACCCGTCACCACACGGGAAAACAGTAGCGTTGGCGGTTGCAAAATTCATACAAATTTTAAAAATCAATTTTAAATATATTCTTAATATATGTAAATTACGCGTCACGTTGTTTGTACGCGATGGACTCGTAAAGT
The DNA here is from genome assembly GCA_905163515.2 of Lymantria monacha. Lineage (NCBI taxonomy): Eukaryota > Metazoa > Arthropoda > Insecta > Lepidoptera > Erebidae > Lymantria > Lymantria monacha. The sequence goes on along the minus strand of LR991081.1, from coordinate 9,919,414 downwards.
ACTTAACCGATTTTAATCAAATTTGCACAGCATGTGTAGTTTGATCCAACTAAAAAGATAGGATAGCTTCTATCTCAATTGATAGTCGCAATATTATTTTTTTGCAAATTATTTGTCTATTATTTGACAGTCACAGTTATCTGTTATCTCCAAACGATTCTAACAGATGGCGGTATCTGTTGACTGGATTGAGTATTTAATAGATGGCGCTATGTTAAACGTACAAACGTTTCATATAAGCTACAACTTATTAGCACAACCACCTAGGGATTTTAAAAATAATTGATTTTTATTTAAATCGATTATTATTTTCTTATAAATCGATTTTTATAGTAATACTAGCAGATCCGGCCACGCGTTGCTGTGGCTCGTAACACGTGGTTATGCTAATATATTGTAGCTAATATGAAACTTTTGTACGTTTAACATAGCGCCATCTATTAAATACTTTCTCAATCATACAACTATCTATAGAGATAACAGATAATTGTGACTGTTAAATAATAAACAAATAATTCGCAATAAAATAATATTGCGATCATAAATTGAGATGGAAGCTATCCTATCTTTTAAGTTGGATCAAACTACACATGCAATGCAAATTTCATTAAAATCGGTTAAGTATTTTAGCAGTCCATCGCGGACAAACAACGTGACGCGTAATTTATATATATTAAGGTTAATCGATTATATAAATACATACATACTATCACGCCATATCACTCACTCGCTTCTTCTATCATATTCACTCGCTTCTTCAACATTCATAATTCTCTTCATACACGCTCGCCGGTTTCGGAGACTCTTGACTCCACCTTCTTTCAGTACGTGACCAATCTGGTCTAGGTAGGTGAGTCTCGGTCACGGAGCAAATACAAAGAGGAGCTGTTGTAATGAATATTTTCTATGAAACAATGCGTGTCATTTACAGGGGTTGAGGGGGTCGCTGCTAATAGAGAAAGTGAGACAAGTAATAGTACTTGTCTCACTCCCTCCTTTATGTCCATCTACCGGCTATTAGCACAACTACTAATTTCGTATATTGTATGCAGTTGAGCTATCTTGCATTAGATGTCAGTAAGTGTATGGTGTAACAGGGACGTACTCAGAATTTACCTATATCAAGGAGTGCTAATTTTTTTTATTTCAAAGATACAAACAAATCTTATTAGCTGTTTGCTCTATTCAAATACAAATGTTTATAATCAAATAATTCTGCATAGCGAATAGGTGAATGACTACTGTTCTTAACCGCAAATTTCTTTATAAGGCTTGTCAGCATTGTTCATAATGTTAATATTTTATGAAAAATCCATCTTTTCTTTACTGTCATTCTGATAAACTCAGAAGTTTAGAAACCTTTTTTTTTTCATATTTGTGTCCTTTTCATACGACCAAATAATACAATTATTTGTTAGGGTTTCTAACAAATTGTCGAATGAAAGTAGTTGGACTTTTAGTAAATATGTTAGTTACACGGTATTATTTCCTTCCTTTTTGTCTTTTCCATATAAAAAAGAATCAAACCACTCTATTAAAATAAGGCGTTATACAATTGATAATGCAACAATAGTGTCAATGACCAAGACATGTAAAAGAGTATTTCAAGCGAGCAGACCAGCAAGGTAGCAGCCGTTTCATTGACGCACGGGCCATCTAAAACTTAGCCATGCCAAAGGTAACTTGAAGACCCGGTCTTCGACGCCACCACCATTATGAATATTTTTGTGACGTGCTCAACCTCGTTAATCTTATCAAGAAATTGCATCGAGTGCAATTACATTATTTATAAATAAAGGAGAAAGGGTGACATTGGTTCCAATAATAAAAATGAAATACTCTTTTGTATCATATATTTCTTGAGCTATACCTAGTCTTGGCCTAAATACCGTAACAAAGAAAAACCTTTTTCTATTGCAAAAATATTTATTACTTTTACAGTGTTAGTTTAATACATAAATATAAAGCAATTTAAAATATAAAAAGCTTGTTCGAAGTGGTTTCCATTGGCTGCAATACAGTCCTTTAAACGTAGAGGCCAGTTGTAGAAGCACGCACTCTTTCAATGGGAAAATTCTTCACTGTCAATCGTATGGATTGTTTTAGGGAAGGCTAGGCTAGGCTCCGGTAACTTCTTTCTAAGCTACAACATAAATAATAAAAAAATATGAAATTAGTAGCCTCTTTCTTTTTTGGGGGGTGGGTCATGGTCGGCGCACTCCTCGCACCACTCTGTCCGGGGCGACAGAGCCTCTCTGTTTTGTCTGTAAGCACGCACACCCGTAACCCACTCCTGGCATGTCGCCTTCGTCGTTAGGCCGACCACCGGAGCAGAATGCCTCGACGTCATTGGTCGGGTGGACCGATGTCCCCCCCCTTGGGGAGGACGTCGGTCTTTCCTCGCGCGGTTGGCCTCTCGGAGAGTGACGGACTAACTCTATAATATATTCTATAATAAGTTAGCAGCCTCTACACATAACAGTAACTGATAATACAAACTGCAAAGGAACTAACACATGAATCTAGATTTAAACAAGGTACTGTTCCCTTCTTTAGTTTTCTAAAGCCTTTGCTTATTACTACGAAATCTTCATTGTTAAAATGAGAAGAACAAATCTTTGTATATTTCGTAGGAGTCCAGTTTTTTCTATTAATTTTTGAAATCCATTGCTTCTTAACATCGTCATTGGACGGTATTCTAAAACATACAAAATTTACAGTTTAATTATAATAACTTCATTTAAAGTAGTGTAAAAAATATTTTTCTTTGATGAAAAATCCGAATGTTATAATTATATTCTAATTACGACCCTGGATTTTTGACACTTTTATAGTTCTTCATAGTTAACGATAGCTGGCGTATTGCTTACAAAATAATTATTAACTACATATAAAACTCATATTTTTGTCGAGGTAAAAGGCTTTGGGTATAAATTTTAATACTCATGGTTATTAGCTATTACAATAAACTTAATAGTTTGAACTGTATGTGCTTTTATTGTTCTAGGTCCTATTACGCAAAGTGGTGCCATCTAACGTTGAGTAAAATTATTTTTGAATATGATACCGTCAAAAGAACTTTCTAGAAATTATTTTGATAAATTATAAATAAATATACTTACAAATGAAATGTGATTCTTTCCATAGCATCTGTACGTTTATCAGAGTAGTTTGTACATGATAAAACACAACACTTCATGATTTTCTTCGTAATAACATAAAAATACACCAAAAATATAATTTTATGCACCGTACGAACACCGTCAGCGACGACAGAAGACTAAGAGGCCACGCCTACTATTGATGTTAACGTGATGACGTCACGGCCTACTTGAGAATCACAGTGCACAGTTACTTAGGCCGTCTCCTCTTGGTATTTGCTCCGTGGTCTCGGTCTACCCCGGTACCTACATCCTTCCACTTTCTCATTGTATATCTTCTTAACCAGACGTTCGTTCGGCATTCTTTCACATGTCCGAACCATCGGAGCATTCCCTTTCGCATCTTTACACCAATACTCTCTTTCATACCTACTCGCTCTCTTACCTACGTCGTCGTTGCGAATGCGGTCGGTCAGCCTAACTCCACAGATTTTCCGTAGAGATCGCATCAGATTATATAAATTATGCGTTATAATCGATTTTTATAAACAGCGCTATCATATTCATTATTATTTACAAGTTAAGAGTGAGATAATATACTTAGTTGTTGGTACAATAAAAATGTCTTCTAACCGTAAAACACCTAAAACAGCTGGTGAAAATATTTTATAACGAACAACTATAATACCACAGCAATACGCATGCACTGTTCGAAAGAAATAAAAACTTTTAGCAATACTACAAATTTAAAACAGCACATAGAACGAAAACATCTTACTGTCTTATGGGTAACATAAATTACTATTTTATAATGATTATTGTGCTCCTTATGACAGCAACTTACGAGAGCGAATTTTACAGAGAGCAGTCTGTAAAATTCGTTCAAAATAACTGTCATGCGAAAATTGAAAATTTAAAGGAACATTCGCATTGATTTTTAGTTTTGAATTGCTTATTTTTTATTAATATCATTTTATTTGATTTTTAATCTGATAAATTGTTAACATGAATCTCTTAGATTTATTATTGGAATATGAAAAGCATATAGATGTTTAAATAATAGAAAAATCGATTTTTTTGTAAAAATCGATTATTTATTTTAATTAAAATCGATTTTTAACAAATCGATTAATATTGAATAAAGGAAAATAGATTTTTATTTAATTGATTATTTTCCATTAACCTCACATCCCTACAACCACCACGTGTTACTGAGGCTCCCTTTTATTAAGCCTCCTCTACACGTCAGCAGATGCGTCCGCAGACGTCGACTGATGCATCCGCAGATGGATCTCCACGAGCCGTTCACACGTCTGCAGATCGATCAGTCTGTGTTGGTACTCGACAGACGCAACATGTACGCACGCAAAATGGATATTGAGACCGTAGCTGCCGCAGCTATTTATTTCCTAGCTATTTATGTCCTAAATGTATGAGGAGCAAGTAACAATGAAAGACCGCAAAAAAAACTGCAAAAATCATGCGTGCGGAGTGCACGCATGATTTCGCTACCCGATGAACATTGATCCGTCGCCAGACGTGTGGACAGACCGCTCACTCGCGCTGAAACCCTTTGATCCGTGTTACAAAAACTGACAACTAACGGAATTGTGCCGGATGCATCTGCCGACGTCAAATACCTACCACAGAGGAGCAAATCACCCCTACACGTCCGCAGACGCATCCGCCGATGACATCTGCAGATGAATCTGTCTACGTGTAGAGGAGGCTTTAGCCACAGCAATGCGTGGCCGGGTCTGCTAGTATAATATAAAATCATGTTGGGGCAGTTATCAATTAAAACAACTTTTACTAAGAAACGATTTATATATTTGGTATCTGTCGTAAAATTTTAAAATATCTATAAAGAAATCAAATCGTTACTTAGACTTCTGCACTGCACAAACAATTCAACAAAATATCCCTGAATATAGCATAAAATTTTATCAAATCTAGGGTGTGTACGACATTTCGATAATGAAAACTGATCACATATAAAAAAAGGTACATACCATGTCAAATACCTCATATGGTATGACAAATGGTATTATTTATATTCGCCAATGGTGCTGTCGTCTTTAGATGTCTCTGGAATAGTAATCTTTTTATGGATATTATCATCCTCAGATACATCTATTACTTCTGAAATTACTGGATTATTAAATTTTTTCAAACTGTGAAACTTAATTGTTACTTCTGGCGCATTAGGCAGAAGTATTGGTTTAACACGAGTAGAATCTTCTTTGCATACATTAGAATCGTACAATTCATTGGGTCCTTCATTTGAAAGAAGCATTGGCCATAGAAACAATATATGAAAACGTTCAAGCAGCTGTTCCAACTGTTCTTTAAATAAAGCATTTCGTTTTGCAAGTTGAGTTAAATTTAGAGAATTAGCGTACATAGAAAGTGTAGTTACATGGCCCATCAAAGATTTGCAACCTGTTATAGTGGCATAATGAGGAGGTAGAACATGTTCTCTAACACTTAAAGCATTATTACCCCATATATCAGGGCTATTATTCAATTTAATAGTAACAACGGTTTCCTTTTTGGAGTAAGATTTCACTTTATATAAATTAACATCCTGTGTATCATCACCCAAGTTAGGATATTCTTTTGAGAATTCAGATTTATTATACAAATCTTGACTTAAATTTGAATTTAGAAATACAAGACATTTACGTAAATTAGTTGCATCTAATTTTTTATTAGTAATATTGTCGTACACATTTGGTAACACTAGAGAATTAAGCTCAACAGTGCGCTTTTTAACTTCTTGATCTCTAATAGCTTCATTTACGAGAGCTGCAACTATAGCATCTTCTATATCCATTTCGTCAGAATCTCTAGTAATCTTTTTACGATCTTTTTTAACCTCAACTTCTGTATGTAAAGTATTTTTTAAATTTTCAATAGCTTTATTTAAATCGTCAGAAGCTTGTCCATGGTTAAGTCTACGTGCTCCTCTTCTTGGTGCAAATTCAATATCTAAATTAGGATATTTCTTCATCCATCGCATCAAGGTAATATACCTGGACCTGATATTAATCCTATTCCTACCAGGGAAGAATTTTGTAGCTGTTGAAAAATTCATGTTTGGGTCCTGATTGCACATAACTTGAATAAGCTTCTTATCGTCTTCCACTGACCACACAGTTGAAATTCTCATTTTATTCAGTACTTGGTATCTGGAGCGTATTTGAACCATGGATCTATGTGCTAAATATTCGTTAATTTTCCTAAAGTTAGTTCCAAATCTTTCTACACAGTTAAGTATAACAGCATCCTCTTCTGGAATGAACCTGCCCTTCCTCTGCTCAATAAGGCGCAAATATTTATTATAGATTTGAATTTTAGTTCTGTGTTCCATAGCTGCAGCTATTTTACCCCACGGAATATAACAATCTTCTTTAAAATATTCAATCAATCTTTTGAGATATGTGATTTCCTCGTGTGTCCATTTTTTGCCAAGAGAATTGGTAGTCATATTTGTGCGATAATATACAAAACATTGGTAGGCAGTTCTGCCCGTATTTAATTGCCGAGCGATCTCTTCCCAATTCTGATAATTGTGGGTGGAAGCAAGGGTTTGTAAACGATTATGCTCACTACTTTTCCAACTAGATTTATTTATTGAAGGATGAAAATATAATTTCCAAAGGCTACAATACTCTTGTGCAGTATGTCTCTTATTCAGTATATTAGATAACATGTCCCAGTCATACTCTTGATCTAATGGAAGAGCTATTTCAACAAATGGCATTTTTGCATTCATATTATTTCTTTCTTCGCGGAGTTTAGAAATCTCCTTTTCAACAGTTTTACTTGGATTTTCTAATAAAGAACGTCTCAATTCAAGAATTTTGTCATTAATTGCCTGTTTCCTCACTTTTATAGATATTTTAGTCATCACATCAGTAAACTGGTTTTTATCCCGAACTGTCCAGCCTGGTACAGAAGTTACCAGGGAAAAATCATACATTTGACTTTTAGCCATAATTGTATCTTCATTGTCTGGAGCTGGGTAATTATTGCGACCTCTGAAATAAGGGCGACCACAATTGACATAACGAAATACTTCTTGCTTTTCTGTGAAGGCGTTACTGGATTGAACTTCATTTAGTTTAGTACGACATTCTTGTAAACGAAATCCTAGAATTTTTTCTAAGCGCCTCAATTTTTCATCGTATAGTCTATTCAATGCCAATATAGAATCTATTTCAGATAATTCTGAAACTACAGGATTCGTGTGAATCGGCGGAGTGGGTGTGGGGCGTCTTTGCCAATCTGGCGATCCAACTGAAGTAGTCTCACAAAATTCGATATCAGCTTCTTCTAAGACAGCATCTAACTGCCTAATTTCTTCTTCATCATCTTCCATATCACTCTCCTCTTCCACTTCAACCAACCATTCTGCATCCATTATAATTAACAGTTAAATAATTAGGCAAGGATTGTGAGATTATTATTTTTCTGGAAATTAAAACAATAAACAGGTAATGTACAGTGGGTAATAATAAATTCCAGGCAATTTGACTGTAGTTTTCAGATACTCACTTTAACAAACACAAACGTTTGACATCTTTTGCCAATCATTAAAATAGATAAAAACAAGTCAAATTAAGACAATTCACATAACTGCACGATTGCAACTCTCACAGAGAAATTAAACACTACGTTTACTGGCAACTCTAAGAGAATATTAGGTATATTAATTATTAAAGCAAAAGCAGATAAAACAATAGGTAATATAAAACCTATTATAAATAGTTTTTTTTTGTTCTGTTCGTCCATTCGGACAGGCAAAGGGATCAAAGCCCATGCAGCCAAGTCTTATTTAATTATTTTTCATACATTGTTCATCATTTCTTCATATTATGTAGCCTTGTTGGAATAAAAGAGTGTTTATTGTAATATAAGATCTTTTTTCCTACAAGTTTTATTTTTCTACTTTGAATATTGTATTTGATTTTGGAATGCTCTATTGTTTTCTTGTTTGGAAAAACGTGTGATGTGTGTCAGTACATGAATAAAATTATCTGAGGAAGTTTCATCAAACTTTTATTTTATTCACATATAAACCTGACTCTTAATCTAAGAGTAACTCTGCGAGTTGGTGGGTGTTAAAGAGTTACCCCACTAACAGGTTATGGTCCCAGTCACCATATATACCAGTATAACAGGCTATTTGCGTTCGCAATGAAACTCGGAAAAATGGCAGCAGCTGGTAACGGGAGTTCGTCGGGAAGGCAGAACTCAACGATGGCGCACACAGAGAGTAGTTCAGGCAATGTTGGCTTATCAATGGAGAAATTGGATGGTAGTAGCAACTATTCAACGTGGAAGTTCCAAATGGAGCTGCTTCTGATAGACGCCGACTTGTGGGAGTATACAAGTGTTACGCCTGAAACTACCGACACGCAAGGTATGCGGAGAGACCAGAAAGCCAGGGTAAGGATTTATATGATGGTCAAATCACATTGCCAGGTGCATGTACGCAAAGCTAAAACGGCGAAAGATGCTTGAGAAGCATTGAGAGTTGCGTTCGAGGATAAAGGTTTGAATAACTGTTGTCGTTTATTAGCTAAGTTAGTGAGCATGAAGCTGGAACAGTTCCCAACTGTGAGAGATTATGTTACATCAATGATAATGGTAGCTCAGGAACTACAAGACCTAAGAAAAGAGGTTGATGATGAACTATTGGCTGCCTTACTTCTCCAAGGACTTACGGTGGAGTTCCAACCTATGAGATTGGGTTTAGAGAACAGCAACATGGCACTTACAACTGACTATGTAAAGACAAAACTTTTTCAAATGGAAGATAACTACATGGCGAGTTCGAGTGCAAGCCAACCGACATCAGCATTACTAACAAATAAGCATAAAGGCAAGAGCTGGGGGGGCACACTTAAAACATTACTTATTTTTACTGACCGTCGCGCCGCCTACAGATTGTTTGTACAAACTTAACTGCTGCCATTTTGTCCTGCCTGTCAAACGTTTGACAACTGAGAATTGTTATTTTTTGTTCCTAGCGTAGGTACTTATTGTCATCGATCTTTTTTCGGTTATTGATATTTTTCTGAAAATTATCTCAAGTTTCAATGTTAGGCTGATATTATTATTGTTTAATTATCAGCTGATATGTTTTTTTTATATTTCAGGGTAGCTTTCATAGTAAAAGAAAATTCTATGTAATTACACATACACATATAGATAAGTATATATATTACTTCAACTTTAGTTCACCGCTTAAACTCTGGGTGGCAGCACTTTCCATACATGCATATTTTATCATCGAGTTGCCACTCTTTTTCAATTTAATAACTTTACTCTTTGGGCAAGAGTAAACCCAAGAAGGTCAGAGGAAAGATCAAATGCTTTATTTGTGATGGACCACACAAGGCGAAGCAATGTCCAGAGAATCCTAAAGCGAAGAAAGAAGCTTTTCAAGCCTACGCATTGGGTATGACGACAACACCAACACCAGGAGACTAGGTCATTGATTCTGGCGCGTCGACACACATGACGAACTGCAAGGCTTGGTTCAAAAAAAGCTTGAAGAAGACTCCTAGGGCGTTGAGAGTGACCTGTGCGGATGGTAATGAAGTTTATGGTGAAGGTGAAGGTACGGTTGAATACGAGTCAGTGCCATTGACAATCAACAATGTTACGTATGTACCTAAGTTAGCTTCTAATTTGTTAAGTGTGAATGCGATTGCGAGAAAGGGTCACGTGATTGTGTTTACAGAGAATGGCTGCGACATCTACAAGAAGAATGAATGTGAGGTGCGTGGTAAGGCTGTTGTGAAAGGTGTGGCAGAACGGGGCATTTATAAGATTAAGTGCTGTTCAAGGGGTTCTGCGCTGACTACAACGGATTGCGATCAGCAGAGGCTGTGGCATCGGAGGATGCCCACCTTGGCATAAACAACCTCAAACTTCTTAGAGATAAGATGGCGACAGGGGTGAGTTTTCCTGACAACTCTTCTAATCTAGAGTGCGTATCCTGCATAATGGGGAAACAAACCAAACAACCGTTTCGCAAAAGTGGTGCGACGAGAGCTACGGAACCATTAGGTTTAGTACACTCGGATGTATGCGGACCTATGCATATTGCTTCCATTAGCGGGTATAGATATTTTTTGACATTTATTGACGATTTTACACGTAAGACATTTGTATATTTTTTGAAACTGAAGAGTAAAGTTTTTGAAAAATTTACAAATTTTAAAACGTTTGCAGAGAATCAATGCGGCAAGAAAATTAAGATCCTGCGCACTGATAACGGAACCGAGTTCGTCAATAAACAGATGGATGATTTTCTGAGGAAGAATGGAATCCAACATCAAGTCACGATAGACTATACACCAGAGCAAAATGGAGTGGCTGAGAGAGCAAATAGGACTATCATCGAGAAGGTGAGAACCATGCTCGAAGATAGAAATTTACCGAAAGTTTATTGGGCAGAAGCAGTTCAGACATCGGTTTTCTTGAAGAACAGATCGCCGACCATTGCCGTGAAAGGAAAGACGGCGGAGGAGGCATGGACAGGCAAGAAAGTTGATCTCAGTTTTGTTAGAGTTTTTGGCAGCAAGGCGTTTATGCACATTCCAGACCAAAAAAGGAAGAAGGTAGATGCGAAGAGTATGGGAGTTAACCTTAGTTGGATATTGCGAATATTCTAAAGGTTACAGACTTATTGATATTAAAACGCACAAACTGTATAAGACAAGGGATGTCATATTTGTTGAAACAAAAAAGAGAGAGATGAAAAACAAGAAGGGAAGGAGAAACAGCAGCCTGAAGTTTTGATGTTAGAGATGCAGGAACAAAGCCATACTCCGGCAGAAGTAGTTGTTGAGGAACAACAGGTTGTAGGTTTTGAGTCTGATATGACCATGGATGTTCAGACTTCAGAAGTGGAATAAGCTGACACTCTAGGAGAATCGAGTACTCCTCTAGTCCCTGAACTTGAGTCAACGGTGGATGATCAACCTCAAGAAGAGTTTTTAGACTGTGAATCTGACACAACTGTCAATGATCAACCTCAAGCGGTGGAGTGGAGATATCCACTTCGAGTGAGAAAAAAGAAGGAGTTTCCGGACTATATGCTCTATCAAGCTGCAGAGTCGGAAGACCCTACTACAGTCCAAGATGCACTATCAAGACCTGACCGTTGCAAATGGCGAGCAGCAATTCAGGAGGAGATTGATGCGTTGAAGAAGAACAACACCTGGATCTTGGTAAAACCGGAACAAGCGAGCAACGTCGTAGATTCTAAATGGTTATTTAAAATCAAAGAAGAGGCGGGAAATAGACGTAGATACAAAGCTCAACTTGTGGCCAGAGGGTTTAGCCAGAGATGGGGCATCGATTATGATGAGACGTTTTCCCCGGTTGTAAGGCACAGTTCTTTGAGAGTTCTCCTCGCAATTGCAGCACAGAGAGGGTTACATATTGACCAGACGGACGTCAAAACCGCGTTTCTGAATGGAGATTTAGGTGAAGAAGTCTATATGAGACAACCTGAGGGTTTTCATGAGAAGGGAAAAGAAGACTACGTGTGTCTACTTAAGCGATCGCTTTACGGTTTAAAGCAATCCCCTAGAGCATGGAACCACAAACTGAACAATGAGCAGAGATGCGATTTATTTGAAATACTTCTATTTAAAATGCAAATACAAAATGCAAAATACCTATTTTGTATTTTGCATTTAAATGCCTTTTAGTAAAAAGCATTTTGTATTCTATTTGAAATACCTTTCGAGATGTATTTAGCATTTTTAATATTCATTTCAAAATGCAAAATACTTTGTGATTAAGTTTAGCCAACATTACCAGTCGAACAAAATGAAATGAACGAATGACGCTTGTATTGCCGAATTTGACCGATAGAGGCACTGCTAGCCATGCGCGCCTTTTTTTATTTGATTATGTACTTTTATGATATTGAAGTGTTGTTGTTATCCCTACAATACTGAAACGACTATGTACTGTACTACAACAAGATAAGAGAAAAGAAAAGTGAACCGAAATAAATGGTCACACAATTCACAAAATGGAGCCATGGCTCTCTTTTCGTTAGTCTGGTTTTTTACATTATTTTAAATGAGTATTATTATTATTATTAATAACATAACAGAATTTATTGATATGCGTACTGATAAATATGACCAAAATGTCATGCATAAGATGCCATATTATTAGAAGTTTTTGTTTGGCTCGGCATTGTGTCTCTATTTCTAATGCTAGGGCCGCACCTGCGTATATCGTCCCGAAGTAATTTGTGGCGAAGCTTCGTACGTTTGGTACACTAGAAAATTATCGCGATAAAACTGTGGTCACATTAGCGACTTTGGTATTTTACACGAAGTATCGTACAATAATTAAAGATGGCCGAAATCATTTTCATGCGTTAAACTATGGATGACGAATTGCTTTACTATTACAGCTATATTATGCTAATGATTACATAATGATATTTTTGGATCCCTTCATGGATTCCGCTTCATAATGGTGTATAAATTCTAACACCATTTCTTAACTGATTAACTGGAGATCCTCGAACGCGTCTAAACACAACGAAAATTTCCCCCGAAATGAAAACGCTAGTCTGACCACAGAGCGCGATATATTAGCGCGCTAAAACCCTTTGACTTATCGCCATCCAAGCGATAACGCATACGAAGCCCGAATGTTCGCGACGATAGCCAATAATGACTGGTCACATCTGCGTGTATCGTCTCATGGCACGAAGCTTGACGATACACCAAGGTGCGGCCCTAGCATAATGATAAATACCTAAAATAAATAAAAATATCTGAGATTTGGTCAAAAGGTATTTTATTTTGAAAAAGTATTTTGAAAATACCTATTTTGCATTTAGCATTTGAAATACAAAACACAAAACTATTTGGTATTTTGCATTTGAAATAGTAAATCTGAGAAGTATTTTGTATTTTATATTTAAATGCTTTTTAAAAACCATTTTGTACATCTCTGAGTCAATGAGTTGTTACAGTTGAAGTTTAAACGGAGTAAAAACGAGCCGTGCGTATACACGAGATCCCAGGGTAACAAGATCATCATTCTAGCGGTCTACGTTGATGACATGCTCTTATTTTGGAATGACGCGGAAGAGCTGCGTAAAGTAAAAAGGGAACTCATGACAAAATTTGAGATGAAAGATCTTGGTACGGCCGAGGATATTCTGCGAATGCACATTACACAGAATGATATTAGAATCAAAGTTGATCAAGAGAATTATATCAATAAAATTTTGAAGGTTTTCGGGATGGCAGACTGCAAGGTTGCATCGACACCATCGGTCACAGGACAAAGGCTAGAGAAGCCTGGACCAGAACACGGACCTGATTCGGAGATTCCATATCAGAATTTAATTGGTTCACTGATGTACTTATCTGTTTGCACGAGGCCGGATATTGCACATTCAGTAAACTATCTTAGCCAATTTAACACCTGCTATGCTGAAGAGCATTGGACAGCGGCTAAACGTGTGCTGAGATATTTGAAGGGTACTAAGAGCCTTGGGCTACAGTACAAGAAGACAGGATTGAGCAAAGTGCAGGGTTACGCAGATGCCAGTCATGCCACATGTTATGACAGGAGGTCGTACTCGGGTATGGTGTTTCTGCATATGGGAGCTGCAATCTCATGGCAGAGTAGAAAGCAGAGTACGGTTGCTCTATCTACAGCGGAAGCTGAGTACGTAGCAATGTCTGAAGCGGCTAGAGAGGCAATCTTCCTGAAGAGGTTGTATTCAGAGATCACTGGCCAAGCTGAGGCGCCAATGAAGATCTTTAGTGATAGCCAATCTGCTGTGGCTATTGCGCAGAACCCTGTACAACATCAACGCTCGAAGCACATAGATGTGCGACACCATTTTATTAGGGAAGCAGTCGAGCATGGGCATATTGTGGTCGAGTATATAGAGACAGCTCGTATGGTTGCAGATGCTCTGACGAAACCTTTGTTGAAAGGGAAGTATAAGTGGTGTGCACTGAATATGGGTATGGTGTGAGTGTGTGTGTGATGGATGAAAGTAGAGAAATGAAATTGAGGAGGAGTGTTGGAATAAAAGAGTGTTTATTGTAATATAAGATCTTTTTTCCTACAAGTTTTATTTTTCTACTTTGAATATTGTATTTAATTTTGGAATGTTCTATTGTTTTCTTGTTTGGAAAAACGTGTGATGTGTGTCAGTACATGAATAAAATTATCTGAGGAAGTTTCATCAAACTTTTATTTTATTCACATATAAACCTGACTCTTAATCTAAGAGTAACTCTTTAACACCCACCAACTGGTGGGTGTTAAAGAGTTACCCCACTAACAAGCCTTAATAGTCATTGTCTGTCAGTAAGTCAAGTCGTTACCATTAATCGGGCGCTGACAACCTAATCAATGATTTTCTTTGGGAATATTGGACAAATATGATAATACACGTAAACCACTATTATACCATATTCACTACACTTCAGCATTTTAACTGTACCATATTGCATAAAATACCAGCAAAATTATTCAATATAACACCACAAAACACTAAAGAAATGAATATAATACAAGAGCGTGACATGACATTTCCACATTCGCGCCAAAACTCCGCACATAGAGTTTTTTTTTTGGTTCTTTTGTCCATTCGGACAGGCAAAGGGATCAAAGCCCATACAGCCATGTCTTCCGCACATAGAGTATGAACTTTGTTGTTGTTACTCGAACGTAGTGAGTGGTCACAGGTAATAAAATATTAAGATAATCGGAAAATCCTATGTATATTTTTATATAAATTATATGCTAGGGAGCTTTGGTGAACGCGTCAAAGTATCCTGTGATGTTATATTCAATGTCTTAGTCTTAGTGTTTTAATGTATTATATTAAATAATTTTAATTGCATATTATATAATGTGACGCGGAGAAAAAGCTGGGATTCAGTGACTGTGATAAAACAGTGCTTTGCAAATATATTTTTATTTCTCACGTATATATTCAAAAGCTACGATTGATAGTGTGGTCATGCCACTGCAAAATGCACTGAATGCAAAGATTTCATGCGCTGACGAACAATGACTATATGTATATAAATGAAGTGATAATTTTTACATCAAATGTAGAAAAGATCTAAAAATTAGACACTGACGAAAATAGGCTTACATTAGTTGGTTGCTTACAAAGCAGCAGATCTTTAGTACGACAATTATTAGAAATGCACAACATAAAAACAATATATATGAATAATATATATGAATATACAAATATAATATTACTGGATTGAGTAAATCCAGTCAACAGATACCGCCATCTGTTAGAATCGTTTGGAGATAACAGATAATTGTGACTGTCAAATAAATAATAAACAAATAATTTGCTATAAAATAATATTGCGACTATAAATTGAGATGAAAGCTATCCAATCATTTAAGTTGGATCAAACTACACATGCTGTGCAAATTTGATTAAAATCGGTTAATTACTTTAGGAGTCCATCGCGGACAAACAACGTGACGCGTAATTTAATATATTAAGATTGTGAATTTTATTGCAAATTGTGGCAATTATAAATGTTTAATGTGTCATCCTATATTTTACAGAAATTACACTAAATGGCGGACTTTTGACGGGAATTTGAAAACGTCATGTGGTGCTCTTGTATTATATTCGATATCTTAGTGTTTTAACGTGTTATATTAGATAATTTTGATGGCATTTTATGTAATGTGGTGTGCGGAAATACTGGGATGTAGTGAATATCATATAAAAGTGCTTTACAACGTTTTCGTTTTCCATCAAAATTCCCACAAGATACCATTAACAGTGTGGCCATTGCACTGTTAATGGTGATAATTTGACCTAGACAACGACTGACTTGAAAGACTAAAAACGTGAAAATATTTATAACTTGACACTGGCACCAATAACTCGTATATGTAGCTGATTGCCAATATATAAGAAGAAGAAGAAGAAGATACACTAAATGGCATTTTGTTTATAACCCGCGCCAATAAAAAACGAGGACTTTTGACGGGAATTTGAAAACGTCATGTGGTGCTCTTGTATTATATTCGATATCTTAGTGCTTTAACGTGTTATAATAGATAATTTTGATGGCATTTTATGTAATGTGATGCGCGGAACTACTGGGATGTAGTGAATATCATATAAAAGTGTTTTACAACGTTTTCGTTTTCCATCAAAATTCCAACAAGATACCATTAACAGTGTGGCCATTGCACTGTTGAAGGTGACGTTTTGACTTAGACAATGACTAACCTGACAAGACTATAAACATAAAATAATAATAACTTGATACTGGAGACAATGAACCGACATGACTGACGACTAAAATATAAATCTATTATAATTTTTTAAACTTATTTTACTTGACATTGGCGAAATTGTGGTTAATCACTCACAGAGGCCATTCATTAAGAAGAAGAAGAAGAAGAACTTGACACTGGCACCAATAGCTCGTATAAGTAGCTGATTGCCAATATACAAAGAGAAGAAGAATAAAAAACGAATCGGACTTTGACAGGACACGACTAGGAAGACCGACATGATTGACGACTAAAATATAAATCTACTAATTTTTTAAACTTATTTTACTTTTACATTGGCAAAGTTGTGGTTAATCACTAACAGAGGCCATTCATTAAGAAGAAGAAGAAGACGAATCTAAATGAAATCAAAATCTGAACGAATCTAAAATGCAGTGGCGGATATACCTTAAGTGCGGTCGTGCGCTGAACCTCCAATTCATAACATTCAAAAATGGCAAAATATTACGGTGTGAGTGAAAATGAGCATAAATATTGATTATATTAAAGACAATAACAAAACTTTTCAAAATAAATTTGGTATAAAATTGACCGGACCGCCAAGGCCTTTTTTAAATTTAAAACGAGTGCAAATCGAAATTAAAGCATTTACGCAAAGTTTTAAAAGTGAAATATAATGTCGTATCGATTTTATGTATAAAAAAATAATAAAAATTAACATATTTTATTGTAAATTGTTGTTTTGTTGCAATATAATGTCTACTTGATATTTTTTTTAATATACAACTTTATTGTTGATAATAAATAGTAAGCAAGCATCGATCACTCATAATACTAATTGTTTATTAGTGATCGATGTAAGCAAGATATTTAAAAGCCAACATGTACCAAAGCAAGTGGCAAAGAATCACAGTTTTAACACTTTTCGAGAACGTATAAAACCTAAATAAATTTTTCAGGGTATTTTTTTTTAAGAACGATACTTGATTACATTAACGCAAATTGCGAATAGATAGTGGCACATCTCATTTAAGAATTGCAAAAAATCTGGTAACCGGAGCTTTGGCAGGAATCTGAAAACGTCATGTGGTGTTCTTGTATTATATTCGATATTTTAGTGTTTTAACGTGTTATATTAAATAATACTGATGGTATTTTATGTAATGTGATGCGACGGGATGCTGGGATGTAGTGAATATGGTATAAAAGTGCTTTACAACGTTTTCGTTTCCCAAAATTTATCATTAAGTGTGCCACAGTTGATGGCGATGATTTGACTTGCTCACAGACATTGACTACCATGAAGATATTAAAGGCATGAAGAAAGTTGTAACTCGACATTGGCAAAAATAGCTGATTGCTAATACGAAAAAAATAGAAGAAGAAGAAACTGGTAACCCAAGTAACAATTAATGTCTGTGAAATTAGCAAACGAGTCTGCCTGTGAGCAAACCATAGAGTACTTTAAATGTTTAAATATATAGATAGAGCAAACGTACGGATACGGATAGAGTCATAGATCAATGATAGAGTAAACCGGCCGGTATATCAACCAGTGTTTCCACTTTTAGGGATTTCGCCCTATTTCAGGGCGAAACTGCTAATTTAAAATATGGCTTAGGGCCATTTAATATTTTTAGGGATTTAGGGTAATTTGGGGTAAAATGATCTGGTGAAAATCGCTGGGCGGCGATACGTTGAAATGATGATGAATTCAGATTTGACTTTGAAAATGTTTTCTATTTTATAAAATATTTAGATCCACAAATTGTACGACAGTTGGAAAATCGTTCTATAACACATCCTGTGTTCAGCCATTTCAGTTTTTTAAGTAATAAATGTAATATACAAAAGGCGGATAATAAATGGCGTCAACAAGCCCTTATTGAAGCGAATTATTTCAAGGTAAAAAGTGAAGAAGAGGTCACAAAACTACTAACGGAAGTATATTGGAATAAAGTGTTGAGCTTGAAGGATCATTTTGGAACTTACAAATACCAAAACCTTAAAGTTGTGATTTCACTTCTATTAGCACTGCCATCTTCGAATACTGAGGTAGAAAGATTACTCAGTGTACTAAAAAAAATGTAAAACTTATAAAAGAAACAGGCTTCACAATGAAACCCTCAACGATTTGTTGCATACCAAACTAGGTATGACAGGCTTGATTTTAGAACCTAACAGACAAATATTGAATGCAGCTCAAAAACTTAAGCCCAGTGCTTTAGCTTCAGCATCACATTGTTCACCATCTACTTCTTTCACAGATTAAAATTAATTCTTCTTATGATTAATTATTTACTACCTCTGATTAATAGATAAAAATTAAAATAAATATTCAAACCATCAAGTTTTGCTTTATTTTGAACTCATTTAAACTTTGCGCCCTAAATCAAGGATTTTCAGAGAATAATTAAGGTATTTAGGGCATTTATCAGAAAAATCTAGGGTAAAACTAAAACCTTATAGTGGAAACACTGATATCAACTATAAATTGAGAGTTTTGGCGCGAATGTGGAAATGTCATGTCACGCTCTTGTATTATATTGATTTCTTTAGTGTTTTGTGGTGTTATATTGAATAATTTTGCTGGTATTTTATGCAATATGGTACAGTTAAAGTGCTGAAGTGTAGTGAATATGGTATAATAGTGGTTTACGTGTATTTTCATATTTGCCCAAAATTTCCAAAGAAAATCATTGATTAGGTTATCAGCGCCCGATTAATGGTAACGACTTGACTTACTGACAGACAATGACTATTAAGGCTACATAATATGAAGAAATGATAAAAAAAATTATTAAATAAGACTTGGCTGTATGGGCTTTGATGCCTTTGCCTGTCCGAATGGACGATCAGAACCAAAAAAAAAAAACCCTATAAATTGAATAGGATTTTAATTTTCAGCATGTAAAATTGCTGGATAACTTTCATGTTAGCAATTAAATTCCTTTCTCAATAACATGGGTGAACCAGGAATTATAAAAAAGTTAGACGAAGAAGTAGTCAATCGTATAGCCGCTGGAGAAATTGTACAACGTCCTTCGAACGCTCTAAAAGAATTAATTGAAAACAGGTACAAATAAAGTATATAACTTATATTACACTTACCCTTAACAGAAATGTAGAGCGTTAACTCTGTTACGTATTTGTACTTACCGTACTATACTTCTATTCTTTTGGTTACAGTTTAGATGCCAAATCAAGCAATATTGTGATCACTGTAAAAGCTGGTGGTTTGAAATACTTACAGGTATTTTTATTTTAAAGACAAGAATGAGACCAATTTTCATAATTTTTTTGGAAATCATATCAGTTTATGACTTACTATTACTCTTATAATTCTATAATTGTTGCTGTAATAAAAAAAAAACGTAATTTCACAAATAGTGTTGCAGTCTGAGTGAGAGATCTTTCATGAGAGCTGAGTGCTGAGGATTCAATTCCTGCACAGAACAATTTGTTTGCAGTCTGCTAATAATGGTTATGAGTTTATACTCAGTGTATACCTATTAATGGTATTTTGTAATGTAAGTGACATTAAACAAGCATCTTCTTGGTGTAGAGTACAAAAAGCATTTGGTTTTATTTCAGATTCAAGATAATGGCACAGGCATTAGAAGTGAGGACTTGGAGATAGTATGTGAACGATTTACTACTTCTAAATTGAGAGAATATGAAGACTTAAAACAAATAAGTACTTATGGCTTTCGGGGTGAGGCTCTAGCAAGTATTAGCCATATTGCTCATCTTACTATTCTTACAAAGACTGCACTAGCTAAATGTGCTTACAAGTGAGTATCTATATTACTGGTATTAATATATTATCAAGGTTCGAAAATATCTAATATTAATAATAAATATAAAAATATTGGATATTTTTGATATATATTAAGTTTGATATATATATATATATATCCATTTTGTATGAAAGCCATATTATTACTTTATTGCATTATTTATGATTACTACTTGTTTCTGTGTTACATGAACATGCTTAAATTATAAAAAAATATATATATATATATTCTATTTATTGAGTTATTCACTTGAAATCAGTTGAATAAATCAAAACATAAAATCTTCTTCTAGATAAAGCAAATTCTACTAAAAAACATAACATCTTTTATATTAGGCAAAATCAACAAAAAGCAATTGTTGCCATCTATCGATTAGAACTTACTACTTCCCACGTCATCTAGATTAAGTTAGTAAATGGCGTAGGGTTGCCACAAATTTGCCGAGTAGGAGAATTAATGATATAATAGAAAGTATAGCATCTACATAACCGAAATTTGTTTTAT
Organism: Lymantria monacha; assembly: GCA_905163515.2. Classification (NCBI taxonomy): domain Eukaryota; kingdom Metazoa; phylum Arthropoda; class Insecta; order Lepidoptera; family Erebidae; genus Lymantria; species Lymantria monacha. The sequence continues at coordinate 9,898,704 of LR991081.1, read as the reverse complement.
CTCATATAATGGTAATACAAATTTGTTTTTATTTATTCTTATTTCTGTATGGTGATGGATTAATAATACAAATCGCCATATATTATCTTGCCTATGGGTCTCGTAGAAGACTACTAAGGGGATGTAAACAACTTCTATGTAAAAAAAACAAGTCACGAGAACTGCTGACAAAAGTGAAAACTTATACCTATGAAAAAAAAAACAAATACAATAAAATAAAAAGCTTTCCCTAGAGAGTATATATGGGTGTGACCACACAATAAATACACATATAAAATATATTATATTATACACATTATATTATTACTTTTTCTCCTAGGGTCTACTCTACCTCCATCTTACGAATTTTCGATCAGGTAAGGTGACCTGATGCGAGTTGGAGTTTTAGCCATCCCAAAAAAGTGTACTACACTGTTAAAGAAGTTTTTACTTAAAAAATGGAAAGCACAGAATAAAACTTTATGCGCCAACCCGTCTCACCAGCATAGTGTAATGGGGGCTATACACGCTAGGTTTTGCATGATGGTTTTAACTGTGCATGCATAACCAACAGGCATAATCGAGTTTCATATTACACATACACGTTAGGGTTTGCATGCACAGTTTTGCCATTAAATCTCAGTTCAGCTACGGAACGGTATGTGTAGGATGCCTACTTCACAGTTGAACTACGTGGTACGACAGTTCAAAACAGAGAACTGTGTCAGGCAAGCTCGCCGGACCACCACACACGCTCGGTTATGCTCGCGCGCAAACATAACCGAGCGGCAAAAATATCAATTTTGATATTTACTTGGTTGCATGTACATGCAAAGATAACTGTACAGTTTTTGCACATACACGCTAGGGCATGCCTGTCGGTTATGCATGCACAATTAAAACAATCATGCATAACCTAGCGTGTATGGCCTCCATAATAGATCAAATTGTTTCTTATTGGTTTGGGGCTAGCAGTGGGACGTATATGAGCTGATAAGTTAACCCCTCACAAGCTTTTGGGACACCCGTTTGACCCAAAAAAATTTGCTCAACACGCGTTTAGGACACAGGTTTGGCCGAATTAAACATTCTACAATTAACAATTGTTTTAGCACTGTATTTCATATTTTCTTGTAATATATCAACAATAACAGTTTACGTAAAACCATAAAATTCACTAAACTTTTTTAATGAAACAGCATGGGGCACTCGAGAGCACTGCGAAGTCTAGCGCGTGAGGGGTTAAATATAATTTGTTTTTAAGGGCATCGTATGAAAATGGCAAATTGAAAACACCTATTAAACCTTGTGCTGGCAACAATGGTACACAGATAACAGTTGAAGATTTATTTTACAATGTAATAGCAAGAAAGAAAGCACTTCGAAGTCCTACAGAAGAATACGCACATATAATGGAGGTAGTTGGTGGATATGCGATACATAACAGTTATGTTGGATTCACTTTGAAGAAATTTGGTGAAAATATTGATTTGAAGACACCTATGAATTCTTCTGTTATTGAAAATGTCAGAATTGTAAGTATTTACTCTATTACATGTCTTTTTTGTTATTATATAATTTCTACAATGGCTACTGTAATTACTCTTCATTAGCCTGCTCTTATCCTATGCTTATAGGGATAGGTACAACATATTTTTTGTTTCCTAAGGCTCCAATGCTTGATTGCAAATACTAACAACTCCTGGGTGTCGGAAATTTACTACTTAGAACATATACATATACATCATGGGCCAGCTCCATGTGATGCCATCTGGTCATTAATCAGTCAGTTAGCCGGTCACAAACTTTTGCAATATGTATAATTTTATATTTAATTTTAATTTTATATAGTTTTTTTATAAAATAACAATAGCTAATAATATAATATATATTATTACTTACACTGTGAATCCACAAGCCTGTGATTGATAAACAAAAGCATAATATTATAATATTATTAGCTAATAATATTATATTTTACTCCGATGGTTCCGACATGTGGAAAGAATGCCGAACGAACGTCTGGTTAAGAATATATACAATGCGAAAGTGGAAGGATGTAGGTACCGAGGGAGACCGAGACTAACCTACCTAGACCAGATCGGTCATGTACTGAAGGAAGGTGGAGTCAAGAGTCTCCGAAACCGGCGAGCGTGTATGAAGAGAATTATGAATGTTGAGGAAGCGAGTGAAGTATGCAGAGATAGAGTTCTCTGGCACTCTGTTCTCTCTGCCTACCCTGCAAGGGATATGGCGTGATGATATGTATGTATGTATGTATAATTTTATCAAGATTCTATCAAGAAGAATACATATTGCATTGATCCCAAGCAATTGGGATAAAAGCACAATGATGGTGTGTAAAGTTCTATCAAATTACAAGCAGCACTACGCTAGTCTTATGACAACGGATTAGGAAATGCTTTCAGCTTGTCTCTCATCCTTGTGGTGACAGTGTAAGAATACAATACATCACACCTGCCTTTCATGTGTGTGTGGTATAAGGCAACTAAAGGATATAATTACATTTATAGCATCTATGCAAGAGACGGTAAACTCGAAATAAAACCTTATGCCATCACGTCTGACCAATAGGTGAATTTCCCTCCTATTATGGAGGAGGCGAGAACCTATATGACTGTGGTATAGTAGTTATACTTTCCCTCTTATTGGGGATAAGGGTTGTGTCCGGTTAAGTTACGTGTATTAGCTGAAAGAACATCGTAGTTCATCATCATCTCAAACAAAACTTGCTGTCGTCATCTCAGCTCACATATGTCCCACTGTAGGGCTCAAGCCTCCTCTATAATGGGAGGGAAATTGACCTACTATACTACGCTGGTCTTTGGTACTTTGTGTAATGTAGTCACAGTGATTCGGTTCTCTTTATCACCCCACTCCATTTTCATATCGCAAAATATTGTAAAATGTATTGGCGCCAAAATGAGAAAACACAATGAACAATCATAAAAATGACAGATTCCAAATTCAAATGTAATATTTTGTTTATTTTTAATTATAACAGTATTTATGGCCAGACTAAGTATATCCCTTAGTCGTCTCTTACGATCACCCACGGGTAAGAAATGGGTGAATTGTATTAAGAATACGTCCGTCACCACACAGAAATTGCTGTAAAATTGCCTATTTTTTTACAGATCCACGGGAATGCGATAGCTCGAGAATTAATGGAGATTGAATTGAACGAGCCGTCATTAAAATTATCACTACGCGGTTGTATAACCAACGTCAACTATTCACATAAGAAGGGGACTATGCTTTTGTTTATCAATCACAGGCTTGTGGATTCACAGTGTAAGTAATAATATATATTATATTATTAGCTATTGTTATTTTATAAAAAACTATATAAAATTAGGTATATATAAGCACTTACTTCTTCGTGGGACTGTAAAAGACGACTAAGAGCTAATAAAGTTCTTAGTGGGAGTTGAGAAAAGTCGATATTTATATCGAACTTCACCTAATGCCGTTTGGTCAACAATTACATTTCCAAGGAGGGTTGACGTCAGGCAGGCGGCCAGTCATTAAACTATTGCCAATAACTTTTTCAATATGTACCTACAAATACATAATTACTGCATCGACCTCAAATAATTGGAATAAGGGCGGAAGAATCATGAAAAGCACTTCAAAAAAAATAGAGACTCGTGTACTCGTGGGACTCTAATTTCTTTTTAATTTTTTTTTAAAGGCTCCTCCCTGTATTAAGGAAACAATCTTTATATTGCGGGGGACTTTACAAACATGCAATTAACGCAAACAAATTACAACCAGACTCAGAACAACACTGTGGATCGCACAAAGTATTGTCCTGCGTGGGAATCGAACCGACGGCACTGGCACGGAAGGTCGGTATCCCAACCACTACGCCATCTGTGCAGTCAGTGTAAAAGACGATAAAAAATATGTAAGCAGATAATATTATTTTAAGGAATATTCAAATAAAATTTTAATCCAAACCGTTTGGCCTACGTGAAAATAACTATTTTCACTCCCATTATGAAAGAGACTTCTGTCAGTAGTGAAATGTACTGAAGAAACTATTTATGATTATTGCAATACTAACATAAATATATTAAAAATAAAAATAATTATATTTTCAGCAATCAGAAAAGCTGTTGATTCTATATATTCAACGTATTTACCAAAAAATTCTCACTCCTTCGTGTACCTCAGTCTTGAACTTGGTAAGTATGAGATAGTATATTGTTTTAAGTCGTGTAAGCATGAATTCTTTTGTGTATGATTAAACCCTGCTAATGTCCCATTTGTACCATCCCATGTTATAAAACTTTAGTTCCCATAAACTGCTGTATGAAAACATAAACGAACCTGCGGCACTGGCGCAGTAGGTGGATATGTTAATCACTACGCTATCAACGTGAGCCGAGATTAAGCTTACTTTAAGGTTAATATTCGTGCATCATCAATCGGTGGCCGCGTGCGGTTAAACGCTTCCGACTGTCGCGCGCGACCGATGCGTCAATGATCAAAGTATGAAAATGTATTGCGCCGTTTCCGAGGTCCGCTAAAGTCGTAAGCGATGAATGACGTAAGCTGCGACTTACATTTTCATATACATATTGGCTTTCGCTTGTCGCATGTGCTTCGTGCGACAATTGTAAGCGTTTAAACGCGGATGCTCGCGATTCACGGCTATGAACCTTTAATCACAAAATTTCATTACAAGACTGCAATAAGACAATTTTATATGAGATAGAGGTAGCCTTGGTCTTTTTATTACAAGATACCGAATTCCTTTGCAGATCCTAGAAATGTAGATGTTAACGTGCATCCCACTAAACACGAAGTGCAATTCCTTTACGAGGAGCAAATCATTGAGAAAATCAAATCTTGTATAGAAAGCAAACTTCTTAGTTGTAACTCCACTAGAGTTATGTACACGCAGGTAAAACACATTATTGGGGCAGTACATTAATCACGTGAGGTTTGAATGGGAGCAGTTGTTTGACAAATATCACGAAATATCACAAGGGGAGGGGGGTGTAGTAAGATATAACTTGTATTTATTTTTCGTCAAACGCTGCGATTTCTAAACTGAAAAGCGGCGTGTAGTGTGACTTTGACTTGCCATTGCCAGGCAACGAATAAGTTTATAGTAGGTGATCTGTATAATGACCTTTTTGCGAAGTATAAAAAAGCAAAAAATTGAGAATATAATGAGCTGTGGGCTACTTCTTTGTAGTTACAAAAAATTCACGTGATGTTGGTGGGAGAGTGGGAGGTCATAGCCTTAAACCTCACTACGTATCACCAAGGTGGGGTAAAAAATGTTTAAAAAAAGATCACGTGATTAATGGACGTCCCATTACGTTGTCTTTTTTTTTTAACGTTGATAACGTCTTATAAATTGATTAATGCCGGCTGCACGCTAAAGTGTCACGTTCCGCCTCAGCTGAGCGTGCCAACGAGAGCGCGGGACAAGCGATAGAGCGGCACGATCGGCCTAAGCGTTCTTGCATTTTAAGAATTTGAAGTGAACTTGTCAATTGTTTATAAAGTGAATGAAAAGTTAATATAGTTACTGTTGTTTATGTATGTTCAATTCATAAAGTATCCAATTTTTCCTTATGACGTAAAATTATCGTCCACAAACCGTAAATTAAATAGCTTCCTTAATACATTTTCAGGCTAGATTACCAGGTGCTACGGCAGTTGAAGAGATTGTAAAAAAAACAACAGATACAGTTAAAGTCAACCCAAGTTATATGGTCAGAGTAAATGCGGACGTTCAAAAAATTGATAAATTCTTTCCAACAATCACGAAAAATCTTACTGATGTTGAAAATTGTGAAGTTTCAAAAGCAAATCTTATAGCAGATCTTGATAAAGAGTTTGGAAATGCCGAAGCCTCAAAAGTCTCTATACCTGAGCATGTCACTAATAAAGTTAATGATGAAAATGAGATTGATAGTTCATTAATAGAAGAACCTAAAGATTCGAATGATGCTGGGAAATGGAAAATTCATACAGCCATGGACCAAGCTAATATTACTTATATAGATCCAAAGGAATCATTCAAAACTAGATCATTTCAATGTGAAAGGATAGAAACTAAACTGACAAGTGTTAAAAAGTTAAGATTGGACATAGAAAATAGTTGTAATAATAATCTTAGAGAGATATTAGCGAATCTTATATTCATTGCTTGTATCGATTGTCATAAATCTTTAATACAATATTCTACAAAATTGTATCTTTGTGATACAACCAGATTTACGTAAGTATTTTTTGAAGTGATAACTTCTTATAGGAGGGTACACCTCTTCGTTACGTAACGCGTAACGGTGCCAGTCTGCCTGGCTTTCCTTTCTCTCACGCATACGGCAGCAGTAGGTAGGCTCCTCATACAATTTTATCAATAAATAACCTTTCTTTACATTATCATATTAATATACATAAAATTTAAGTAATAACCATTGATATATAAAAACCCAAGATGCACAGTTTCAAACAAAAGTAGCACTCCAAACTGTCACCAAACACTCAATGGTTATACCTACGTAGTTATAGTTTTGCTATAAACATATTTTTTGTAAATTCAATCTTACGCGCATTTATTAAAGTTGTTATTACAAAGCAGTGTTCAATAACCTATCATTTTTTTACGACCGAAGTTAGCCGGCAGGACAGGACATGGAGTGAAGACGAATATTTGTATATTTTTTTTATTATAAGACATTGAGTTAGTACTTTAAGAGTTAGTTAAATTGTGTTCTAAACCCATAATTATACTTTTACCTGAGCGTAAATATGTTTTTGGGCAGGAAGGACATGTGTACATCAATGAAACAAATATTAACTCGTAAAATCATTTATTTAAATTTGAAATAATCTACTTTTACGGATTCTATCACGTTTGTATTTGATTTTTAATATACATACATATCTTCGTCCAAAAAATGCTCAGAATAAACGACGCTTGAATTAGTCGGCTTAAAAAAATCTTCACGCCTTTGTTGACTAACGATTGATGTCCATTCTCCGCATCGTATTGGGTCACGAGGAAAACTAAAATATAAAAATTAGAAATAAAATATGCAAATAAAACAACTCGTCTTGTTCAATAGTCACCCGTATTCTATTAAGAACAATGTAATTATTCTAATATATTTTCTAACGTATAAATACTCATTAAAAACTAAATACAAAAAAGTTCAAAGTGAATAAACTTATTAATTAAAAAATTAAATACAATAAAAAAAAATCGACTCCATTAAATAAGAACAGGGTCGTTTGGATTATGCGACTAAAATAAAAGGCCGTGTAGTAGTCGTTCTTACACTGAAAAAGCGGCCATTGAAATTTGTCGTATTATATTTGGACCGTGAGTGAAGTTTTTAAACAAATTAAATCAAAATCAGATATTACGTCCTGTATTTAGTCATAAAAACAACAAAAACAAATCAACAAACTCTTTTACTCACCGAAAATTCGATATCCCATCCTTTTTTAACCGTTTTGACGTAATATTTTTACAATTTCTCATCGAACACTTCGGCATTTTTAACGAGCGCAAACAGACGCGAGCGACGCAAGACTATTTCAAAAGAGCGCATAATTTTAAATAATGCGCTCTTTTTATGCGGACGGTTTTGAGTCGCTGAGTGTGTATCTTGGGTTTTTTAATACATCAATGGTAATAACCTAAGATTTTCTCAAATTAAACAATTTCTATCAAATAGTTTAACTTAACTTGAGAGCGAGTAGGTAGGAAAGAGAGTATTGGTGTAAAGATGCGAAAGGGAATGCTCCGATGGTTCGGACATGTGGAAAGAATGCCGAACGAACGTCTGGTTAAGAAGATATATAATGCGAAAGTGGAAGGATGTAGGTACTGGGGGAGACCGAGACTAACCTACCTAGACCAGATCAGTCATGTACTGAAGGAAGGTGGAGTCAAGAGTCTCCGAAACCGGCGAGCGTGTATGAAGAGAATTATGAATGTTGAGGAAGCGAGTGAAGTATGCAAAGAGTTCTCTGGCACTCTGTTCTCTCTGCCCACCCCGCTAGGGATATGGCGTGGTATGTATGTATGTATGTAGTTTAACTTAGATTAGTTTAAGTCATCACTTCTGTCGGGTCATGAGTGTTGTAAAAGACGACTAAGAACTTTACATCGACCTGACCTAATTTTAGTCAAGACATTCTTCAAGGAGGGTTGATATCAGGTAACCTGGTCATAAAACTTTTGCAATATGTACAATGAAAGAAGAATACATAATATTATTACAAAATATGCTTTCTTTAAACAGCTACTAAAAAACAATGGCTATTATTACAATGTATCCCACCTAATCAATTTGTCCCATCTACTCTTCGTGTGGTGATGGAGTAAGAATACAATTCACCATCCCCTGTCTTACTCATGGGTGATCGTAAGAGACGACTAAGGAATATAAAATGCATATAACATCTATGCGAGAGAAGGAAATCTCAAAACTAAACCCTATACCAACACGTCTGACCAGCTTGGGGTAGGTCAATGTCCCTCTCATTATAGAGGAGGCTCGAGCCCAACAGTGGGATATATATGAGCTGAAATGATGATGATGACCCCATCTAATTGGTATCCTTTTTGTTTTAGAGAAGAACTGTTTTATGAAACAATGCTGTATGATTTTCAAAACTTAGGTTTGATAAAATTGTCTAGTCCGTTACCTTTGGAAGAGTTAATTGTGCTTGGTCTTAGCTCCCAAGAAAATGAATGGGATACTGCCTTAGGTTAGTAAATATATACTTTACATATATATAATACATTCAAGCTTAGTAAATATTACTGCAGTTTACCACCCCCTTTCTCGCACTTCGACTGTGGTAGGTAGGTAGGCTCCACTGTATTAGGACTACGCTGTTGACAGTTCTCTGTCTAAAGGGCAATTGACCTAGTGTACCACACTGGCCAGACGAGGGTTTTATTTCTAGTTATCTTTCTCTTGTACAGCAAAAGCTCCATGGGCAGCAGTGACACTTACCATCAGGTGTGCTGCTTGCACGTTTGCCACCATAAGCAATAAAAAAATAAAAAATAAAAAACGAAGTAAAAGACTACTAAGAGTTAAAATATGCAGATAATAGCTATACAAGAGAAAGAAAACTAGAAATAAAACCCTCGTCTGGCCAGTGTGGTACACTAGGTCAATTTCCCTCCCATCTATAAGTAGGCTCGAGGCCAGCAGTGCATATGACCGGATGTTTATCTGGGCTTATAGGCTGTGAACACTGAACATAATTTTTATATTACAGGTGACATGCGAGAGATGGCGGTACAGATGTCCGAGCTATTAGTTATTAAGAGATCAATGTTATATGAGTATTTTTCATTGGAAATAAATGAGTCGGGGGATTTATTAGCATTGCCATTACTGCTGGGTAAGTTTCGTCATGTAACTCGTGCATATGGGCAGGGCGATTTTATGAAGGGCCCTCTGTGCTTACTAGAATTTGGGACCCAGTGAGGGTGAGGAAATAAGTAAATAATAAAAGATTTTCTTCTAATATTTATCATAGTTGATATATAATAAAAACATTAGTTATTAATTAGATTCGATACGGATTTAAAAAATTTTAACAGGCTATTTATTTTGGACTCACTCCGTTAAATCGGTTTGTAGTCCCCCTATCTCGAAGTAAATAGTTAGGCATACATTTATGAACTGGAATGAAGAGATTCATAGTTCAGAAAAAGGCCCCTTTTTTATGAGAATGTTTGCAGAATTATTACAAATTCTTCCTCTGTCAAATTAGCAATTATTTCCTGTTTACAGACGGTCACTCACCATTCATGGGCGCTCTACCGACATATCTTGTACGTTTAGCCACAGAAGTGAATTGGGACTCCGAAATGGAATGTTTTGATACTTTCAGCCGGCAAACTGCGATATTTTATGCCCAACCAAATCCAGATACGTCACCGGAGAGTTCAAAAGCCGAAGAATGGAGACAGGAACACATAATATTTCCGGCAATTAGAAAAAATTTCATTCCACCTTTGAGTTTCGTTCACAATGGTGCCATATTACAAATAGCCAGTTTGAATGACCTATATAAAGTTTTTGAACGTTGTTAATTTTAATAAAGAAATTGTTGAATTATTATTTTGTTTATTATCTAACGGATTTTTAATAACTCACCGTGTGATGACGGGATAGGTATATAATGTTCAGCTTTGCCTGTGACAGCCGTAAAAGTCAACTTGGAGAAGACCAAGAGAATGGACACTTTTCTGGAAAAGTTATTCCGCCCGCCCAGTGCCGCGGTTATGACATTATCCATCCTAGTTATATCTAATATCAATATGATGGATGGATGAATTTTCAACTGTATTTCTTCAGCTTGTCTGTGTAATAATGTGTTATTAGAGTTGTGTCACTTCCACATTAGGTGAAGTCTACGGGCCTGCACTGACCAGCACGGCATATATGTAGTTAAATTACATACATACATATCATCACGCCATATGCCTTGCAGGGTAGGCAGAGAGAACAGAATGCCAGAGAACTCTATCCTTGCATACTTCACTCGCTTCCTCAACATTCATAATTCTCTTCATACACGCTCACCGGTTTCGGAGACTCTTGACTCTACCTTCCTTCAGTACGTGACCAATCTGGCCTAGGTTAGGGATGTGAGGTTCCTGGAAAAAAATCGATTAAATAAAAATCAATTTTTTTTATTTAATATTAATCGATTTGCCAAAAATCGATTATAATCAAAATAAATAATCGATCTTTAAGAAAAATCGATTTTTTTCTAGTATTTAAAAATGTATATACTTTTCATATTCCAATAATAAACCTAAGAGATTCATATTAACAATTTATCAGATTAAAATCAAATAAAATTATATGAATAAAAAATCAACCAATTCAAATCTAAAAATTCATCAAAGCGAATATTCCTTTAAATTTTCAAGGTAAGGGGACGTCCATTAATCACGTGATCTTTTTTTAGCATTTTTTAACACCCTCTCCCCCTTGGTGATACGTGGTGAGGTTTAAGACTATGAAGGTTTAGGTCTTCGTGATTATTGTCAAAGCCCTCCCCACCTTTCAAATCTCACGTGATTAATGGACGGCCCCTAGGGAATAAGGAAACCAAATGTAATTATTGACACATTTTTTTTTATTATCATAGAAATGAAATGATGAGCATCCTAACAAAATAACAATCTTATTGTCTCAAAAACTAAAATATAAATCACAACAAAAAAATGCCATAAATGTCCAGTACTATTTTACATTTAGGCCTACGTCTAGCAGTAGACGGCAATAGCCTGACTTGATGATGATTTTTTTAGGGAGGCATAGTAAGGAGCGTGTACGTTGCGTCCCCTGCCAGCCTAGTAGGGATGTGAGGTTACTGGGAAAAAATCGATTAAATAAAAATCGATTTTTTTTAAACTTAATATTAATCGATTTTCCAAAAATGGATTTTAATCAAAATAAATAATCGATTTTTACGAAAAAATCGATTTTTTCTACATACATATCACGCCATATCCCTTGCAGGGTAGGCAGAGAGAACAGAGTACCAGAGAAATTTATCCTTGCATACTTCACTCGCTTCCTCAACATTCATAATTCTCTTCATACACGCTCGCCGGTTTCGGAAACTCTTGACTCCACCTTCCTTCAGTACGTGACCAATCTGGTCTAGGTAGGTGAGTCTCGGTCTCCCCGGGTACCTTCCACTTTCGCATTGTATATCTTCTTAACCAGACGTTCGTTCGGCATTCTTTCCACATGTCCGAACCATTGGAGCATTCCTTTTTGCATCTTTACACCAATACTCTCTTTCATACCTACTTGCTCTCTTACGTCGTCGTTGCGTATGCGGTCGGTCAGCCTAACTCCACAGATTTTCCGTAGAGATCGCATTTCGACCACATTAATTTTGCTTTCATGCTCTTTTCTGCATACCCAACTCTCGCTTCCATATAGTAATGTTGGGACAAGCACAGCGTTATGTATTGCTACACGTGCCTTCTGGCTGAGGTGGTGGGTACCGAGAAGTTGTCCCTTATCGCTTGGGTGGCGATAAGTCAAAGGGTTTTAGCGCGCTAATATATCGCGCTCTGTGGTTAGACTAGCGTTTTTCATTTCGGCGGAAATTTTCGATGTGTTTAGACGCGTTCGAGGATTTCAGTTAATCAATTAATATGGAGTGGAGTGATGAAATGGTGTTAGAATTTTTACACCATTATGAAGCGGAACCCATGAAGGGATAAAAAAAATCATTAAGTAATTATTAGAATATAGCTGTAATAGTAAAGCAATTCGTCATCCATAGTTAGACGCATGAAAATGATTTCGGCCATTTTTAATTATTGCACGATACTTCGTGTAAAATACCGAAGTCCCTAATGTGACCACAGTATTATCGCGATAACTTTTTAGTGTAGAAAACGTACGAAGCTACGCCACACATTACTTCGGGACGATACACGCAGGTGCGGCCCTAGCATTAATGCTTCGCACGTTTTGTACACTAGAAAGTTATCGCGATAATACTGTGGTCATACTAGCGACTTCAGTATTTTACACGAAGTATCGTGCAATAATTAAAGATGACCGAAATCCTTTCGATGTTCAACTATGGATGACGAGTTGCTTTAATTTTACAGTTATAATATGCTAATAATTTCATAATGATTTTTTTGGATTTCATCATGGATTCAGCTTTATAATGGTGTAAAAATTGCAACACCATATTATCGTTCCATTCCATATTTATTGATATATATATATATATTAGCGCTCTAAAACCCTTTGACTTATCGGCAACCAAGCGATAACGCACACGAAATCCGAATGTTCACGACGATAGCCGATAATGACCGGTCACATCTGCGTGTATCGTCTCATTGCACGAAGCTTCGTGACGATACACGCAGGTGCGGCCCTAGCATTAATGGTAAAATATTTTCGCCAACCGCTTTTAGATGTTTTACTATTGGAAGACATTTTTATTGTTTATCAACAACTACATTATATTATGGCACTCTTAACTTGTAAATAATAATGGATTTACTTCGAGTTTTATTCATCCGTTCCATAGATGGCGCTTTTCATAAAAATCGATTAAAATGCGTAATTTATATAATCGATTTTTTAAAAATCGATTATTATTAATATAAAAATCGATTATAAAAAATCGATTAGAAGAAAAAAATAATCGATTAAAATAAAAATCGATTATTTTTTAACATCCCTACAGTCTAGTCAGACTTCAATCCGGCTCATATGCGTACCGCAGTGCGGGCTAGGGTGTCCCCCGGAGGCGACGCATACCGACCCGCCCCCGTCGGTACGAAAATAGGCAGATGCGGTGATGGGGGCCACCACCCATCACACCTTGCCCAGTCAGGCGAGTCGGGGAGAGCAGAGTGCCGGGTGGGTACGTGGAATGTAAGAGGTTGTGTGGAATGTAAGTGGCACGAGCTGATAACCGTCATGGCGGACAAACAGCTAGACGTGCTCTGTGTAACAAGACCAAGCAAAGGGGCAGCGACGCCTGGGATCTTCCTGGTGGCGGGATGACCCTGTGGTCTGGTGTACCACAGAGCGATCGAGTCAGCATGGAGGTAGGAGTGCTGCTGTCCTCTCGCTTGGCCTCAGGTGTGAAGGATTACGGAATTTATGATCCCAGACTTCTTTGAGTCTGTATAAAACTAGGTGTCAACTTCACGATTGTAGCATATGCTCCCGTAGGATGCTCGGTGGCATCAGACCTGGAGAAGTTTTGGGATAATGTTAGGGAAGTTCTGGATATGGCAGAAACCAGTGAAAGCGTGATTGTATGCGGAGATTTGAACGGATGGGTGGGGACCAAGCGTCCCGTCTATGAGGACGTACTTGGTCCATTTGGTAATAAGAGAGTGAACTACGCAGGTAGGCTCATTGCGGATGTATGCATGGAGAGAAACCTTATTATGTCAAACACATTTTTCTAACATAAGCACATTCATATGTATACATGGAGAAGAACAGAAAAGTATAATAGATTTAATTTTGGTAGACAGTCGCCTCCGAAGCAAAATATTGGACGCAAGAGCCTATAGGGGCCCCACAATCGATACGGACCACTATCTCGTTATTGCGAGATTTAGTGGTCTGTTCAGAAAGTGGGGGCACTGACGAGACCGTGTCCACTTCGGAGGGCTTGAAAGAATAAAGATTGAAAGTTTGCAAGAGTGTGTTAGAGAAAAGTATGCAGAGGGTGTCCGAGAACGGCTGACGATGGCAAGCCAGCTGCAATCGGACATTGAAGAATGCTGGAGAATATTGAAAGAGAGTATGGTAGATACAGCGAAAGAAGTATGTGCAAGCTCAAAGAAGCATAGAAAAACAAATGGTTATGCTTGGTGGGATGCGGAAGTGGCAACTTCCGTAGAGCAAAAGAAGAAAGCGTGGCTGGACTATGTCTCTTTGAATCTGAATGACAGTATGACTGAACAAAAGAAAGAAATATATCGGCAATGTAAGAATGACACCAAGGCCTTAGTGAAAGAGAAACGTGATAGAACAAATATGAGTGCAGAAACTAAGCTGGCTAAAAACGTCGAGGGTAACACCAAACTCTTTTGGAGAGAGGTGAAGAGTCTCGGGGTGGTTGGTCAGCCTTTAGAATGAATAAAATAAGGTCTAAAGGTGGAGACATTTTTACACAAATACAAGACGTGTGAAGCCGATGGAGTGAATATTTTGGCGATATGTATGCGGATACTCGGGGTGGCGCCAGTGGTGCATGTGGTCTAGTAGATCAACTGGTAAGGCAGCGGGCATTGATATGGTGTCTGCCGAGATGATCAAGCTTGGCGGCTCCTGTGTCTGGGAGGCGTTCCTGTTGTTCCTCAATTTATGTTGGAGCTCGGGAATGGTTCCCGGGGACTGGAATAGCGCAGTCATCGTGCCTTTGTTTAAAAACAAGGGTTCACGTTATAACTGCTCAAATTAAAGAGCCATAAACTTTACCAGTTTGACAGCAAAAGTGTATGCTAAAATTATTGAAAGGAGAATGAGGATGGAGTCCGATGGTTTACTGTGTAAGGCACAAGGAGGTTTTAGGAGTGGAAGGGGATGCATGGATCAAGTGTTCTTTCTCTCTGCGCAACATTGTGGAGAAGCATCTGGCTCTAGGTCAGAGGGTTTTCTGCAGTTTTGTGGATCTGGAGAGAACATTTGATACGGTTCCACGAAAGGAACTTTGGGACATTTTACCGGAGTATGGTATTAACGGTAAACTTCTGCAGGCTCTGCAGTCCAGTTACATGGGCTGTAGAGCTTGTGTGCGGCTGGATGATGGAATGCCGCCTTGGTTTGACGTCAATATCGGCGTTAAGCAGGGGTGCGTTCTGTCAGCCAGGCTGTTTATCATATATCTGGATAAATGTCTCCAAAGGTTGAACGATATGAATGTGGGAGTCCAGATGGGCGACTCAGTGGTCACTGCTCTGCTTTATGCAGATGATGCAGTCCTGCTGGCACAGTCAGCGACTGACCTGCAGACCCTAGTCGACACAATGACAGAAGATTGTAAGAAAAGGGGTCTACGCGTGAATGTGAGCAAAACCAAAATAATGGTCTTTGAAAGAGATGAAGCCAGAACAGATGTAAGAGTAACAATAGGTATGGTATGTACTAGAACAAGTGGATGAATTTGTATATCTTGGATGTGAATTTAGCCGAGATGGAAGGTACACCACTGATATAGAGCGAAGAGTAAATGCGGGAAATAGAGTGAACGTAGCATTGGGACAACTTCTCGATAGCCACCACCTCAGCCAGAAGGCACGTGTAGCAATACATAACTTGCTTGTCCCAACATTACTAAATGGAAGCGAGAGTTATATTAGTTATAGTGTATACCCATACAGAAAAAGGTATGAAAGTAAAATTAATCGATCGCATTCGTAACGACGACGTAAGAGAGCGAGTAGGTATGAAAGAGAGTATTGGTGTAAAGATGCGAAAGGGAATGCTCCAATGGTTTGGGCATGTGGAAAGAATGCCGAACGAACGTCTGGTTAAGAAGATATGCAATGCGAAAGTGGAAGGATGTAGGTACCGAGGGAGACCGAGACTAACCTACCTAGACCAGATCGGTCATATACTGAAGGAAGGTGGAGTCAAGAGTCTCCGAAACCGGCGAGCGTGTATGAAGAGAATTATGAATGTTGAGGAAGCGAGTGAAGTATGCAAGGATAGAGTTTCTGGCACTCTGTTCTCTCTGCCTACCCTGCAAGGGACATGGCGTGATGGTATGTATGTATGCTGTTTTAAATTTGTAGTATTATTGCATTTTTAGTTTTTAGCTCTTTGGAACAGTACTTGCATATTCCTGTATGTTTCTTAATCGTAAAATATTTTCGCCAACCGCGTTTAGATGTTTTACTATTGGAAGACATTTTTATTGTTTACCAACAACTACATATATTATGGCACTCTTAACTTGTAAATAATAATGGATTTACGTCGAGTTTTATTCATCCGTTCTATAAATGGCGCTTTTCATAAAAATCAATTAAAACGCATAATTTATATAATCGATTTTTTTAAAAATCGATTAATATTACTATAAAAATCGATTATTAGAAAAAAATAATCGAATAAAATAAAAATCGATTATTTTTTAACATCCCTAGCCTAGGTAGGTTAGTCTGCGCGACGAGGGTGGCTCCCCATCGTCTGACGAGATAGCCACCTGGCGCGAGGACGCCCGCCGAGATGTCATCGCCCGTTGGGCTACGCGGCTGGAGAGGCCTAGACACGGTGTTGTTACCGTCGAGGCCCTTCGGCCCGTACTGATGGAGTGGATGTAGCGGCGGCACGGAGTGCTCTCCTTCCGGTTGGTGCAGGTCTTGTCGGGGCACGGTTGCTTCGGCAGGTACCTGCACATGGTGGTGCGGAGGGAGTGGACTCCGTTCTGCCACCATTGCAGTAACGACGAGGACACGGCGCAGCATACGCTGGAGGTGTGTCCGAGCTGGGGCGGGCAGCGCCGTGACCTCGTCGCTGTCATCGGTGCCGACCTGACGCTGCCGGCTGTTGCGCGAGCGATGGTCGACACCGTCAGGAATTGGGACGCGGTCGCCGCCTTTTGCGAGGCGGTCATCTCGCAGAAGGAGGCGGCGGAACGAGTCCGGGGGGATTCCCGTGACCCGGGCCGCCGTCCGCGGCCGGGACGGCGCAGGCGCGAGCACCTGATGCCGCCCTAACCGAGGCTTCGGGTGATCGGACCGGGGAAGTGTCCGGTCACCCGACCGGACACTTCCCCGGTCCGATCACCCGAAGCATACATACCTAATTCTTGTTAGAGGCCATTCATAAATTATGTAAGACGTTTCGGGGAAAGGGGGTGTTGACTGAATATTATATATCTTACTATAGGCAGGAGGGGTAATGAACCTGACATTACGTAAGATATTAAATTGAAAATTACTAAGTTTAGTCAAAACTGTGATAGATTGATGTGAGTGAGTTAATAATACTTGTAGTAAAAAAATTGTAATAATAATACATTACTGCAGAGGCCAGCAAAAGAGTCATTGATGGACAAACGTGTGAATGTGGGCCGAGGCACACATACGTAAGTCCATCAATTCCTAGTTGTGGCCATGGCTTGCATAGGACTTTTCTCAAATAATGCGTGGAAATTAAAACTCAGTAAAACCGTATACATGACGAACAATGAACAACATTTTTCACGTGCTAAAGGGTTCATTTGTTTTTTTTTACATTATCAAACAGGTTTCTTTTTCAAGTCAGTTCAAAATTTAAATAAAACTCTGATAAGTTGCCTATTTAGTTACCATATTTTAAGGTAACAAATCGTACCATTTTTAAAATACACGATAGATATGAATTTACATGTATATTTATTTGGCCGTTAAAACATGACAGATATGGATTTTCATAATTTTTTTGCCAGCCTGCTGCTCACGTGTATTTGGTCAGTACAGCAATTTCAATTTATCTCGAAGAAGGTTGTCAAAATAATGCTCAAATTTCCAAGCATGTTTGAGAAAAAGATATTTTCAGAATAAACGGTTATATTTGATCAATAGAGCCTTTTCTTACAAAAAATCTTATTAAGAGGAAGGGGGGGAGTAGTTGCAATCTTATAATGTGTTACAGTAGGTGGGAGGGGACCAAATCATTCTTCAAAATTCCGTACGTAATTTATGAACGGCCCCTTAGGACTTTTACAAAATCCAATTACCTCAATACAATTATTTATGGCAGAAAAATATATTGAACTAGGGGAGTAGGTCTTGGTAACATGTCACATGATTTATTTGTGGGTTCCCTCAGTGTTGTTATAACATACCATACCTAATTAAGTAACCATATTTTTTTTGTTAATTAAAAAACAATTCTGATTATTTCTTTTTATTAAAATAATCGCGTTACAAGATTTATCATACAAAGCTCATTTATGGATTATATGTAAATAATAAATACTTCTCACAATAATTTCATAGACTTAAAATATATAACTTAAGAGACTTATTTACTAATATCATATGACGTTTACAAGAAACGACTATTTTAATACTAAGAATTATAAGTTCAAGACATACTGGAATAGATCATGGTGGGACTGACCAATTGGATCGTTTATATTCAATAAATAACGCTTCTAGGGTTTCTTATTCAATCGGTGCCAATAGATAGTGCATCTCGCTATATAAAATAGAATTAAAAAGTAAAATGTACATAGTGTTCTATCTTGTACAGTTGATATAGAACATTCCGTGAGCAAATTGAACTTGTATCGCTGCGATTTTAATCGGCTTTCTGATCTATGATTTTTCATAACAAGAAATTTGTTAGATCTCAGAAAACTACTGAATAAAAATTGTCAAAATCAACAATTGTATAACATAGTGACATGAAACAATGACAAATATAAATTCTAGTTCATGATTTGCTATAAAAATTGACAAATGGCAATAAGTTACTAAGAATAATAAAGGCTCTTTTTCTTTTATATTGCTCTGTGTAGTTTCATTATGATCTCAGCCCACATATGTCCCAATATTGGGCTAAGCCTCCTCCACAGTTAGAAGGCAATTGACCTACTATACCGCGCTGGTCAGATGTTTTTCTCTTGAACACGTACCATATTGTTATTATATACCTTAATCGGGCAAGAGAGGGAGGTGGTGAATTGTACTCTTATTCCGTCACCGCATAGAAATTCTGTCTATTTGTAACCTTACAAATCCGAAACTTCATATTTATAACAATCTTACATTTTAAGACTGCCAGCAATTTTCTTTATATCTGATTTATTTCGATCGGATACTAACCACCCGTGCAGATGATAATATACAGGGTGGAAGTGGACCGTTCCCGAAAACAAATACAGGTGAAGCTACTAATTCTACTCGTAATAATAGGCTAGAAAAAAGGGATTCGGATGAAAAAAAATTTTTTCACAACGCATTTTAATTTTTTTTCATACTCCATCGTATTAGGACAGTGCCATGTAACGATAATTCCATATAAAATACGTAACTTTACTCAGATGACAAAAGACGCAATCTATTCAAAACTCATGACCATATGTTCCAGAGTTAAACGACCTCGCGTGGTGAAAAAAAAATGTTCCTCCGAATCCATTTTTTTTAGTCTATCATCACAAGTAGGACTAGTAGGGTCCCTGTTTCTCTGGGTCTTTGTTTTCAGGAGCGGCCCATTTCTACACTGTATTTTGGTATACAACATTCATCAACATCATCTCAGCAAATATCCCACTGCTGAACTGGAGTCTTCCATACAATAATACAATACAAAATTGACTAAAATACGTTGGTCAGACAGACTGATACATCAACAATACAATACAATCACTCTCCAGGATATTATTACGAGTTTTCATTCGCTTGCATATTACATATTATGCATATTATATGCAAATATTTTATTTGCATATCCTTTAGTAGTCTTTCATGACACCGCGTGTCTTTCAATTGAACGAAATTATATTTTTGGCTCGACATAGATGATGATTGGTATTTAACGATGGGGCAGATGCTTGGTGCTTCATTAACGATATACAGAAGTAAAATGGACATCATTACATGAAATGACTGTATATAAACTTATAAAAACAATAGCGAATAATATCGTTATGATATTATTTTTGTAGCTCTCATCCCTTTAAGAGGGGTAAGCAGTAAAAACACTGCTACCACGTTGATCATAAGTGTTTCATTTCGACTTTTCCTTATTTTGCATAGATTTTTATTTGTACATTATATTCGTTAGTATTTTTTTATGAAAATCACATGCAAGAAATAGTGGAGTGGTTAATTTATTTCACCACCACACACCACATGTAAAATTTATAACCATTTTTAATATATTACACATAACTGTTTCATCTTTATTTTACATCTTCAATTGTTATCATCAACATCTATTTTTTAAGGAACACCTAACTCAATTTGAACATCTTTGTTACATTTTGAATGACACATAACATAATTAATTAATCATTAAATAAAAGATAAATCAATCATTGATGTTATATACTGTCTAGTGTTAACTAAAATTTATAGGTATCGGTGAAAATGAATATAATTCAATTATACCTAATCCATTCAGCTATCTACATAATACATGATAAACAGACATACAATCGTACAATCAAGTTATATGTCGTCGTTATAAGTAATGTATGCGTTGAGGTAATCGCCTTGTGGTTCAAGCGTTAGTTTATGAGGCGTTGGTGGAATGATCGCTGTTGTTACTGCATTTGCACTCTCCAGCTCCTGAAATATGAATATTTTAATTTAATCGATATTATAAATAGTAGATTGCACAGAGGGCATAGTGGTTGATATGTCGCCTCCCTTGCCAGTGTCGTGGCTACAAATTGGCGTTAGTTACAACTATTTCAGTTCCCATGTGGCGAAATGTGAACACAATTACCCTCCAACACAAGTGTGATTATCATATTAATCCCCCTTTCCCCTTTACCATAGCGGCGTGCTTTGGTGTGATTACACCCCGTTCAATCCGCCCAGGGCTACAGAGACCCGCCCCTCAACTATCTATCAACGCCGTGCGAGCGGGCCAACCCGGTCCTTGTCTTCGGTGACCCGCCCATCATATTAATCCCCTTCGGAGAAACCTACTTGGTTGGTTGAAAGAAATTTGTCGTAACGTCTCTTATTCAGACACCAACCCTATCGGAATTATTCAATATTTTTTTTTAAAACAACAATTTGTGTATCGCACAAAATATAGTCCTGCGTGGGATTCGAATCCACGACACTTAACACAGTAAGTCGGTATCTTAACCGCTACGCCATCTCTGCAGTCAATTTATCTATATTTATTTTGAATATCCGATGATTTCGGTTAACATTACATAGCTACGTAATCGTCCCAAGTTCGAAACTACAGATGACTTTATTTTTTATTTATTTATTTATATTTAATTTCATTATTGCTAACAGCGTGCCATACACAATAATATACAATATTTTTATACATACTGAGGAAAATAACATATTATAAAAGATGTATTGAATAATTACAATAAAGATAAAATATAATAAACTTGGATCAACATATACTACTGCTAATGGTCACTGCCTCCACATACTTCTCAGCTACAGACATAAAACATCTCTCTGTACAAGAAAATAAGTCTAGTGAAGTTTCAGAGGCTAGTATCTCATTATTTTCAATATAAATAAGTGACAAGTTACCTTTCGCCGTTTGCGATTCTTCTTATTCCATGGTGCGTATGGTATCTTCAAGTGTACAGTCTGTATGTGAAGTTTGCAGGCGCTGCTTTGTGTGAAACGACGACTGCAGTGTTGACATTGAAAGCGCTTCTCACCCGTATGCACCTAACAAACACATATATATATATACATATAACTTTCCATTATTCATGATTTTCTGCCAACTGGAATGGTTTGGTTATACTTTAAAAATTCAAATAATAAAAAAAAAATGTATTCGTGCGTTCTATTTTAGGATCCCTTGCCGAGGATATTAAAAAATAAAAGAAATTATTTAAGTTTACATTTATTAATTAATACGTAATGACTACGAAAATATTTATAATGAGTAAAGACTGCGAAAATATATTAGGCGAAGGAACTATCATGGCAACCGTACTTCGGGAGTCCAAGGATAAACTGACGCTTGGGCTCTGCGCTTGAACGGTAATAATGCTTATGTGACACAAATGTTTAGCGTCCTAACGGCAAAGGGAGCCTAGTAATCAGCTTAATATACATTGTACGATTATAACAGTACGTACGTACGTACGTGCGTGCGTACGTACGTGCATGCGTGCGCACGTGCGTGCGTACGTACGTGCATGCGTGCGCGTATGACATTTAAGATACTAGAGTACCAGAGCCGAATTAACCCAGCGCGGGGCCTGTAGCAAAATCTGTCAAGGGGCCCCAGATTTGATTTAGGTAAGGTAATTAAATAAAACAAACTAATACAAATAAACTTTTCTAAATTTAATATGGGCAAACTTAGAGCTAACACTTTCAATATTGACTTTTTTAAGCAAATCATGCTCTATATTCATCAAAGTGAGATAAAAATATTTTACACTCCTGTTTAAATTGAAGTTTTTTTACGGTTACACTCCCGCGGTTGGAGTGCGGGGCCCTCCAATTCCCGGGGCCCGTAGCATTTGCTACTCTTGCTACGTGGATAATCCGGCGCTGTAGAGTACGTATAAAAACAAACTTACAACAAGATGTCTGTCCCTGTTGCTGGGCATGTTGAACCGTCTGTCACAATGCGGACATCCATACGGTTTCTCGTTGGTGTGAGTACGCATATGTACTAGAAGATTCGCGTATTGCTGTGGAAATTTTATTTATTACATTGGTGTTTATTTTTTTAGGGTTCCGTACCCAAAGGGTAAAAACGGGACCCTATTACAAAGACTTCGCTGTCCGTCCGTCAGTCTATCACCAGGCTGTATCTCAAGAACGGCTGTCTGAACTGTCTAGCTATCAGCTAGACAGTTGAAATTTTTACATATGATGTATTTCTATTGCCGCTATAACAACAAATACTAAAAATAAAATGAAATATATATTTAAGGGGGCTCCCTTACAACAAACTTGACTTCATTTTTGGTCTAGGCAACCGTTCGTGCGTGAGTACCACTGGCATTTGGCCGATTTTTATTTACATATTTAAGTCGTATAAAATCAAAACCAGCAATCTGAACTGTGAATAACAAATGATTACCGAGATTTGATATTGAACTGCTATTTTAACTGGATTTTTGACACCATTTTACAGATTTTGACACAAAAGAGCGAACTCAGTAGTACAGTTATTTTAAATCTATTAAGTGATCCTTATCATAATCGATTGCTGGTTTTGATTCTATAACTTATATGATATTTATACGATAGATGGTATCCCGATGTGGTGAAGTTGGGAATCATCATCATCTCAGCTCATATACGACCCACTGTTGGGTGCAAGCCTCCTCCATAATGGGAGGGATATTGACCTATTATACCACGCTGGTCAGACGTGTTGGTATAGGGTTTTGTTTCGGGTTTTCCTTCTCTTAAGTTAAGAATACGATGTATAATTTTGCGTGGAAGACGTAAAATCTGAGGTATGAGCAGAATGGACAGCAAAACTCTCTGAGCAAATTTATATCAATAACTGTGATAGCTAGCCAGCCTTTTTTTTGTTGGGTAGGCTATGGTTCGGACACATACCGCCCGTTTCGTACGGAGCGACGGAAGAGCAGGGCGTGGCCCCAGGACCCAAGGTAGTCCCTCCCTAACGCCATTGGGCCAGATACTGGTACCGCTTCCTAGCCATCCATGGCCAGCCCGGCGGGTTAACCTTTCGGGTAACATCCCTTTTCGACGCCCTGGCTAGCTGCCAAGGCGTTGCCTCAAGCGGTCAGCCTCTCTGCAGATGACGGACTATTCTCCGGTCCACTCACTCGCAGCCTCGGCTAGGGCGGTATCAGGCGCAGATATTCACGCTTGCGCCGCCCCAAATGATCGCTAGCCAGCCTACGAATAGTGTTGATTATGGTGCAACCCTTCATAGGGAGGTTTATGTAGAAAACACTGAATGGATCGTCATCATCATTTCAGCTCATATATGTCCCACTGTTGGGCTCGAGCCTCCTCCATAATGGGAGGGATATTGACCTATTATACCACGCTGGTCAGACGTGTTGGTATAGAGTTATGTATCGCGTTTTCTTCACTTGCACAGATGTTATTTGCGTTCTACATCCATTAGTCGTGTGTTACCATCACTCACGGGTAAGATAGGGGGTGGTGAATTGTATTCTTACTCCGTCACCACACGAAATGGATCATTGAAATCAAATAATCCAAACTACTTACTCTGGTTGTGTGCCCGCATACATCACACATGTACCGCTTCAAGTACTCTGTGTCTGGATGCTCGGACTCGTAGTGCTTCCGAGCCTGCACATCGTTAGGCAAGTTTGTATTGCACTGGAACAAATTAATTACAATTAAACAATATTTTATTGAAATGAAAATAGCAGAGTTTGTTTTTTTTTTTTTTTTTTTTTACAGTGTTTTTTTTATTTATTTATCATTATATTTCTCATTCCACTATTTCGAAGATTTTGTTGATTTTTAATATCGATGAAACGAAGGAGCTATTAGGATACATTAATATCCATCTATTAGCTGAACCTAGCAAACATTTTTGTAGTAGTAGCAACACAGATAGATTTCTGTCTTCGGTGGGTCCAGGTTAGTACCTCACTCTCGCAGAAAACTGATGCCTGAGCAGAGCCAATGTGCTATTTCGCTTCGTTTGTTGAGCGAGAAACCTGACTTTCAAACCCAACTTTAAAAGGTGGGTTTTGGATGGTAGGCAGCGGCCTAGCTGTGCCGCTGGTATTGTAAAGGTCCATGAGCGACAGTAACACTTACCCTCAGGTGTATTGCTTGCTCATTTGTCACCATAAGCAAAGAATGTTTCAGACGTTGATGAATTTACTAGCAAAGGGTAGTTAATAGGTTATCCGTGTGATAACAGAGGAAGAACACAACCCTTACTGCTGTCATAAAAGACGACGATGGCTTTTGATATTTATTAACATCACTGCAAGAGATGGAAAACTTGAAATAAAACCCTATATGCCAAACCGTCCGACTAGCGTTTTATCTAGAATTATATCCTTAAGGGGAAGTTGAAGTACAATAGCAGACATCGATGGGCTGATGAGAAAAAAATAAAACCTTGCTACTTACTACATCGCAGTGAGTGACCGTTGAGATTCCATTGTTGACTATCTCGGAGCACGCACCACGACGAGGTCGGCCGCGTGGCTTTTTTGATGTGTCGGACTTCAGGCGACGACTTGGCTTCGTTGAACTAGGCGATCATACAATATATATTAATCCTTTGAGCCCTTATTATTGCTATTTATCTTTAGGTTGACTTTACTAATTGAAGTACTAGCTTCTGCCCGCGGCTTCGCCCACGTAAAAGGTTATTTTCCTAAAGATTTCATACCCTATTATTATTTTACCTCTTAAGGGTAAATTTTTACAACATGTTAATGTCATATTTATTTATATTTAATTAATAGCCTAAAAATAAGTTTCAAACTTCTGGCTTTAAAAATGATGATACCTCCTTACAACTTTTCATCCTCCTTTACAACCCCTTTTTTGCATTAAAAATTAGCCTATGTCCTTTATCAGGGTCTAGACTATCTGTGTACCAAATTTCATTTAGATCGGTTCAGTAGTTTTGGCGTGAAAGAGCGACAGACAGACAGAGTTACTTTCGCATTTATAATATTAGTAAGGATGTACGGTGGAAGAAGGATTGCATCGACGTCAAGTTATTGGAATTAATTGGTATCTTATGCCATTTAATAAAAATGATGATGAATGGGGACCATACTTATAGCTTGTCGCATGTGTTTCCTGTGTGGTAGCGACTACGACCCTTACTTTGCTCGTGGATGTCGTAAAAGACGACTAAGAGCCTTATAACGACCTGGGCCAACTCCATCTGATGCCGTTTAGTCAACAATTACATTCCCACGAGGGTTGACGTCTGCAGGCGGCCGGTCATAAAACTATTGACAATAACTTTTACAGTATGTACTATGAAAGAAGAGTACATATTGTATCGACCCCAAGTATTTGGGATAAGAGTAGGAGAATGATGATGGTGATGAATGGGGTCTGGTTTCGAGTCTAACCAGTAATACTGTTAGAATATAATTTTCTTTAAAGCAAACGGCATTAGTTGTCCGCAATCCAAAGGGCAAATAAAGATTATACTAGACTTATGACAGGCGTCAGTATTGTTATGGGTACTGATGATATACAATTTTCATAATAGTTGGAAATCTCAGTGGTAAGAATCTAATAAATCTTTAATTTGCCGGTTTCTCACGATATTGTTGTTCACTGTCATAACAGGAGTTAATTTTCTACTTAATATAAATTCGTAACGACGACGTAAGAAAGCGAGTAGGTTTGAAAGAGAGTATTGGTGTAAAGATGCGAAAGAGAATGCTCCGATGGTTCGGACATGTGGAAAGAATGCCGAACGAACGTCTGGTTAAGAAGATATACAATGCGAAAGTGGAAAGATGTAGGTACCGAGGGAGACCGAGACTAACCTACCTAGACCAGATCGGTCATGTACTGAAGGAAGGTGGAGTCAAGAGTCTCCGAAACCGGCGAGCGTGTATGAAGAGAATTATGAATGTTGAGGAAGCGAGTGAAGTATGCAGAGATAGAGTTCTCTGGCACTCTGTTCTCTCTGCCTACCCTGCAAGGGATATGGCGTGATGATATGTATGTATGTATGTAATATAAATTCTCGGAAAAGTGTGGTTGTGGGATTTGAACCTTGAACTTTTACATAGCACTTCCACGCTTCTTCAGTGTGAGTTCCTTATGAAGAATTCATTAACGCTTGTACATTTAGAATGATGACAAGAAGACTGAAAGGAATTCTGCGTTAAATCATTTCAGTACTAATTCCAATTTTTATACCTTAATTTTTCGTGCGGTTATGGAATAAGAATAGAAATCACCATTTCCTGTCCTAGTCGTGGGTGACGTAAAAGTCGACTAAGATATATAACAAACAGATAACTATTTATGCAAGAAAAGGAAAACTCGAAATACAACCCTACATCAAAATGCCTGACCAACGTGGTATAGTAAATCAATAACCTTACACCAGCGTGAGCTGCCGTATGACATTCACTTTTTGGCTCGTATTATATTTCGGTCTTTAAAGTAGACATCTGCCATCTACCCGACAATGTTTACACATTATACAGATTTAATACTCTAACTTTGCAGTTAGAATTGTATTAAACGATGACACAACCCCGTTATCAAATTACTGAAATTTAGCATTTAACATGCTTGATTATTTACAGAAACTTGATTGCGAGCGAAAAACTCCATGTGTGACATTCATTTCTTGCTCGTAATCAGATTTTTATAAATAAAGCATTAAAAATGCTATAGGTACCGGGCAGGGCTAGCATTATAGGTACCGGGAGAGACCGAGACTAGCCTACCTAGATTGGTCACGTACTGAAGGAAGGTGGAGTCAAGATTCGCCGAAATCGGCGAGCGTGTATGAAGAGAATTATAAATCTTGAAGAAGCGAGTGAAGTATGCAAGGATAGACTTCTCTGGCACTCTGTTCTCTCTGCCTACCCCGCAAGGGATATGGCGTGATGATATTTATGTATGTATAATTGCTATATTTCAGTAATTTCAATAAATATGTTATTGTGTTGAAGCCTAGATGCTAACTGTGGGATGTATATAAGCTGAAATGATGATGATATTATTGATACTTACACGTTGATAGTGGAGTGCTTGTATGAGCTACCTAGATGCGTGCTGAAAGCTGCTTCGCTGATGAACTGTAACTTACAGTCTCTGCAGTAGTACTCATCTGACTCGTTAATATTTAGCGTCGAACTCAGCTCTATCTCCTGTTACAATACATAGATGGCGTTAATTTCATATAATTAATTAAAAAGTTAGTTTCATCATCATCTCAACTCATATATGTCCCACTGCTGGGCTCGAGCCTCCTCCATACAGGAGGGAAATGGACCTACAACACTACGCTGGTCAGACGTATTAGTATAGGGTTTTATCTCGAGTTTTACTTCTCTTGTATAGATGTTATGATAACATATGCATATTTTATCTCTAAGTCGTCTTTTACGATCGTCGATCACCCACGGGTAAGATAAGGGGTGGTGAATTGTATTCTTACTTCGTCACTACACGGACATAAGTTAGTCTATATGGTTGTGGAAAATTGGAAATCAAAAGTGTGACCATACTTATAGCTTGTCGCATGTGTATTAGAAATAATAAAGATTATTACAATTTCGTGTCGTAACAGAAGATTAAAAGATTTACATAGATTTGGGCTAATTCCAGCTGATGCCGTTTGGTCAACTATTATATTCCCAAAGCAGCCTCTAACAAGTGGCCGGTGATAAAACTATTGCCAAAATGTAATATCTACGGTGAAAGACGAGTTCATTGCATCGACATTTACACTAACAGACAGCACACCTGATGGTAAGTGTCACTGCCGCCCATGGACCTTTGCAATACGATGGGTATAGCAAGGCCGCTGCCTACCAATATAAACCCCAAACCCACCCAGTTGGACTGCCGGCTCTCTCGCTCACCGAACTAAGTGCAATAATACATTGCCGTTACTCAAACATCGATCTTCTGCGAGAGTGTGGGACTATTCCGGACGGACCGACCCGCAGCTGTACACAGAGAACTTTCCACGGCGTGCTCCTACTACTATTTTTCAAAATATTTCTCTAGGAATGCCAATTTTTCACGGAGAAGCAAGGACGGTTTAGTTTACTGTGACCTTAAGAAAAGCGATGAATAATTAATTATATTACTATTGTTTGACTTAAATGTATTTGTAACCGGTGTGGTTATGAATACATTTAAATAAATAACATAATCTATGTAAAGAATAATTAATATAACCATTTACATAGTTTTTGGCGGGCACGTAGAATGCGATGTGGCGTTCTTAAGTTAAATTTAATATTTGAATGTTTTATAATGTTGTATTTAATCATTTTATAGGCATTTTATTTAATGTAATAGAGATAAAGTACTAAACTGTAAATTTGATACAAGAGTGGTGATTTAATGGTCTGTCAAAAAGTCGAGAAGAACCTAACCTAACTGAGTAGTCAGCGCTTAATTAATTGCTTCAACTTAGTCAATCAAAGGCAATGATTTACTGAAAATAATCTTCAAAAATTAATCAGAAACTTGAGGAATAAATGACTGCACAGATGGCGTAGTGGTTAAAGATACCGACCTTCCGTGCCAGTGCCGTGGGTTCGATTCCCACGCAGGACATTACTTTGTGTGATCCACAAAGTGTTGCTCTGAGTCTGGGTGTAATTTGTCAGCGTTAATTGCATGTTTGTAAAGTCCCCCGCAATACAAGGTTTATTTCCTTAGTGCAGGGTGGTGTGTAAAAAAAAAAAATTCATTCGACACTGAAGAAAATGGACATTTATTATCTAGGCTGGTAAAAAAAGAAGAACGTTTACCTGTTTAGTGTGTGCGATTTGTTTGTGACAATAGAGGCCGGTTTCACTGACAAAGCTGTGCCCACACAAGTTACACAAATACATTGAAGGATGTTTTATTCTAATGTGTGTCAACTGAGTTGAGGCTTTCCTGAAAATAATGTAATACCGACATGTCACACCCGAAAAATATACCTTAGAAGGCGATATTGAATCGTTATTTTGTCTTGTAATTATCACTATTTCGTTCTTCCTCCGTGCGGTGACGGAGTAAGTATACAATTCACCATCCTTATCTTACTCATGGGTGATCGCAAGAGACGATTAAGGAATATAAAAGGCATAATATATAATATCTATGCAAGAAAAGGAAAACTCAAATCAAAACTGACCAGTGTGGTATAGTAGGTCAATCTCCTTACCATTATGGAGGAGGCTCGAGCCCAACAGTGGGACATATATGAGCTGAGCATTCCATTCTCAGTATAGGCTTCAATTCTCAGAATTAGAGAACAATATTTGTGAGACTTACGCAATATTGAAAGAGATGTTGAAGTCGTTATTCTAAGTTTTATATGTTGATATTTATTTATGATGCCCGCTCTGTTCGTAGACTGTATTAGGTATTTCTCTCAATTAAGGAAACAATATATATTAGATTATGCCGAGTTTAGATAAATTTTGTATTTGATATATTATGATTATAAAGTCCACCGCGAAATAACGGTGTAATCACTGGTGCGGTGATTTTTTTTTTTTATTAAATATGAATGAAACAAGCATTCTAAACTACTGATTATTTCTCTGTCTGAGCATTTTCACCACTCATTTGTGAACTCAACTGAACAATGTATTACCACAGTCTAGAATCTACTTCTATCGGAAATCAAATTGGTTTTACCATAAGCTTTTCTACTAGAATTAGTAATTTATATTAAACAAAGTACACATATCAGAAGTGAAACTTTGGCAAACTAATTTTTAAATCTCGTTTACATTCATCAACCACATCTCTCTATCTCTCACGTGCCGCGCTTCTCGTGTCACGTTTCATCTGTAAAAAAATTATCCTCATGCGCGCAAAGAAGGTTTACTTCAAAATAAATATGGCGCTTAACAGAAAAACGTTACAATTTTTTTTCTCCCATACGTCGATAAAGAAGTTTCCCTTCAATGACCTAGGATTCATTGTGGTAAACTATTTTTCGCTTCATAAACGAGGTTTAATAAATACAAGCTTATGTGATACTTACATAAATTCCATATTGCAATGAGGACAGGGGTACGTTACGTTTTTGTGCCATCTATAATGCATCTGAGCTTGACCTCTGAAAATACATTTTTTTTAATACTACACCTTTTTTATTGCCTTTGGTGGCAAGCGAGCAGGCAGTCTACATGATTATAGGTGGTGAAACACAACCAGGTCGCTGCCTAGCCGTAAAGTTCTATAACTTATTCTTTCGCACATCAAACGAAACGCAGTAAAAAATTGCAACGTCTTAAACGTAATTTTTTTGCGAGAGTGTAGTACTATCCAGAATGAACCGACCATTTATGGCGGCAGGCAGAAAGCTTTCATCAGTGTGGTTCTACCACCAGTAAATATATCAATGATTATAAACTCTTTGCATAAGATTCGTGAATATTTTTTACTCCTTCGTGTGATTAAAAAATAAAAAAGAATATGCATCAGCTCATCGACTTTTACTATGAGTATATAGGTCTATCAACGAGCCCTGCCATAACCGCCGTGCTTGAAAGGCGGGTAAGCAATCGTAATCGACGTTGTTAAATTTTCTAGAACAGCGTAAAAAATTAATGCAAGAACCTTTTAGATGACCCTTGGTGAAACTAAATATTTCGAGATATCGCGTATTTACGAGTCCTGTGGAAGGCGGCATATTACTTATCGAGGTTCGTGTTATAGAGATTCCACTGTATATTGCCTGAGCCTAATATAATTTCTGTTCTAGCCAACTTATCTTGCCATGATATGCTTTAATAGTAAAACACGCTTCTTAGTTTTTTAATTGCAGCCATAAATCAGACGATTTGCTCGGGTACCATCCCACCACGCAGTTGAAGAAAATCAACGTCTAAGTAGAAACAATTTGCAATTGCGCTTAATTTTTCCCTGTCATTACAGTAAGCAGCGATTTGACTATAGCTCTGCTATTGTAAGTTCGTGAGCTGTAGTTACCTATTCATATTCAACAATCATATCATTATATTTAATAACGAATTTTTCACGCACTATTTTGTATTAAATTCTAAAACTATCTTTGGCCACCATAGGCGTATGTCGCTACATTCATTAAAATTACTTAAACTATATTCTGTTAAAATTTCCGTGTGGCGACAGAGTAAAAATTTATTCACCATCCCTCTTTCTTACAAATTTCTTATAAAAAACTTTTTCTTATAAAAAACTTATCCCAATTACTTTGGTCGACTCCATATATACTCTTTATTCCATCGTACATATTAGAACAGTTTTAGTAATAATCTTATGATCAGGCGCCTGCCTAATCTCGACCCTCTTTGGGAATGTAATTACTGACCAAAAGACCCAGGTTTTACGACATCCACAAGCAATGTAATGATGCCCAAATGCACACAACACAACTCTCGCTGTTAGAATAATATAGACTCACTTGTTTTGCATAGAAATGAAAAATCCAACTAAATTAATGAAAGTCCATTCATCTAATGGCACTAACTGTACAATTATCAATAATTAGGTACATACCACTTAACGGGAGTGGGGCTATAATCACACCAAGCTATCATGAGACTGTTTAAAATAACATTAAATTATATCCTCTTGTACTGGTATTAAGAATACAAAATGTTGACAATCCCTTCTTTGCCAAAGGAATCGTAAAATGCTGCCTAAGGGAGAACTGCGAGACTCTTGCTCTTGCATTTAGGCAACACTATAATGTTGGTACTATTACGTAGCCGCCCCCACATCGAAAAAGTTGACTAAGAGATATTTACGTAGATAATATGAGGAGGTAAAGTCGACATAAAACCATATACCAACCCATCTGAGCAATAGGTCTGTGGTATAACAGTTAAAATGTACTGTCCGACCGAAACTGGTTTTTACGACCGAAACCGAAACCGAATTTCAGCAACGGTCTCAGTTTCGGCCGAAACCGAAACTTTCTTATAAAGATCATGTTTTCAGAGAAAAATAAAGAAAATGTATTATAATCAGTCAGTTTTATTTTTTTTTCTTTAAATCACATAGGTAGCTTTAATACTTATTTATGTTGTTACCTAATGCACTGCAAACAAACAGGTTGCGACATGATTACGCACGTGGACGCGGCCAAATGTCATCGTCGCTTGGATGTCATTTACCGCGCCGAACACACCCGAGCACAGCGCGGAAACTCCCGAATGCAGTTCCGGTTTCGGTCGTAGTTTCGGCAGGTTTGCTGCCGAAACCGAAACATAATCGAAACTCGTTTTTTTGCCGAAACTAGACCGAAACCGAACATTCGGTCGGACACTATTAAAAGGCCTTTTTATTCTAGAAGAGCCTAGAACAGCAGTGGCATGTATGTGAACTGATGTTTCTATTAAAAAGCTTCACCTGTTATAACAAATATAGCTGCATGCTTGACAGGAATACTTAGATAAATGCGTTGTATTCATATGTTTGTACAATTTGCGCAGATTTTTGAAGTGTAACTTGCACATGTCGCATTGTATAGGACCTGAATGTACCTGTGGAAGCAAACCTGTTATAGTGATTAACTAACATTCATCCATCCATCCATCAGCCTGTAAACGTCCATTATTGGACGTAGGCCTCACCACGAGAATGCCATTTGCAACGGTCCTGTGCCACCTGCATCCAACGGTTTCCTGCGACCTTAGTAATGTCATCAGTCTATCTAGTGGAGGGTCGTTTTACGCTGCGTCGTCCGATTCGTGGTCGCCACTCGAGAACCTTTCTTCTCCAATGCTTGTCGGTTTAACTAACATTAACGCAATAATAAATTGAATAATTGGAATTTATTATTATTGTGTGGTGACGGAGTAAGAATACTATTCACCACCCCATATCTTACCCGTGGGAGATCGTACGAGACGACTAAGGGATATAAAACGCATATAACATCTATGCGAGAGAAGGAAAACTCGAAACAAAACCCTATACCAACAAGCCCTGACCAGCGTGGTTTAGTAGGTTAATTTCCCTCCCATTACGGAGGAGGCCCGAGCCCAACAGTGGGACATTTATGGGCTATGATGATGATGATGAAATTTATTATACCGATTCTTCAATTTATATTTAGTATTTTTAGCTGGGAGAAATGCTGGCTGTTGTAGTAAATAACTTGTGATCTGTATGCCACTTGTGGAATCTGATCCACTAAATTCTATTTTTATAAACTGGATACATTATAATTTTTCTTTATTTTATTTTTTATTTTTCTTTTTTATCTTTTTTCATTTTATTTTTTATCCTACCCTTTGAAATATTGTAATGTATTCAGTTTTTTTTTGACTGGGGTAATGCTTACTATAAAGATGTATACATAACATTTCATTTAAAGAAATAACTTAAAATTTAGATATATATTGTCAGTCTTGTCTTAACTTAAGGACACATGCAATCGGGCGATAGATAGTTAGATTCATTTCAAACGACATATAAAATTGACAATATGTAAGTGCTTGTATACCTACACAATAAATTATTTGATTTCATAATTTTAATACAACTTGGTGTAAATTTATAATTAAATCTAATTATCGCCCTCAGGAGCGGCTCTAGCACATGCAGCGCCCGGGTGCAATCAATTACCTGACGCCCTCTTGTATCAAAATTCGTGAAAAATTGGTGAAAAAAATGGATGGTTGAAAGTTCTTGACACAAAATCAGGTAAAGGCGATCGCATTATGAAGTAACAGTGAGCATGGCGACAAAGCAACCTACCCAAACCTGTCAAATAACGCACCCACTACGACTATAGATGGTTAGGCACTCGATATGGCGCCCCCTAACACCCGGTACCCGGGTGCACCGCACCCTCTGCACTATAAGTAAAGCCGGCCCTGATCGCCCTGCCTAATACTGCATTGGAGATATTTTCTGAGTGTTCAGTATTAAGAGTTCACTTCCACTGAGAGTGAACTAACATATTTTTCTTACATTTATATTTAAAGCCCTTTGACAGTGGTTATTACCAGCTATTACTATGCCTGATGCAAACTTAGCTGCGCTCACAAGTGGTGGACCAGGGAAATTTCATCACATGCAATCATGCCAAAAACGTATCTGCAGCCTCCCAGATACACTCTGAGCTGAAGGCAGGTGGATCACTTATGGGTTATGTACTCGGAATGGTAACCTGACAATTGAATCACCTAAGTCTGATATGAAATAGGTGGTACTAATAAAGGAACTTACCGGATCATGTTTTAACATATGCTTTTTGTATGTCACTAACTCTCTAAAACCTCTAAAGCACATACTACATTTGAATTTTGCCTCTGTATAATTTCTGGAATTCTGTCTCTCCTGAATTAATCTATATTGTTCCTCATGTCGAACAGGAGAGTAAACCAAGAAGTCTTTGGGCATTTTCTTCATTTTTCTGACTGGTTTCAGTGTTACCAGACCTTTGACTCTTTTACCACCCTTGGCGCTTAACCAATTCGGTCGAGATTCATACCAATTTGCGTGTTTCTTGTTACCTTTTTGTAAGTGAGACCAAATATAATGCTGTTTGGCTGATGTCCTGTAATTTTTTTATTTAGACTATTTATGGTGTTGTATAATTAGATTTCCAAAATATAAATATCATCTTTACACAATCTATATATCAATTAATGTACTTTATTTGACAAATAATACCATAGACAGAAGAAATATGTTAACAGGACAAAATTTAGTACTAACTGAAAAAGAAGACTTATTGCCTGTCAAACTATTTATACTCATGCTTTTTATCTAAGAAATGGTTGGCAGATATTTTACAACTTATTGGTGGTCTCTTTATGTGATTTGAGAATTATATTTAAGTTGTTATTTATACTAAAAAGTAAATATTTATAAAAAAATAAATATTAGTAGCTTCCGTGTGGTGATGGAGTAAGAATACAATTCACCAACCTTTATCTTACCCGTGGGTGATCACCCACGGGTAAGATAGGGAGATACAACTAAGGGATATAAAAACGCATATAATATATATGCGAGAGAAGGCAAACTCGAAACACAACCCTATACCAACATGTCTGACCAGCGAGGTATAGTAGATCAATTCCCCTCCCATTATAGAGGAGGCCCGAGCCCAAAAGTGGGAAATATATTGGATGAGATGAATGAAATGATTAATAAATTAAAAATCATCATTTCCCTGCTCTCGTCCCAAATTACTTGTACTCGAAGTAATATCTATTCTTCTTCTGTCATATATATTACAAAATTTTTGCCATGTTTATTGACTGAGCACTTGCCTTATATTAACCCTTGTTGGGAACATATTTGTTGAACAAACAGTATCTGTGTAAAACATAACGACCTTTACAAGCAATGTAAGGGTGCATAATATTTGTAGCTGCTACTATACAGCACACATTATTAAATTACAACATTAAAGTCTTTGTTCTCCAGTCTTATAAAAAAGCGCAAAGGCATTTGAGGAAGGTATTGCTAATATCTATAAGTCTTAATGAAATTTATTATCAGATAGTATACTGGGATAATGTAAATATACAAAACATACTGCAGTAACTTTTTTATACTGTGTGGTAGCTGCTACGAATACTACCAACCCTTATTTTGCTCGTAGATGTCGTAAAAGACGACTAAGAACCTTGTAACGACCTGGGCCAACTACGTCTGACGCCGTTTGGTCAACAATTATATTCCCAAGG
Source organism: Lymantria monacha (assembly GCA_905163515.2). Lineage (NCBI taxonomy): Eukaryota > Metazoa > Arthropoda > Insecta > Lepidoptera > Erebidae > Lymantria > Lymantria monacha. The sequence goes on along the minus strand of LR991081.1, from coordinate 9,862,170 downwards.
AGGGTTGACATCTGGCAAGCGGCCGGTCATAAAACTATTGCGAATAACTTTTACAATATGTACTATGCAAGAGTACATATCGTATCAACCCCAAGTAATTGGGATAAGAGTAGGAGAATGACGATGATGACTGTAGTAACTCTTTTATTAATTTCTTACCTATCAAAATTGACTTCTGGACATTTTCTACACACATACTTGTACATATGTTTTTCAGTCATGTGGGTTTTCAGTAAAAACTCTGTTTTATAGTAATAATTGCACAATCCACAATGAAAAGAACCACTGACATGCTGAAAAAAAAGAAGTTTTATATTTTTAGCAAGTGGCTTATATCATATTTGGTGAATTATTTTTAAAGCTAAAATATTTTTGTAAAAGTTGTAGGACACATGAAATAGCTACAGGCCCAATAAAGAAACTGCTAACATATCCACAAACAGTAAAGGGACATACCTATATATTAATTTTTAGTAAATTCTCAGCATTGAAGTTTGTGCTGGCAAGTTGTACATAGTGCATATATCAAAATTCAGGTACAATATAGCATTTTCATGTAGTGTCTGAGTAGGAAAACCATCAAACCTCTCTCTTCTTTATTAGCTGTGGTTTTTGTAAAAAACTATTAAAGGGAATTTGCATACAACATCTATACAAGAAAAGTTTAAACTTAAAATAAAACTTGGATAGAGGGGTGGTTAATCAGTGTATAAATCAATTCCCTCCTACTGTAAGAGGAGGCTCAAGACTAACAGTGGGTCCTATGAGCTAATATTCCTTCCTTCCATAGTAAGAAAAAGTGAATTAATAGGAGAAAGTATAAAATTAATTACCTTATCATGCATTCTCATATGCACATTTAATCGATTCTCATTGAAATATGCTTTGTTACACACTTTACATGGATATTTACCATTACTAAATAATTTATATACTTCTATTGCAGCTTTAGCCTCTTTAACTGATATAGGAATCATCATAGCATATTCTTCCTCTAAATTTGAACCATCAACTCCATCATCAGATTTAATAGTATTAGAAGATTGTAATAAGGTTTTAAAACTCATATCGTCTAAATTTGTAGATGTTGCCTGCTCATTATCACTAATAACAGTCTCTTCATTGTCTATAAATGATTCGCCCACATCAATATCTGGGTTTTGTTCATTTAATCTATTTGCTTCATTCAAAATAACTTTAGAATCATAATCTTCAGCTTCAATATCAATATCACTTTTAATAATATTTTCAATTTCTATATCATAGCATACATTAGTTACAGATTTGAATGTATCATCTGATGTCAATGTACTACAATGAAGTATGGGGACCGAGTTTAATTTGTTGACACTACAATTAACTCTATTATATTTAGTCCACTGAAAGGTAGTATGTTCAAGATGAGATTTGTCGAGGCTCATAATTGAGACAGTAGGGCCAATGTTAAATAAAGCACGGTTGAAATTTGTTAGATTTGATATTTTAATCTGTAAACAAAATAAGTGTTAATATTCATATTTTTTTACAAATCAATAGATGTACTCTTATATGTTTTTACCTCTTTATTTCTATTAAGTATCTCTTGTAAAGCATAATGGGCACGGTGACATTTGTCTCGGAATTTTCTAAAACTCCTTACGGTAGCTGTGCAGTAATAACACAAATAATCTGGCATACCACAATTTTTCTTGGTCTGTGAGTATAAAATAAAAGTTTTTAAGAATTAGTTATATAATTTAAATATTTAGCAAAACTTAAAAAACGACGAACATTGTTTTGTTAGTTTTCATACTATAAACAATAACTACCTGAAGACCAGAAATCCAATTGAATTCATATCTTAGTTGGCCACTGTCCATATTATATAATTTGACGTCCGTGCTGAAACACACGGTGCACGCTTTCAAATCATACATTTTGTTCAATATTCAGTCATCTCCTCATTAGAATATGTTTAATAAATAACGAAGTCCTAAGCTACAACTAACAAACACTCTCCATTCTCCAAACCATTTGACAAATCAATGACAAATAGAGATGCGACATTTTTGATATGAAGTGTTGGTTTCTATCTCGCAACAATGTGCACTTGGCTGTCGTATTTTATTGTTTTATTACAATACACTTGACAATGAAGCTGTCCTAGCTTCATTGACAAATGTATTGTATTAACATGAAAATGAATTAACAGTGTGGCCATAGCACTGTTAATGGCGGCGATTTGACTTAATAACGGACAATGACTAACATGAAGATATTAAAGAGGTGAAGAAAGTTGTACCTCGATACTGGCAAATATTGCTCGTAAAGAAAGTGATTGCCATAACGAAAAAAAGGAGAAGAAGAACAAGAAAATGGAATTACCTACTAATCTTTGAAATGGTATGAAAATGTTTGTATTTACTGGATATGTATCGACAGATAGCGCGCAAAGCTTTTTCTGTTTATTTACTTTTAACTTCTAAAGAAACCCTACCAACCTGTCTACTATATACATACATACATACATATCATCACGCCATATCCCTTGCAGGGTAGGCAGAGAGAACAGAGTGCCAGAGAACTCTATCCTTGCATACTTCACTCGCTTCCTCAACATTCATAATTCTCTTCTAACACGCTCGCCGGTTTCGGAGACTCTTGACTCCACCTTCCTTCAGTACATGATCGATCTGGTCTAGGAAGGTTAGTCTCGGTCTCCCCCGGTACCTACATCCTTCCACTTTCGCATTGTATATCTTCTTAACCAGACGTTCGTTCGGCATTCTTTCCACATGTCCGAACCATCGGAGGATTCCCTTTCGCATCTTTACACCGATACTCTCTTTCATACCTACTCGCTCTCTTACGTGGTCGTTACGAATGCGATCAATCAGCCTAACTCCACAGATTTACCGTAGAGATCGCATTTCGACCGCATTAAATTTACTTTCATACTCTTTTCTGCATACCTAACTCTCGCTTCCATATAGTAATGTTGGGACAAGCACTGCGTTATGTATTGCTACACGTGCCTTCTGGCTGAGGTGGTGGCTACCGAGAAGTTGCCCCAACGCTCCATTCACTCTATTGCCCGCATTCACTCTTCGCGCTATATCAGTGGTGTACCTTCCATCTCGGCTAAATCCACATCCAAGATATACAAATTCATCCACTTGCTCCAGTACATCATTACCTATTGTTACTCTTACATCTGTTCTGGCTTCATCTCTTTCAAAGACCATTATTTTGGTTTTGCTCACATTCACGCGTCTAATATATAATTATAATAAAGCTTAAGTCCTATAGGATCATATAGGTAATGAGATAGGTAACTTCATTAGTTGCTTGTTAATCAAGTGCCACCGAATAAAAGGGCACACGTTAATTGTTAAGTAGATACATCTTCATCACAGAGAAAAGATCTTGCATGTTGCTGGCAGCAGTGGCAGCTAAGTGCAAATTGTCACGAAACTCAATAGTTGCAATGGTTTATTCTTATGCCCTAAATAAATATGACAAAGGGGATAAACCATATTTAGATTTTTTTTAAATTTATTTAATAAAAAAGCCTTAGTCCTCTTAGATATTTTTTTATTATCTTCGAGTTCATCCAGGGTTTTTTGGCGGGAATCTGAAAACGTCATGTAGTGGTCTTGTATTATATTCGATATCGTAGTGTCTTATCATGTTATATTAGATAATTTTGATGTCATTTTATGTAATGTGATGCGGCGGAACTGCTAGGGTGTCGTAAATATGATATAAAATTGCTTTACAACGTTTTTGTTTTCCACCAAAATTCCCATAGAATACCATTAACAATGTGGCCATAGCGCTTTTGATGGCAACGATTTGACTTCATGACGGACCATGACTAACATGAAGATACCAAAGACGTGAAGAAAATTGTAACTCAACAATGGCTCGTATAAGTAGCTGATTCCCAAAACAAAAAAAAAAAGAAGAAGAGGGTAAGTTTTTTATGTGGTGACAAAGTTTGAATACATCACCCCTTTTTTGTCTCATTTTTGTGGGCGTAAAAGACGATTAAATGATATGATATATGTATATCCAACATCTTTTTAAGAGAAAGAACAATCGAAATAAAACCGTTTAACAATACGGTTATCATTATCATTTCAGCTCATATACGTCCTAATGTTGGGCTCGCGCCTCCTCCATAATAGGAGGGAAATTAACCTACTATATCACGCTAGTCAGACGTATTGGTAATGGGTTTAGTTTCGAGTTTTTCTTCTTCTTACATAGATGTTAAATGCGTTTTATATCCCTTAGTCGTCTCATACGATTACCAACGAGTAAAATAGAGGGTGGTGAATGGTATTCTTACTCCGTCACCACACGTCAATACGCTTAGCCAGCATGATATTATTTATTGAGAAGAAGACAATGAACCGACATGACTGACGACTAAAATATAAATCTATTATAATTTTTTAAACTTATTTTACTTGACATTGGCGAAGTTGTGGTTAATCACTCACAGAGGCCATTCATTAAGAAGAAGAAGAAGAAGAAGATATTCTATATTGATTGCCCGTTTATTGTGAAGGACGCTCATGCCTAGCCGTGGGACGTACACGAGCTGAGATAATATGTTGATGAATAGAAGGTCTGAAGAAGATTAAAAGTTGCCTCAGTGTTGAAATGGCCTGTGATAAATTTACTATTCCACCACCAGTCCAACAGAGGATTCACGTTAGGCCCACAGCCGGTCGATAAAATTTTATTAAAGTGTTATGCAGCATATTTTGTTCTTCTTCCAAATATGGTGACCTTATACATTCTTAGCCAAGCAGTATGGTAACGCAATTTATTTTACAGAAGTACATACTAGTTTGTGCCTACGACTTCGTCGACGTAGAAATTATGAGTGACTTCGACAAATAGAGAACCCTGTGCTGTAGGTAGGTAAATACTTACTTCAAGTCGTATCGCATTTTTGTCCGTTCTATTGTGTGCAATCTTAATTCTTTGCGAGTCTTTTCATTACAAACAAACTGCTATCAAAATATGTCTCTACTTTCAATAGTTTCGGCTCGTCGTTGACGAGTCATTCCACCAGCTTCTTTTACGTATATACCTACATAGATGATATAAAACAAAACACAATTAAAAACTCTAATTAGGACAATCATAAGTATTTATTTTGTATATACCTATTAATATACAAGTAGATACCTAGTCCCATACAACACGATTATTATCAGCATTAAATGCTTGCAATCACTAAATACTAGGCATAACGGCATACAACAACTCAACAACACAAATTATTGTCTTTATAATTATACATTTACGTCAATTGACATTACAAATAGTTATAACAATAAATACCTATCTTTGGAATGTTATTGCACAATATTGCTAAAATTAATTCACAAAGAAGTTCCTCATTTGTTGTCAGATCCGATGAGAGCACAACCAAATATCTTGAGCTGTTTTTTTTTTACTTCTTAGTAACAGTTGGACTACAAGAATATTAAGACTCAATAATGTAACCGTAACATGTAAAGAGTGACAAAGTATCAATCTTGGATTAGTGTTGCGTTTAGTAGGTACCATAGTACTTACTAGTTACATGTAACTTACGTTGATTTAAATTTAGTCTTAAGTAAAAGACAAAGTGATGATAAAAGGAGGGATTAAGTCACTCTACCTTCGGTTTCTATATCTAATTTAACTTTCAGATAAGTAAATAGAGCGATGACTGTGGTGCCCAGGAATCGGTCATAAATCCTGAAAGGGGCGGAGAAATTACCAAACTATAAGCGAAATCATAGTTGACCGAAAAAAGTGCAGCAAAAGGAATTTTTCACGGGGACATAATTAGTCAATCAAATGATCATTATTTTTTCATCAAGCAATCTCTTTTGTGTCCAACTGTATTTATACGATTAATTCACACTCAAATTATAAAGATAAACATTTTAAAGATATGCGTAAATACATAACAATAATATAACTATAAATCACGTAAAATATCAACAACAAAGTATTAATTATAAATATAATATATATATAAGTATAATGAAAATCCCACGAGGAAAAAAAAAGATTCTCAGGCTATTGCCTCAGGTATTATTATTAACAACGCTGCATGAAAATTTAACGGATTGAATCTGAATAATATAAAATAACCTTAGGACCGCAAGTTTATTTATTATCCATTTTGATTCTTAATTACATCATTCGTAAGGGGCGTCCATTAATTACGTGAGGCATTTTTGAGGATTTTAACCTTAACTTCCCTTATCTCACGTGAGATTTTTCAAAACTTGTACTTGGGTATAAAGGTTTTTTTTACTTTCATTTACCTTCAATTTAACTTTGACGAAGTTTTACAGCATTTTCGGCTAACAAAATTAGGTGATATTTGTCAAGAACCCCCTTCTCTCAAGTGAGATTTAGTAAGATTCGGATCATAATTAATATCTCACGTAATTAATGGACGCCCTCTAATAAAATTAATTTAACAAAAAATATTTTTTTTTAAATGTATCAACAACAGTGTTTTTTAATTGCGTGTTTCTATTTTTATCTTAACTAGATGCTCAAGACATTAATTAGCGTATAGAAATTTAAACGTCCAATTTCGGCAAGAATTAACATTTTAAAACTAAACCTTTGTAGGTATAATGGTCCATTTTAACGCAACATAACTTTGCGTTTATAACTAAATAAAAAAAGAATTTAAAAAAAAAATAACAAATCAAACAATTAATATTATTTAACACTAAAATTTTGTAATAATAGTACAATTTATTTTTGTAGGAAAATGGCAAGATCGACTTCAGTACAATCTTTTACTAGTTGTCGATTCATCGTGTGATAAAAAAAGGAATTAAAAAAGAAACGGGGCAATCAAAAGCTCGGCTTTGGCAATTCTTTTTTTTTTTTAATATTGTTCAAAGGCATTCGATGTTTACAACAATTTCATCCACTAGTGCTGACCTAAATTAATATGCTTTTCAAGCATACTTTTAAGTAGCTCACTAAAAGTTATTATTTAGCTGAAGCCGAGCTTAGTTTCAATAAATGCGTGTAAATTTATCTTAATTGTTCGATAAACTTCTTCACTTTCTTTTTTGAAGTCCCAAGAAGCATCCGCTTTTATTTGTCCTGGGCGTCGTAATAATTAGAAAATAGAAACGGGAAAAGTTAAAAAGAAATTTTATCTAAACAATAAAATGGAATGATGGCGTGATAATGGAAAAACGTGAACGGACTAAGTCCAGTTGACTGTTGCCTTAATAACAAAGTATCCCAGTTGTAAACTTTTATGAATAAAATCTACGCACTTCCTTAATTTTCCTTCCAAGAAAATAATAGCTTACAGACCCTTATTGTAGAACACAGTTTCTGTCTTGGGATATTTCTTTTGCACCGTATCCTGTAAAATATATTTTTTTTCATATAGTTAAATAAAAATTAAAATATTAAATACTATTTTTAGTTTTTTAAATATGTATAGATGACCACGGAACATCGAAAAGCCTTAGGATTTAAATAAAACTTACAATAGTTTTAATAAAGAAAAAGAATATAGTTCTTTTTCTTTTTCAACAATATTTATTCATATAATATCATCATCATCTCAGTTCATATACGTATGCTGCTATCGAACCTCCTCCACAATAGGAGAGAATTGAAATAATATAACACGCTGGTCAGATGAGTTGCTATAGGATAATATTTCGAAATTTTCTTCTCTAACCTTATATGCATATTATAGTCCTTTAGTCGTCTTTAAATACACCCACGGGTAAGAAAGGAGGGGCGGAATTGTTTTTGGAGTTTACTCCTTAAGAATCGATTTTCATATAAGGCGCCCAGTATGAGAAAAATTTGAGGAGTTAAATCTAGTGATCGAATGACCGCGTTACGTTTTTGGTGCGCAACCTATTCTGCGCACCTTTCACTTTCTGACGTGAGATACTACTTCACTGAACAGTTTTAATAACTGTAAATAAAAATATATATATTATTTTTAGTCAAATGAGCTTTTTTTGCGCCTGTTTTGATAATCGTACTTAAGGAGTAAACTCCAGTCGTGCGTCGGAGCTGACACACACACTTTTTTTTTTTACTTTACTTTCGCTCTCTTTTCATCTTAACCTACACTCAGCACTAGTGATCGATATTTAGACCACCAGGTTTGCACAGGCAGTAGGTGCATTTCCTGTTTGAAAAATATTGACAATGTATGTCATTTATTGGAACGAAGTTCCTTATCGCGCGTTGTGAAAGGGGGCTAGACGGAAAAAATTCTTACGAAAAGTTGTCACGACACTTTTTGCTATAGTAAGCTATTGTAAGCTGTGCGGCGTCGCTCGTCGGCTCTCTTATAGAAAGCAAGCCAGATATTTTCATTTCTATTTCGCATTGAACAGTGTGGTGTCGCGACGATTTTTTTTTATAGATAGAGTGATTCAAGAGGAAGGTTTATATGTATAATATATGCATAATGTACTAGAGAAACACTGATAATTTTAGAGGTTTCTAATGTGATGTCGTAAATAAACACATTATTTTGCGCTTACATTGCAAACGCTGGCTGAACCCTACGAAATAGATCAAAATAAAGTACTACAGTATTATACAGCTTAAAAAGGCCTACAAAAAAGTCCGCGATGGTATATATCTATCTCTTAAGGATAACATACTATATCCATTTTAATACTTTAAAAAATGTTCTATTATAAAACGGTAATTGAAAAGCTATTTACACAAATACTGTATTAATCCTTATCATTTTAAATACATTAGTTGGCTTGAGCATTTCATGAAGATATTTTTTTTCCTTCAGACCATGCAAATTAAATCAATACCTTAAGAGATATAGCAAAATCAAAATAATGCGCAACGAAATTATTTTCGCCCGTGACCGGGCCGCGTGGCCGGCTCGCGTTCGAGCTCGGGGCCGAAAAGTTTTGGTAGTCTAGTGGAATTGTATATCCTATTATTAATATTATAAACGTGAAAGTTTGTAATAATGTATGGATGTGAACATGTTTGTTGCTCTTTCACGTAAAAACTACTGAATGGATTTTGATGTTTATAGTAATATAGCTTGCACATCAGAATAACACATAGGCTATAATTTATAAAGATATTTTGCAAATTGGCTAAAATATAACGATAAAAATCGCTTAAGGCAGAAAAAAATTATATAATTAAAATAGAACTTCGTTCCATCCGGGTGTCCCTTGACACCTCCGGTTTTTTTTTTATTAAACTATAAAAACCTATGCGCATTTCATTATATACACACAGCATTCTGAATGAGGAAAACAAATATAAATCTAAAAATATTCTTCTTCTTCTTCTCAGCCTATATAGATATGCCCAAGTCTTAACAGTGGTAACTGTTAAGACTTGGGCATACCTCCAGATATGGGAAAATTAATACACACTGGCCAAACGGCTAGACATACGGTTTATTTTCCTTTATTTTCCTTTTCTAGCAGTGAAGATGTCTTAATAATTTTTTTTACGATTGCCATGCGAAAAGTAAAAGGTGTTAATCATCATTCTCCTACTCTTATCCCAATCACTTGGGGTCGATACAATATGTAAGTCTTCCTCTCTTCTTTCATAGTACATATTGCAAGAGTTATTGGTAAAAATTTTATGACCGGCCGCTTGCCAGATGTCAACCCTGCTTGGGAATGTAATTGTTGCCCAAATGAATCAGATGGATTTGGCCCAGGTCATTATAAGGCGTCGCCTTTTTTACGACATCCTTTTACGACATCCACGAGCAAAGTAAGAGTTGGTAGTTTTCGCAGCCGCTACCACACTGCGAAAGTAAAAAGTGGTAATCATTATATTCTTACTAAGGGAATTATCCTCAGGAGAGGACTCGTGTCCAAAAGCAAGATGTTTAAGAGTTTTGTTTAAAGGGAAGAAATAAATACCTGTAGGTCATTTTCAAGGCTGCTGACAGAAAGTGTGGCGCGCTGTTCGAATAACGCACAGCAGAAAGGCGTGGCGAACGTCACACACAATCCCACCAGGAACAATTGGAAGGGCATCACAGCCATTGGATAACGGTTAAACATGCCGCGTTGCGTCGCCCAGTTAGTTATGGCGGGGGTGATAGCTTTAATAAAAAAAAACATCAGTATTCAGCATTTCGCCGTCCATAGTTGGAGTTTGGTCATGCATCGAACTGGTCTGGCGTTTGCCAGTTGGGCTACACAGTTATACCAAGGCCTGATTTGCGGTGCTTGCCGTAAAGAAATATTCGAAAATGGTTTAAACTGAGCAGGACATCAGACCATTTTTATTGCCCCCTCAAATCTTGCGTAGGCCCACTCCTATAAATGAGGGTTACCGCAATCGCCGGGCTTGGCTGGCTGGTTAATGATCGCATGTTGTATTTTTCGAAGTTAAATTGAAAAAAAAAATACTTACTCATGCCGGGTATGGCCATGCCAACACGCGATATGCATACGAGGAATATACCGGTGCGTGCCGCCGCTTTGGAGTCTCCTACCCGCTGTCCATCAGGCACCGTAAACACAGGAGTACCATTTATCAATTCACTGAAAAACAAAAAAGATATTAGTCGAATTATGGAAGACTGGCAGCTGTAGGTTCCTTTTTTATAGGCAGGTCGATTTCTCTTATATAGATACAATTATTTCACATGGAGCAGACTTTTTTTGCTGTGGACTATGGAGCTGGTCGCGCTCTGCCATATCGGTCCGAGGCGTCGGAAGAGGCGGCGCGCAACCACATAGACCCACCCTGCAAACACCTCTCTTCGCCGTGCGAGCGGGCCACCGGTACCCGAGCTTTGTCTTCGGTGGCCCGCCCGGCTCGATGGAGCAGCCGGCGAGCCCCATTGACTGCCATATTACTTCTCAAGGACAATGGCGCATATCACCAGCACAGATTGCTTTGCTTCGATGGCTACCATTTGTAAGCCTATCTCGTAAAATAGAACCATAATTATGTGTCTTAGCTGTGTCTCTATTTTTCGCCAAGTTGTCCCTCGATTTTAGTTAGCACCGCAACACCCAGCACATTGGCAAATATAAATTTTACTTTGCTACGTTTTATGGTTCCTCATGTTGTGATGGCTTATGAATAAAAAGTGTCATCATCCCTTACTTCCAAAAATGAGTCACAAAAACCAGCAGAAGGGTCGGCAAGAGATTGGGCAATAATAGCACTTTCTTAACCTTTTAACATGAATTACGGAGCATGGCGTTTATGGGAATATTCTCTTTTGCCTATTTCTAATAGTGGACGTAGATAGCTTTGATTTTACTCATTATACACATTAAACTTTCTGCCAGACAACTATTCTAATCAATCTTAATGCTCACATAGGCCTCTTGAATTTTATCCACAGTTATCTACAGTAACTAAACGACCTTTAGTTATCTGAAAATATAATTAGGACATCAAATAAAAAGTTATCATAAGGGCAACCAGGCTTATCGTAAAACAAACTTCTAATTAGTTTACTTAATACATAATAAAGAAAAATATAGATGATTGATCATCTTTACAAATTCTTGCTTGGAAATTTGTTACAAAGGTAACGTGAAGATAAAAAAATACTCACTTGCTTCGCATCATAGGTATGTTGATGAAATTGGCGCCACAGACCGCTGCAAAAGGCACCAATCGCGCATATATTGGACTCATTTTCTGTTGAAAAACAAAATTAAAAAGAATTAGTTAATATGTTTGAAGCTATTTTATAACGATTAATTAATTCCGTGTGGGACGGAGTAAAAATACAATTCTCTCCCTTTCATGTTTAAAAAACGACTAAGAATTATAATATGTAAATAACCTCTATGCAAGAGAAAGAAAGCTCCAAATAAAAAACCTAACCAATAACAACGTGTTTGTATTGCGAGGAATCGCCATCTGTACAGTCAAATACATTATAGTGTAGGCACATATTTCTCCTATTCAGTCATAGGCCTTGGATTTAGCATTTGAGAAGCTGCTAGACTTTTAAAAAGCACTTCTGTGACAACAATTTTATATAATACTAGATTTCCTACTATTCTTCTACCTCTATTGAAAATCTGTTCTAATTCATTTAACAGTTCTGATACCTACTTATACAACTCTAGCTGAAAGTTAGTTTCCTAAACATAGTGGCATGATGTGTAAATATATGCAATAATATTGAGAAAGTGTTTCCCGTCAAAACGAGAATGTAAATGGAAAAATTGATCACTAAATATAGACAACACCGTAGTTTGAATAATAATAAAGCCTGTAAAGTATTTGAAATAGAGGTGGATTTTTTATTCTAACCAAAAGGCTTGTAAGCAATGAATCTCAAAGAGAATAGTCGAGCTATCTGTGAAATTTGCCTTAATAAGTTAAATTATAACATTCTGTATAAACAACTAAATATATAAGTACAGTTGTATAGATTTTTAGACGCATAATTATATATATATATATATATATATATATATATATATATATATATATATATATATATATATATATATATATATATATATATATATATATATATATATATATATATATATATACATACATTCATATCATCACGCCATATCCCTTGCAGGGTAGGCAAAGAGAACAGAGTGCCAGAGAACTCTATCTCTTCATACACGCTCGCCGGTTTCGGAGACTCTTGACTCCACCTTCCTTCAGTACATGACCGATCTGGTCTAGGTAGGTTAATCTCGGTCTGCCTCGGTACCTACATCCTTCCACTTTCGCATTGTATATCTTCTTAACCAGACGTTCGTTCGGCATTCTTTCCACATGTCCGAACCATCGGAGCATTCCCTTTCGCATCTTTACACCAATACTCTCTTTCATACCTACTCGCTCTCTTACGTCGTCGTTACGAATGCGGTCGGTCAGCCTAACTCCACAGATTTCCCGCAGAGATCGCATTTCGACCGCATTAATTTTACTTTCATACTCTTTTCTGCATACCCAACTCTCGCTTGCATACAGTAATGTTGGGACAAGCACTGCGTTATGTATTGCTACACGTGCCTTCTGACTGAGGTGGTGGCTGCCGAGGAGTTGCCCCAACGCTCCGTTCACTCTGTTTCCCGCATTCACTCTTCGCTCTATACCGGTGGTGTACCTTCCATCTCGGCTAAATCTACATCCAAGATATACAAATACATCCACTTGCTCTAGTACATCATTACCTATTGTTACTCTTACATCTGTTCTGGCTTCATCTCTTTCAAAGACCATTATTTTGGTTTTGCTCACATTCACGCGTAGACCCCTTTTCTTACAATCTTTTGTCATTGTGTCGACTAGGGTCTGCAGGTCAGTCGCTGACTGTGCCAGCAGGACTGCATCATCTGCATAAAGCAGAGCAGTGACCACTGAGTCGCCCATCTGGACTCCCACATTCATATCGTTCAACCTTTGGAGACATTTATCCAGATATATAATAAACAGCCTGGCTGACAGAACGCACCCCTGCTTAACGCCGATATTGACGTCAAACCAAGGCGACATTCCATCATCCAGCCGCACACAGGCTCTACAGCCCATGTAACTGGACTGCACAGCCTGTAGCAGTTTACCGTTAATACCATACTCCGGTAAAATGTCCCAAAGTTCCTTTCGTACAACCGTGTCAAATGCTCTCTCCAGATCCACAAAACTGCAGAAAACCCTCTGACCTAGAGCCAGATGCTTCTCCACAATGTTGCGCAGAGAGAACACTTGATCCATGCATCCCCTTCCACTCCTGAAACCTCATTGTGTCTCACACAGTAAACCATCGGACACCATCCTCGTTCTCCTTTCAATAATTTTACCATACACTTTTGCTGCCAAACTGGTCAAGCTTATGGCTCTGTAATTTGCGCAGTCATAACGTGAACCCTTGTTTTTAAACAAAGGCACGATGACTGCGTTATCCCAGTCCACGGGAACCATTCCCGAGCTCCAACATAAATTGAGGAGCAACAGGAACGCCTCCCAGACACAGGAGCCACCAAGCTTGCTCATCTCGGCAGACACCATATCAATGCCCGCTGCCTTACCATTTTTTAAACTTCTTATCGCTCATTCAACTTCATCCATACTGATGCCATCGGAGGACGCCGTCGCCGAATGTTGATCTACTAGACCATATGCGACATCGGTGCCAACCGTAGCATCCGCATACATATCGCCAAAATATTCACTCCATCGGCTTAACACGTCTTGTGTTTGTGTAAGAATGTTTCCACCTTTAGACCTTATTTTATTCATTCTGAAGGCTGACCAACCATCCCGAGACTTCTTCACCTCCCTCCAAAAGAGTTTGGTGTTACCCTCGAAGTTTTCCGTCAGCCTATCTTCTGCACTAATATTTGCTCTATCACGTTTCTCTTTCACTAAGGCCTTGGTGTCATCCTTACATTGCCGATAAATTTCTCTCTTCTGTTCAGTCATACTGTCATTCAGATTCAAAGAAGTGACATAGTCCAACCACGCTTTCTTCTTTTGCTCTACGGAAGCTGCCACTTCCGCATCCCACCATGCATCATCGTCAGCCGTTCTCGGACACCCTCTGCATACTTTTCTCTTATATATATATATATATATATATATATATATATATATATATATATATATATGCGTCTATAAATCTATACCGCTATACTTATATATTTAGTTGTTGTAGATTTAAAACACAACAGAAAACAGCACGCTTGATAGTACCTAAGTGTTACTGCTGCCCATGGAGCTTTGCAATACCAAGGGTAGATACAGGCCTAAATCCACCCAAAAAGTTATGCTGCCGGCTCTCTCGCTTACCGAATGTAGTGCAACACTACTTAGATTTGCCACTGCTTAGATTTTCAGCGAGAGTGTAGTACTAACCCTGATGGACCGGCCCCGCAGCTGTAAACAGAAAACTGTCAACAGTGTGGCCCACTACTATTAGCTACCCTTAGTGTGGGCCCTATCATGATTAATTTCATAAGTTATTTGGAAGATTATTTCGAAACGCATTAACTTTTACTAATTAAAGGAATAATGATATTTGACTTACTAAAGGAATAACGATAGTCTAAAACTAGATCAAATGATAAGGTATTTGGGGTTACTAAATGTTCAAATAAACTTTCATAGATGCGCGACGGGTTAATATGCTCACCGAGGCATGAATTTCACACATTGCAATTTAATATGAACGTAATTGCGAAAAGTAAGACGGGCAATTTGACTTCTAATTCTAAATATCTGCAACGCAGTCGTCGATGGATGCTTCATACACAGTCAGAGGCCTGTTTTTCTATGAAATGCAGATATACCCACGTCATGTAGGTACTCAACATATTTGCTCACGCATTACAATGCAAGTGTTAACTGAATTTTCATGATGATGATTTAAAATAGCTCTTTTATTAAGTTAAATGAATCCGTCACGAAGAGTTTGTTCTTAAGCATCAACAAACTAAAGCAACCTAGTACGAGGTTAGTTTAATAAAATAATTAAAGATGTTTAGATAACAATATGTACTAAATTTTATATAAATATTAAGAAATTAACGTACGTAACGTCTTCGCAGTTGGCTTATTACAAAACAACTATACCGTCTCTGCAGTAATTTAAAAACAAAATTGAAAAAAATCAAAACATGTCCTTAATAGCCTTTTGTAAGCTTTTCTCTATAATGGTATATATTATTTCACAATGATTTCACTTAGGATTTTATTTCGAGAACCTCTTACGTTTGTATGTATTTCGAGTAGTAGGACCATGTTTTATTTTGCAGGCTATGGTCTGGACACATGCCGTCCTTTCCGTCCGGGGCGACGGAGGAGCAACGCGTGGCCTCATAACCCACCGTATTCCCTCGCCATTGGACCGGCCACTGGTACCGTATTCTTGGCATCCGTGGCCAGCCCGGCGGGTTACCTTTTAAAGTACTACCCAGAACTACGCTGCTGATAGTTTGTGCCTGTAGTCATAAATGGGTCGCTTCAACCAGAACAGTACCACATTCTCGAAGAAAATCGCCGTTTGTTTACGTAGTAATAATATTACACCTCGTTCAGCGAGTAAGAGGTATAGAGGCCAAAATCGCACTTTACTATAGACAACGACTTAATTATGACTCTAGTATTACACACGTTCATGAGAGTCAGTTATAATCTACCAACAATTAGGCCGTTAGCTCTGCTGCCATTAAAGAATATTAAAAAAAAAACTATAAAAGAGTAGGAGTAAATAATGATAGATACTGTTATCCGAATTTTTGTTCAGTGAGCCAAGAAGATTAGATAATGAAATAGGTCACTGATGGATTATAATTATCAAATTGTAGTTGCCATATTTTTTTATTAACATTGTCTGCTCGGCCTAGCTTTGCACAGTCGTACAAATATATGACGTTTTTGATTAAGCTTCTCAACCAAAGGTAAACTTATCGAATTCCCAATTATAATAGCTTTTATGCTGGAATCAACCGTACTCTATCGCAAAATTTCACAAAAATTTGCAAAATTTCAATATACGTAATTTTTATATATTGAGATTAATATATTATATTATACAAGATGGAGACGACCATACGACAATAATTTTAATCTAGTGTATCTGATGACTTGCCCAGCCTGTATACAAACTTTGAATACAATATGTCGTATAGTTTAGCCGCAGCACATTACTTTGTATTATTAACAATTTCCACACTCTGTATAAAAATTAAAATTATTCGCCTATCAATGAGCTCCCGCGCCGCATCGGTATAAACTAATATGAAACTAGTACCTACATATCGCCATGTTTACCAGTTCAAGTCTTCCCCAAACGTAATACAAATCAATGCATATTATACCTTATTCCTAAATCTTAAGATCCATACATATAAACCGTGTCATCAGACTTAGATGAGAAATTTAAAACTACCTAATGCGGCTTAATGAAAGAAGACCTCGGTCTCATGTTCAAAACTATTATAATAGGTCTGTAGGTCAGTGTGCCATCGTGATCCTGTGACGTGAATGTGCGTAATTAGACGCTTACTTTGTGTTAGAATAGTATTTCTTTCTCATTTACAATGCCTCGTTATAATTACACAGCTTCGGGTATACCTACAGATATGATTTTAATTTATGGAGAATATCACGGAAATGCAGCTTTAACCATACGTACGTACCGAAAGAGATATGGAAACACACGTGTTTGTACTACCAATGGCCGGACTATTGTGCAAGCTGTCCAGAGGTTACGGGATAATCAATCCTTACTGCCTCATATGGATAGTGCTCCTTCGCGTGTAAGAGTCACCCTAGATGAACAAATTTTAAATTATTTTTCTCGCAAATTTGACACAGGTTGATAATGTGGAGAACTTAAAAAAAGGAATTGTACGATCTTTCGACAAGTTAAAATACATCGCCGTCAATGGCGACCTGTTAACAAGAGTTCGAAATAATATTTTAAGACGATATAATTTGTGCGTTCGGGTCCATGGCGCACATATCGAAAATTTAAGTTTAACGACCAAGTGAATTATTAAAGTTATCGTGATTATTTTAATAAAATAATCAAGTGAGAATGAATAGCGCCCAATGTATTTACCTACGTTTCGAAGTTGTAACATATGATACCACAAGGTCACTCGCCGCTTGCCGACCACAGGTTAGTGAACTAATATTTACAAACGGTGTTCTATTTTGTTTCAATATTTATGATAAAAAGTTTGTTTGAAAAAATTGTTTTTTAAATATGCATGCGAGGACTTTTTTAATAGTTTCAAAATACTCCTATACACTAGTATTGACGGTGTTTTCATTTATTGTCGTATTGACGTCTCCACTCTGTATATACGACGTAAGAGAGCGAGTAGGTATGAAAGAGAGTATTGGTGTAAAGATGCGAAAGGGAATGCTCCGATGGTTCGGACATGTGGAAAGAATGCCGAACGAACGTCTGGTTAAGAAGATATACAATGCGAAAGTGGAAGGATGTAGGTACCGAGGGAGACCGAGACTAACCTACCTAGACCAGATCGGTCAGGTACTGAAGGAAGGTGGAGTCAAGAGTCTCCGAAACCTGCGAGCGTGTATGAAGAGAATTATGAATGTTGAGGAAGCGAGTGAAGTATGCAGAGATAGAGTTCTCTGGCACTCTGTTCTCTCTGCCTACCCTGCAAGGGATATGGCGTGATGATATGTATGTATGTATGTATTAATATATATCTCAACTCGTATATGTCCCACAGCTGGGTTCGAGCCTCCTTCATGAAAGGAGCGGCGTTGACAATACCACGCTGCTCAAACGATAGTCTTTTCTTTCTATTGCATAGATGTTATATGCTTATTATTCGTCTTTTACAACACCCACAGCCAATAATGTGGATGAATTGTATTCTTACTCCATCACCACATGGTTGTTGAAGTATATAATATGTGTTCAAATATAATTGTATTGTATAAATTAAGTCAAAGATTTTAATGAACTATTCATTAAGATCGACGAGATAAAAATAACATTGAGTTTTTTTTTTTTTTTATAAAATTGTAATTACACTATTCTCTCAGACAATAGGTACAATTAAAATACTATAAATAGTGAGTAAAATTTAAAATATATTTTTTTAATTATATTTAGGTATTTATGTTGTTATATAAGTTTTTATTCTATTTATTTAACGGTTCCTCAACGAGACGGTTGATGCTCATCTTATAAATATTAATAGATTCTTTTATTGAGAATACCCAAGAGATAAGTCTTTATTATTATTTTTTATTTATAGAGCATTTTTTACTTAAACTGTTTAATTGAATTCTTTATTTTCGTGTAAACATTTATAAAACCCGATTACGAAGCGAAAAATGACGTCACAAGCGGGATTCGAACCCGCGCCTATTAGGATTCCGGCCCAATCGTGCTGCCACTACACCACCGTGACTTATTGTAGGACATGCAAATTGCCCTGGCGCGCCGCCCGCGCCTGGACCGGAATCCCAATAGGCACGGGTTCGAATCCCGCTTGTGACATCATTTTTCGCTTCGTAATCGGGTTTTATAAATAATTAAGCATATTAAATGCTAAATTTCAGTAATTTGAATAACAAGGTTGTGTCATCGTTTAATACAATTCTAACTGCAAAGTTTGAAGTATTAAGCCTATAACAACAATAATAATAATAGTTTATTTGCCAAGTTGTTATTTACAATGTTTGTTTACAGATTATTTGCAATCTTAAACTTTACATATTAATACAATTTAAGTAAAACTAAGCTGCGATTCTCAAACTAGGCCGTGGCCTGGATCTTGAGAATCAGAGTTGCGTTTCATTTCAGAAATAATAATCAACATACAAAAAAAGTGGCTTATCTGAACTTGGTGTAAGTTTTGGGTAAGTGTGTGTGTGTGTGCGTGTGTATTTTAGTTGGTCATAATTAATTCTGTTTCGTCATATGTGAGAGACAACAACCATTCTTTGATTAATTTCCGACAGCAGTAATTGGACTTGGACGTTACCTATTTTTACATACTGTTTACGGTTTGATAAGTAGCTTTTGAACCAGTCCAGCGTTATACCCCTTACTCCGGTCGCCTCCAGTTTCTGGAGGAGGAGGTCTATCGAAATGGTGTCGAAGGCCTTGGCTAAATCCAAAAATACCCCCAAACAGCGTTCTCCTTATTCTACATATGAAGATATAGAGTTAGTAAGTAATATCGGCGCATCTTCTGTAGACTTTCCTCCTCTAAAACCAAACTGTCGGTCTGAGATCAGGTTGTGTGTTTCCAAGAAATGTGATAAGCGATTGTGTATGATGACCTTTTCAAGTACTACAAAAATGTTCAGTAACGCAATAGGACGGTAATTATTAGGAACATTCATTGGTCCGTTTTTGTGTATCGGTCTTAAAACAAACAGCAACTTTCCAACAGTTAGGGAATGTACCCGTTTCTATGCTTAAATTTATTATATACGTAAGAGGTTTTACGATGGCATGCTTAATTTTTTTTAATAATCGGGCATTAATACCATCTGGTCCAGGGGCACTGTCACTTTTTAAATGTGACAATTTTATTTATTTCATTTTCGTCGCAGGGGCGGAGGAAAATTGAGTGAGATATATTTTTTTGTGGTCTATAACTTGAAACAAGTGATGCTTGAGTTTCATTTAGTTTGGAGAAGATATTTGATGCAAGCTGTTTGCCCAATGAAGCGAAGTATGTATTGCATTGATTCACAGAATCTTTCGGGCTTTCACCACTAAGAAGCAACCTGGTGGAATTGTTGTCGCGGCCGTTCGGAGCATACAAATTTTTTAGGATATTCCAGAGCTGTTTAGGGTTATTCTGGTGTTTTTCTATTTTAGCTTTATAGTGTTCACTCTTTAAGTTTTGAAGTAAACGGTTACATACATTTCTGTATTTGGTATATACTGTGAGGCGAAATTTATTACTGGGATAAGCACGTGCAGCTAAATGTAATTTATCACGATGACGCATGCACTTTATGAGCCCAGGAGTGATCCAAGGCTTTATAGAGAATTTGTTTCGGCTAATTTTAATTCTTTTAGTATGAGTTTGTATATATTTACAAAGAATGCTCATAAAGTGATTTGTCGCGGAGTTGACACAGCGTTCGTTAAGGACGGTGCATCAGGTAGCATTTTGTAATTCAGCGATTACGGCATCATGGTCAATTTTAAGATTCGAAGATCTTGACTCGTAACATCGTCTATAAGTGGAGGACAATGCAGCTATAGCTATGTCATGATCAGTGATGGAACACTTAGTTATTACACCTATTGGCTTGGTGTTAGACTTAATAAAAATGTGATCTAGACATGCTTGAAGTCTAGTGGGCTTAGTTATAGCTGGAATTAAAGCGTGGGAGGACATAACAGACAAATATTCGTAATACTTGGTTGTTATTCAGTCGCATATGTCTATGTTCATGTCACCGGCGACAATTACTGTTGCAAATTTCGATAATAGTTCTAACTGCGCATCCAAAGAAGATATAAAATTATCCAAATTACTAAAAGACGGCGGCCGATATATTCCTAATAAGGCAGTATTATTATCCAAAATAATTAATAAGGTATCGAAATCTTTTAAACCTGATTCTGTGATAGTAGCGTTTAACTCTACTTTCGTGTAAATGACAATGCCACCATTTTTATTAATTTGTGTATTTGTCCGAAATACTGTGTAACCTGGCAGTAATTCTAAGATAGTACCGTCACTTAACCAGCACTCTGTGAGAATAATAGCATCAAAATTTAAGTTAAAGCGTTTTAATGCAATGAAAAATTTGTCAATATTGTGCTGTAGCTTCTAATTTTAAATGTAAGTATTTTTAGATTATATTGTGCACTCTGTATATGCCTACTGGCCTCTTCCAGTTTATTGATATTATAACAGTCAATAGATATATTTTCATCAATATCATTCATAACATTAAGTAATGCCATGTGGAAGATGGGAAAACGTATAGTTTATATACCGGTTGCTGTCTATATAGTAGACGTAATATATATATAATAAATGGTGTCTTTTATGGTATATTAATGGGCATACGTATAAATGATGGTCTGTGTATATTTAGTGTGTAAATAATGTTGTTTCATAATAATTACATAACAATAACATTTTTGTGAATTAATAACAGACACTAGTATTAAGTTACAAAAATTAAATATAAAAAAAGTTTTGACATGATAAATTAGAGAATAAACAGGAAGTGAAGCCTACATATCGGTTTAACATAATTTTTATAAAATAAATAAACTTATAATGGTATTGAATTTCTTAGGAGGGTGTGATTTCGTCAGATCCTGGTGCTGCCAAGTACATTTCAAGATCGTCAGTATTTTTAATGAGGATCGCTGGATTTCCTTCCCGTTTGCGAATGAATATGTTGCCATTTTTTGACCAGCAATATCTGTATTCAAGTTCTACAATGTGTAAACATTGTCGGGTAGATGGCATACCGTCACCTTAAGACGTAAATATGATACGAAGCAAAATTTGCATGTCCTACAATAAGTCACGGTGGTGTAGTGGCAGCACGATTGGGCCGGCATCCTAATAGGCGCGGGTTCGAATCCCGCTTGTGACATGATTTTTCGCTTCGTAATCGGGTTTTATAAATAATTAAGCATATTAAATGCTAAATTTCAGTAATTCGTGTAAACAGTTTGTTATGTTTTAATTTTATTAACCTAAGAATATGTTTCACCATAGATCGATTGGCAAAATTTGAGGTGTTGCCTCTTATTTAAAAATAATATGAATTTGTATTGATCTCTTTTTTATAATATTAGTATAGGTATTTCAAGATTGCCGTGATATCCTTATATTGCTTAATTCATTCTTACGATACCCACGAGGAAGGTAAAGGTTGTGATCATCAGATATTTTTTTATGTGATTATAATTGTTACTGCAATGGCTATGGCAAATTCACTCTGCCTGTACTCGGACTGGATGACAGGTGACAATTTATTTTCTATTAAAGCATAGTTACTAGCTAGGCCTTTTTTTTGCGGTGGAGTATGAAGGTGGTCACGCCCGCTAAATCGGTTGGGAGCGACGGTAGAGGCGGAGCTCGACCCCATAGACCCACCCTGCAAAGCGCCTCTCTTCGCCGTCTGAGTGGGCCACCGGTACCCGATCTTTGTCTTCGGTGGCCAATTTACTAGTTAGGCCAGCAAACAGTCTCGCTAGTTAATAATTACAATGCTTTTTTAACCCTCGGGCATAGTTCTTTTTTTCAAACTCATATATATCCTTTTCTGCATCTCTGATGTCCATTCGAGATTCCTTACCCGGTTAATCTTTTGTGGCTTAACTATACTTTAATTAGGTGTAGTTAAGCCATGAAAACGAACAAAATAAACTTATATTCGCATTTATAATAATAACTACTTGATAATATTCGAGACTGATAGTAAATAAATTTTATTTCTTCTATAGCCGTATATACAAAATCAGATTTATGTTAACACAAACAAACGTGAGGTGATAATTCTCATAGTAAACAGTTCATAATGATGTGTTTTTGACCACCGCAATGGCGACACACCTCCATATGACGTCATTAGCCTGTAACTACGTACTGAGTACATATGTGTACATTACCGAAATAGTACAATGATAAGATTCAAGTACAAAATATCACAGTGATTTTTTTTTTCACTAGCAACGAAACTGATTGATTGATTATGATTAAAATAACAGCTTGAAATATTTATAAACTAAATATTTACTTATTTATTTTAATATATTTTGTAATGGAAATTCTACTTTAAAAGTTGGGTCTATTGCTTGTTAAGTGTTCATACAATATTCTGAGGTTTTTTGCTCTATTGTTAGCGTAAAAGCCAATTTTAAATACGATATTCTTTTATCTAATATATGTGTTATATTGTACATAAGTAGAATTTAGAATTAAAATCCAATTTAAAAGTTAATAACGTTTAAATATTCACATTCTTAAAGGGAATTTGAAAGTAACTACGGCTTTTATACAAGGCTAATTAATCAGCATCATCTCAGCTCGAGTATGTCCCACTGTTGGGCTCGAGCCTCCTCTATAATAGGAGGGAAATTGACCTACTATACCACGCTGGTCAGACGTGTAGGTATAGGGTTTTGTTTCGAGTTTTCCTTCTCTAGCATAGATGTTATATGCTTTTTTATATCCCTTAGTCGTCTCTTACGATCACCCACGGGTAAGATAGGGAGTGGTGAACTCAACTCTTGCTCCGTCACCACACGAATAATTGCACGGCACAACTAATTAATATTTATTATTATTATTGAACATAGTAGAAAAATATTTTTTATGACCCTATTTTTCTTATTAAATAAAAATTAAAAAAAATATTGAACAATAATAATAATAATTGTTGTGCAAGTTTTGTTTTTTGAAGATTTCATACATATTATTTTATTTACGCCCAAACTTTCGATGTAATTCTATCTGGATCTATTATATAAATTCTTTCCAGATTTTAATAGGGTCACACTGTTGACAGTTTTCTGTCTACAGCCGCGGGCTGGTCTATCCTTAATACCACAGAGTGTGTACACTCTCGTAGAAAATCGACCTCTGAGCAGTGTCAATGTACTGTTGTGTTTTGGTCGGTGAGCGAGAGAGCCAGCAGCCGAACTTTCTGGGTGGGTTTGGGGTTTCTTTTTGGTAGGTAAAGGCCTAGTTATACCCCTGATGTTGCAAAGGTCCGTGGGCGGTAGTAATCTTTACCATCAGGTGTGCTGCATGCTCGTTTGCCACCATTACCTATAAAAAAATAGTTACGCCATAGAGTAATAGTTGAATATCTTACCTTTGTTTTGCTGTTGAGGTATAGGGCAGTGCCTAGAGCACCTCCACAGGCTGCGCAATAAGACGCGAACAATTGTCTAAAACATAAGTAAAATTAACTGAAGATTGAATTTTAATATAAATATTGTATCTCGTAGTGGCGGCTCGAACACTACCTAAGATCTAAGATTATAAATCAACCCTAAGATTGCTTGTAGATGTCATAAATTACGACTAAGTTCTAGATGGGTAGGTACATCGATTCGGGCTGACTCCATTTTATGTCGTCTGATCCACAATTATCTACATTACCAAGGAGGGGTGACGTTAAGAAGCCGGCCGGCAATAAAAATAATGCCAAAACTTTTGTAATATTAGACCTCAAATTATGAAGAGCGGCAGCATGAGGATGATACTGTATTGCGTGGTAATTAAATATAGACGTGTCATTATCCCATACATTCCCGCGGCAGTCGTAAAAACCGCCTAATGGATCACTAGTAGAATAGAAAAGGCATGTGGAAAACATATACTACTTCTTCTCCTTTCTCCTACTCTTATCCCAATTACTTAGGGTCGATACAATATGTTCTTTTCTTTTATAGTACATATTGCAGAACTTATTGGTAACAGTTTTATGACCGGCCGCCCCCGCCAGACGTCAACCCTCCTTGTGAATGTAACCGCTGACCGAACGGCACCAGGTGGAGCTGGCCCAGGTCGCTTTAAGGCTCTTAGTCGTCCTTTACGACATCCACGAGCAAAGTGAGGGTTGGTAGTATTCGAAGCCACTACCACACAGCCACACTGCATGTGGAAAACACATACATACAAGTATATCAACAGCAGTCGCCAACTTGCCTGCTTAGCATCGCAATCACAATATAATCCTTTCTTCGGGATTTCTATTTCCAAAAGTAAATATGGATAGGTTGATTAAGAGACTTTTCATCTCAGATATCTCCCACTGTTCGGAACAAGTCTCCTTCAAGATAAAAGGCTTGCTGAATTGTTATACCATCATGCTGATCAGACAGCTCGACGTGGGAGAATTTTATGCAGAATATTCTTTCTCCTGGAGTAATATTATATACTTATGTTACTTAGTCGTCTTTTACTTCACCCCCGGGGAAAGGAAGGGGTTGTGACACATTGTAATGTTAGGTTATCATCTTATCATTATGAAAAGATACTTACTTAGTAGTAATAGGAGCATCCCCCGAACGATTTGTGTAATTGACAACAGCGTTGAATGTCTGATTGAGCCACTGCCAAAATATGATGGCCGGTTTTGTTTTGTAAAAAGTTATCATGCCTGTAAAAAACAATATTTCTTTCATATACATATAATTGTTGTCTCTGTCTGAACTCCTTAAAAACTGAAAAAAATATTCTAGTTTGTATGTGTGTTACATGAAGTGTTCACATGTTTATAATTAGAATTGGACCCTATAGGTGGCGCTGAAATTAATTGTTTTTTTTTGCTTAACAGAATACGTTAAATCCCCAAAAATTAAATATCCAATATTTTATAATGTAAAAACCATCATAAGGTCACTTGAAGAATCGACCGTCAAAACCTTCCAAGATATTTTTTTTTTTTTATATTTATAGTAGACAAGCAAATGTCGGGAAGGATAATGTCTGTTGAACCCGCCAAAATATAAAAAACATTCCTATTAAAAAAAAGAAATTAGAATACAATTATTTTAGTTAAAATAAAATTAAAAATACGTGGGGTGCTTAGATTTCACTTTGACTTGGTTACTTACATCCAGTGATGAGAGTATTCATAGGTGCTTGCGCCGACATTCTTCCAATAGCTAACATTTTCTCCCCTGTGTCCGGGTGGAAAGCACTGTCGTACAAATACTTCGTCGCCCATAATTTCTCTACATCATAGCCAGGTGGCATCTTCTTTGTTTGCCTAGTAAAACAACAAAGATTTTTTCTTATTGTACAGCTAATGTTTGACAAGACAGCAATAGTAGGTAAAGTCTTTAATCATATTAGAACAATATAATTCAAATAAATATAAAAAGTAAAACAGTCTATAAGCAACCATTCCGTAAAGCTTCGGGTAAAATTAAAAGTAAATATAAAGTGCCAAAGGCTAATAACTATTTTGGTAAACGCATGCAGCAATGGCTTACTCCGTCTTTACTAAATAAGCTGCCTGACCACTTACGTACTGATGGTATTAAAAAAAACGTACTTAAAAATCTATTGTGGAAACACTACTTAAGTATGTGTCCGTAGATAAAATGAATAGGCGTAATCAATATTAGCAATACATAATTGTATATACATATATACATATCATCACGCCATATCCCTTGCAGGGTAGGCAGAGAGAACAGAGTGCCAGAGAACTCTATCTTTGCATACTTCACTCGCTTCCTCAACATTCATAATTCTCTTCATACACGCTCGCCGGTTTCGGAGACTCTTGACTCCACCTTCCTTCAGTACATGACCGATCTGGTCTAGGTAGGTTAGTCTCGGTCTCCCTCGGTACCTACATCCTTCCACTTTCGCATTGTATATCTTCTTAACCAGACGTTCGTTCGGCATTCTTTACACATGTCCGCATCTTTACACCAATACTTTCTTTAATTGTATATGTGCATATTGTAAATGTGTGTATGATGTACCAACATGTATTCGCTTGAAAAGCCAACGAGTATACTGCCGACAAATTGTATTCCAGTTTGGCAGAGGATGTATATAATATACAAAATGTGTACATTGTGGAAATAAATAAATAAAAAAAAAAAAAAGCATCATCTAAGCTCCAGTGCTGGACTCGTGTCAGCTCCATAGTGAGGATATCCGCCTTGCTATTATACCACCACCATCATCATCATCATCGTGGTATAATAGTAATGTCCTTAAAATATAGCTTGATCTCTGTGACAGATAGCAATAAAACCGATGAAGTAATTATGAATACGCGTCATGTTTACAATCTTATTTTGTATCGTCTATATTTTAATTTTTTACATGCCACTTATATCTCAACTGAATTATGAATATAAAAATATGAATATTTAAACCAAAACTTGTACCTCATATGTTTTAAAATACTTAGTAACTATTTTATAATAATATGATACTTACGCAAGTATAAGGTCATACTGGACTGAGAATAAGATAGAGATGGGGCAATCGATAAACGTAAATCGATAACATTCTTATTAATTATTTATAAAACAAGTAAAACTAATATGTTACCTATATAAACCACATGGTTACTCTATAAAATAAGTAAATTGTGTTAGTTTAATATTCAGACATCAGTTATTATATTAATAAGACCATTTCTTTTATATTAAAAAGATATTTTCTTTTATATTAAAAAGATATTTTCTTTTATAAAATAAACATGATTATTCATGAAATAATCTGTGACCAAGAACTCATCATCAACCTACAGGAATGCGCCAGCGATGATGATAATAGTGACGATGAACTTGGATGTATTCCTTTCGAATAATAAAAAGAATTAACTAACAGCTTTAGTTAAATTAAATAAAATCCATTAATTAAAATTCAATAACATTTTCATAGATTGTTTTAAATTTATAATCGATTCATCTATCTACTCGATTGAAATTCAATAAGATTTTCATTCATTGTTTTTCAATTGCAGTATTAAAAAATAAGGAATTATATCGACAAAAATACGAACTGCATCGTAAGCGTGCGGAACTAGTGAGAACTGTTACAGAGATCATGCTATATTTTATATAATATATTAGATGAATGATTTACTATAATACCATACCACTTTGAAAATAATTACTTTAAAAATACAAGGCATTAGAACCCTTTTTTGACAGGCTATGGACTGGACACACACCGTCCAATCCATCCGGGGCGACGGAAGGAAGGTGCGTGGCCCCATAAATCACTGTATTCCCTCCCTATCGTCATTGGGCGGCCACCGATAGCGGTTCCTTGAGATCCGCATTAGAACCCTAAACTATTTCTCCACCTGAATATAATATTGTGATTCTGTTTTAAAATAGTTTACAAACGATTTCGGATTTAGAGGTAGGTATCCAAATCCTAATGTGTAACATACAGGGTGGAAGTGGACCGCTCCCGAAAACAAAGACAGGGGACCCTACTAGTCCTACTTGTAATGATAGGCTAGAAAAAAAATCGATTAGGATGAAAAATATTTTGTTTTCCACCACGCGAAGTTGTTGAACTCTTGAACATATGATCGTGAGTTTTGAATAGATTGCGTCTTTTCTCAGCTGAGTAAATTGACGTATTTTTATGGAATTATCGTTACATGGCACTGTCCTAATACGATGGAATGTGAAAAAAACTTAAAATTCGTTGTGGAAAAAAATATTTTTTCATCCGAATCGATTTCTTTCTAGCCTATCATTACAAGTAGGGCTAGTAGGGTCATCTGTCTTTGTTTTCGGGAGCGGTCCACTTCCACCCTGTATAAAATGATGCAGTTACATAATAAAAAAAATCATTATAAATATGCACAAGAATCGTCTGTGATATCAATAATGATTCGTTTATAAAATCAGTACATCAATCAAGACGGTTAGTAAGTGTACGATTCGCGACAGGAAAATAATAGAATGTGGGTACTGACACGAATATCTCTAGAGAATTTCATTGCCCTTCAAACTATATACGCTTTATTGTTGGGCAGTATCCTCTGGCGTGGAAAGAAATTTAACTGATAAAACTACGCTCTACCTAGACTCAGAGTGTAGGGTTTTATTTTGAGTATGTCATCATTTAGATTAACGTGACAATGATATGACTTATAACTCTTAATCATTTTATGACAACTTTTGAAGGTCAGGTTACAACGTTCAAGTCATCTGGAACGTCAGAATGGTGCCGAAGATCACCATAGCACATCGTAATTCCCCTTCTACCCCTTGCTACACAACTATCACCCTGAATGACCGAAGTATGGATAGATCTTAGCATATAAAAAAAAGAGAATTAAGAAGCAATTAGGACATGATTTTAAATACTACAGTCCAAGTACATTAGTTAGAATGCCTTTAAACGGTAACAGACATTGTAAAACCCAATGTTTTCTAATGTTTACGCGTGTAGGTAATACACAATTGAAATAATACTAGTTTTATTTCTAATGGTGGTTAATGGTGGTTTGGACATTTAGAAAAAATGAGTAACGAGAGGTTGACGAAGCAAATATATAAAGCAAGCGTGAATGGGACGAATACAAGGGGAAGACCACGTCATACTTTTCTGCACCAAGTTGGAGATGTGTTGACGAGAGGTCTTATTAAGAGTATGCGTAATCGTAGAGCATGCATGAAGACTATTATGAGTGTGAATGAAGCGATGGAAGTATGCCAGGATCGTGGTTTGTGGCAATCCGTAGTCTCTGCCTACCCCTCTGGGAAACAGGCGTGAGGCTATGTATGTATGTATGTATTTATTTCTAATTGTAAAACCTCAATAAAATTGATTTATCCACCAGCTCAACATTAATAGACAAAGGCCTCTCTTACACGAGGGATAATGGCTATAATATTCACGTTTGGAAGCTAGAAGAGAAGAATAGGTACTGTTATTCATTCTCCTGGCGATCCAAGTGCTGATTTTTACGCCTCATGTAGCCAATTATTGATGAAATTTTTAATAACTATTATATTATCATGGTAGGTACATATTATCATCACTAATAAATATTAATATAAAAATGTAATATTGATAACAATGCCATATTTCCAGCACCAAAAAAGCAAAAAAAAAAATACCAAATAATATAATAAAACAAATTAATACATTCATACATACATATTATCACGCCATATCCCTTGCAGGGTAGGCAGAGAGAACAGAGTGCCAGAGAACTCCAGAGAACATCTTTGCATACTTCACTCGCTTCCTCAACATTCATAATTCTCTTCATACACGCTCGCCGGTTTTGGAGACTCTTGACTCCACCTTCCTTCAGTACATGACCGATTTGGTCTAGGTAGGTTAGTCTCGGTCTACCCCGGTACCTACATCCTTCCACTGTCGCATTGTATATCTTCTTAACCAGACGTTCGTTCGGCATTCTTTCCACATGTCCGAACCATCGGAGCATTTTTTCATACACATTACATTTCCCTTTCGCATCTTTACACCAATACTCTCTTTCATACCTACTCGCTCTCTTACGTAGTCGTTACGAATGCGGTCGGTCAGCCTTGCTTCACAGATTTTCCGCAGAGATCGCATTTCGACCGCATTAATTTTACTTTCATACTCTTTTCTGCATACCCAACTCTCGCTTCCATACTGTAATGTTGGGACAAGCACTGCGTTATGTATTGCTACACGTGCCTTCTGGCTGAGGTGGTGGCTACCGAGAAGTTGCCCCAACGCTCCGTCCACTATATTCACTCTTCGCTCTATATCAGTGGTGTACCTTCCATCTCGGCTAAATCCACATCCAAGATATACAAATTCATCCACTTGCTCTAGTACATCATTACCTATTGTTACTCTTACATCGGTTCTGGCTTCATCTCTTTCAAAGACCATTATTTTTTTTTTCAAGCGAGAGGACAACAGTAATCCTACCCCCATGCTGGCTCGATCGCTCTGTGGTACACCAGACCACAGAGCCATCCCGCCACCAGGAAGATCGCAGGCGTCGCTGCCCCTTCGCTTGGTCTTTGTTACACAGAGCACGTCTAGCTGTTTGTCCGCCATGATGGATATCTGCTCGTGTAACTTACCTTCCACACAACCTTTTACATTCCACGTGCCCACCCGGCACTCTGCTCTCCTCGACTCGCCTGACTGGGCAAGGCGTGATGGGTGGCGGCCCCCGTCGCCGCAACTGCCGAAGTTCGTACCGATGGGGGCGGGTCGGTACGCGTCGCCTCCGGGGGACGCCCTAACCCGCACTGCGGTACGCATATCGAGCCGGATTAGCAGTCTAATTAGACTGGCAGGGGACGCGACGAGCACGCTCCGGACTAAGACCCCAAAAAAAAAAATTAATGATACTCAATAACACGGACTATGGTGACATCATAACCAATGGTGACATATGAATATATTTAAGAAAAGACAAATACTAATTGGTCACACTGACAAACTGTAGCCAAAAGTAAAACGATTTTAATGCACAAAAGTATTTTCCCTGTACGGCTATTGTTTTATAACAAAATTCCAAAATAAAATAGAAATATTGAAAACATCAGTTTCAAAAAGTGCATTCAGGAAATATTGTGCTCGAAGTCTAGACCCGCGGTAGCGTGTCAAGCCAAGTTTAAGGAAAGAGACCTTTTTTTGCGGTGGACGATGATCACGCGCCGCCAAATCGAAAATGAAATAAGTTTCAGTATTGTCTATAGAACTTGGAACCACACTTGGAACCAATTTAGATTTCAAATCGTTTGCCGCTGAAGTTGATAACCGCACAATAATAATTATAACATTGAACTTAGCTCCCATTTTCACATTTTTATTTTAATGGGATGCTATTATTCTTTAAATAAATTTTAAATGATTTCTTATTATAATTTAGAATAATATTAATTATGTACTTATTAATCTATTTTATCTATCTCATATAATATGAATTTCATTGACATTTCTAATAACCATTTTATTATTTTTTATTTAATCCTTTGCCTTTTGCCTGCCGCCATATTGTCACTTGCTTGTTAAATATTTGTTTAAAGATTCCTTTCCTATTTCTTGTGAACAATATTTTTTTTATAAATATATATTTACATTTATGTTTTTCTTTTCCGTATCTATGACGTAGATGTAAAATATGACGATAGTATGAGCAGTTAAGGCGTGAAAGCATAACGATAAGGAATAAATCTTTGTGTTTCGGCAGACTTTACAAACACTATTAACGTTTGGATTCGAAGATTATGAGAATAACCATTAACATAACCAACCAATCTCATTTGTGAATAATTACGAGTCGGTTGAACTCGGAGCATTCGGTACGAGAGTTCGGTGTTTAAACCACTGCACCATCAGGGCAGTCTAAACATTCGCATATATAATGATCATGAGCACATATTAAATAATAGTTTCTAGCAGTGAATACACTGCTAGAAACTATTTATTTAATATGTGCTCATGATCAGTACTTTGAATACAATGCCAATGTCAACGTTGACTGCTTGATATCTAAATATTAAACTGATTAGATAGCAAATGTTTTTGAAACACAATCTCTCAGCGTACGTAGAGCAATTCTTATTGCAAAGAAATTTATCTTAGTATAAATTCAAATCAATTTATTTTTTAACTATTCTATTTCATTTAAATTAGCGTATACAACTTTGCTCACTGTGTGGGCAAGGCTACGAATACTACCAAACATAACGTTGCTCGTGGATGTTGTAAAAGACGACTAAGAGCCTTATATTAACCTGGGCCAACACCACCTGATGCCGTTTGGTCAACAATTACATTCCCAAAGAGGGTTGACGTCAGGCAGGCGGCCGGTCATAAAACTATTGCCAATAACTCTTGCAATATGTAGGAAGAGTACCTACATATTGCGTCGACCCCAAATAATTGGAATAAGAGCAGGAGAATGATGATGATGATGATACAACTTTGCAAGATTTTCGAAATAATTTAGATACAAATTACACCCAGAGAAAGAAGAACAATTTGTAGATCATACAAATTACTGTCCTGAGTTGAAATCGAACTCACGGCACTGGCACGATAGGTCGGTAACGTAACAACTACTCTCTCTACGTTGTCATAATTATATTTAAAATTGTACTAAACCGCAGAAAATAGAGATAGAGAATAGAGTTAAAATTCTTTAAAAAATTGATTATAGCACCCAACGACTAGGTCAGACTTAAGTGCAGCGATAACCTAGCGACAACGTGTCAGGGCTCTCAGATATGATACAAAATACTATAGATCTTTATTTTTTAATAATATTTATAATTAAAAATTAACAAACACAAGTCCGAAGTACACCAAAGTATGATAAATTGCGTTCGATTGATAAATATTAATAAGTCTTCAAAGCTAAAGACTTCGATGTCACACAGATAAAAGTCTGTAGAACAATATATATCCACAAAATATAGTTTATACACTAAAATCTTTATAACTCGAACCTCGTAAGTCGAAATCCTCCGTAATTCGTAATCCTCAGTAAGTCGAAAAATATAAGATTCTCTGCCGCTAAACCTCTAAATATGCGACATCTAGTTCTGTAGTTAGTCTTTGCAACTCGAACAAAATGTTATTTTTCTTCGAGGTTTTGATATTACATACATATTTATACCCTATAATTCAAATTTTAAATAGCAGATCCCGTTAGTCCTAGTGATAAAATCATCTAATGAAGTACTATAATGACGTCTTATTTGGCATCAAAGTTCTATGAATTCAGGGAATTGCCCGAATTTAGAGCAATAAGATCTATAAGGAATCTTCGGTACTTCTAATTAAGGAATACATTAAATTTTATATGTAACTTAACTTCCTAACTCGAAATTCTAGCAATTAAGTCCTATTTATCTCGATTAGAATCGATGCTATTTAAGTCAAAATCTCATTATCTCAATTTCTTTTGCAATTTCTATGATATTCGTGTTATCGAGATTCCACTGTGTAATAATATAATAAATGTTTCATACCTAAATTCTTGTACTATCCTTTTGGCTTCGTCGAGTTCAGATTCACTAGCCAAGATATTGAGCGGGTTGGTAAGTCGAAGGAAGTGCTTCGCCCGGCCCATATACGTCCTCTGATCATACCTGGGCTTGTCCAGGTCGATCTTCTCATCCGCCATTATGCTGTTTTATTCTGAAACAATAAGAAACATCAATATGTTAAAATTAAATATCGCTAATAGCTGTAATGACTAAGTGGGCGGATCAGCATACGTGTTACGTAGAGGTCTCAGATTCGAATCAGTGCTGCCGATTTATGAAGTTATATATGTATGTTTCTCTTGCTATGGATTTGACGTAATATTTAAGGAGTGAATGCTTGACACGGTATTTTTTTTTTTTTTTGGGGGGGCGGGTTACGGTCGTCACACTCCTCGCACCACTCCGTCCGGGCAGATTGGCAGATTTAACATATTGTCTAATATATATGAAATTCGTGACATTCTAGAGTTCCACGGAATCTTACGTTGTTACCAACTGTCATTAATATCTACGGCCCTGATATTGATTATCAAACATCCTGAATCTTCTTGAGTGAAATGTCTTATCTGCTCTTATCTTAAGGGGGCAACGATATTTTTACACCTTTAGATAACGGAGGTCAGCACAAAATGGAAAGGCCTGCATATCACGCTCGATGTCACGATATATGGCACGGGCCATTATTTTTTACGAATTTGTAATCGCGAGCGTACTAATGAACTTTTCCAACATATATCATGTAATTGAGATAATTCACTTATAACGATAGACTAAAATAATGATACTACTGTTTAATACAGCTACAAATACTACCAATCCCTATTTTATTCGTGGATATCGTAAAATAAACTCAACATGATGCCGTTTGGTCAACAATTTTCTTTGCAGGGTGAAACATGGATGTGGTCGCGCCCCGACAAATCGATCCGGGGCGACAAAAGAGGCGGCGCGCAACCCCATGGACCCACCCTGCAAGCACCTCTCTTCGCCGTATGAGCGGGCCACCGGTACCCGATCTTTGTCTTCGGTGGCAAACAATTACATTCCTAAGTAATGTTTACATCAGGCAGACGGCTAGCCATAGAACTATTGCCAATAACTTTTACAATATGTAAGGTGAAAGAGGTATACATATTGCGTCTACCCCAGGTAAGAGGGATAACAGCAGGATAAAGAATGGACTGCACAGATGGCGTAGTGGTTAAGATACCGACCTTCCGTGCCAGTGCCGTGGGTTCGATTCGCACGCAGGACAATACTTTGTGCGATCCACAAAGTGTTGTTCTGAGTCTGGGTGTAATTTGTCTGCGTTAATTGCATGTTTGTAAAATCCCCAGCAATACAAGGATTATTTCCTTAGTGCAGGGAGGTGTCTTTTAAAAAAAAAAAAGAATTAACTATGACTAAAATAGCGTAACATTAATGTAGAGAGTGTTTATCTATATCTATTAAAGAGAATGTTTGTATATATGACATCGTTACACTCCGAAACTGTTTGACTGATCATTATAAAAATTGTAGGTATATATATATGTAGGTAATAGGTATATGTATTTTTCCGGAGAAGGTTTATATGCTATATACGCATTGATGTAACTCATCACTAGACAGGTCTGCGATATACCGACTTCTACAAACAAACCAACGGGCTGAGTTTGCTAGTATAATAAATGTGAAAATATGTTTCATATTAGTGAGAGCTTGTGTAACTATAAATACGAAAATACTCTTATGAAGGGAATAGGTACATGTAATAATAGCTAAATTCTAACTACAAGAAAGATTTTTCTTTCCAAATTATAAAACAGATTTGGAGCAAATTTCTAGCAGAATTCAAATTAACGTGATTATGAGCGAAAAATGGTTGTCACACTTGGAATTCCGTTCCAATCGTGATACCACTTACACCAACGTGAACTTGTTGTATGACAGTCAATTTTCGTCTCGTATCATATTTTCGCCTTTAAATGAGTCGTGTGCCATCTAATCGACATTGTTTACACACTGTACAGATTTAATACTCTAACTTTGCAGTTAGAGTTGTATTAAACGATGACGCGTAAAAATCCCATGTGTGACAATCATTTTTCGTTCGTAATCAAGTTTTTATAAATAATCAAGCATGTTAAATGCTAAATTTCAATAATTCAAATGTTAATTGATTCGCACATCGTGTCCATTTTAATAAGTAAGTATCTATTATATCATATATTATAGAACATTTATAAATAAATTATTGATAATTAATCTTACATTTACAAGCTAATCTATACTACAATAATAAAGCTTAAGTGTTTGTTTGCTTGAACGCGCTAAACTTATGAATTATTAATCAGATTTCAAAATATTATTATATAGCTTGTTTCATCATCATCATCATCACAGCCCATATATGTCCCACTGTTAGCCTCGGGCCTCCTCCGTAATGGAAAGGAAATTAAACTACTATACCACGCTGGTCAGGCGTGATGATATAGGATTTTTTTCGAGTTTCTTCTCTTGCATAAATGTAATATGTGTTTTATATCCTTAAGTCGTCTCTTACGATCACCCACGAGTAAGATAGGGGATGGTGGATTGTATTCTTACTCCGTCACCACACGAATAATATTTGTACCTATAACATAGCTTTTTTAACATTAATTTTGCATAACATTGAGTTTATTTTTTTAGAGCCAAAGTTTTTTTTATCCTAACTAATATTATAGATGGGGAGGTAGTTTGTTTGTAACGCTTATACACTTAAACCACTTAATCGATTTTAAAAATTCTTTCACCAATGGAAAGCTAAACAGCGCGTAACATAGGCTATATTTTATCTCCGTATTCTCATGGGCCACTACGAGGGTAAAACCGCGAAAATTTTCTGTTAGGTTATAAAACGTAATATTAGAAAAACAGACTTCTAAGCTGAACAGTGACCATAAATGTTAGAAAACCGGGTAAAATAACATGCCTCTTCACTTCCACTAAAGATAACAAATCATAGGTGTGTCTGTCGTCTCATTAGATTTGTATAAATAATGTTCTATTCTTATTCCCCAAGGTCAAAATTCTTATGGCACTAGCACATGAAAACCATCTTTGACCACCCCAAGCAGATGACGTAAAAGAAAGCTAACTAGTGATGTAAACAAAAAAGGGCACTGCAAGAAAAAGAAAACTCTACTACTAATTTAAACTTTATGATAACTCATCTGATCAGCTTTGTTTTGCGCTGTGGGAAATGCATTTACGTATCCACTTTACTTGTTACAGCAAAGGGGTACGTAGGACTCGCTGATACAGTATAATTTTACTGCGTCAGAATATCTACCATAGCGGCCCCGCGTCCACACCGGTCGTGGAACGCCAAAATCTGATCAGCTTGGTAAATTTCTTCCACTTGCGACAGAAACTATGATTTTTTTTTAAAAAGGCTACTCTGCACTAAGGAAATAATCTTTATATTGCGGGGGACTTTACAAACATGCGATTACCTCAGATAAATTACACCCAGGATCAGTACAACACTATGTGGATCGCACAATGTATTACCCTGCTAGGAAGTTAAACCCTACTATCGGACCACGGCATTGCACGAAAGGTCGAACAGTCCTCATCATCTGTGCAGTCAGTATTGGTAGAGAAATTCTGTTTGTGTCAAATATTCACGACATTATGTCTTTTTTTTATTGCTTATGGTGGCAAAAGAGCAAGCAGCACATCTGATGGTAAGAGTTACTGCCACTCATGGCCCTTCGCAATACCAAGGGTATAGCTACGCCGCTGCCTACCAATATAAACCCCAAACCCACCCAGTTAGGCTTCCGGCTCTCTCGCTCAACGAACGAAGCGCAATAACACATTGCCATTACTCAGACGTCGATCTTCTGTGAGAGTGTGGTGCTACCTCGGATGAACCAGCCCGCGGCTGTAGATAGAGAACTGTCAACAGTGTGATCCTACCACATAATACATATACAAACATAATATGTCTATAAAATTATGATCATATAACTCTAACTAGCGACCCGCCCTCGCTTCGCTTCGGTTACGTCAGTTCAGTTGTGTAGTTTACTTTCCTACATAGAATTCCTTTCTGAGAAGGAATTTCTTAAAATCCTACTTCATCTGACCTTTACAAGGCCGAAAGAAAATCCACAGTATAAGTCTGTATTAAAAATGTGATTTTTACACCCCAGCAACGACCCATGCGAGTAGAATTTCGTAAAATCCGTTCTTAGCTGAGCTTTTTTTTTTATTGGTGGGCTATGGATGCGTCTCGCCCCGCCAAGTCGGTCCGGGGTGACGGAAAAGGCGGCGCGTGACCCCATAGACCCACCGTAAAACCTTCTCTCTTCGCCGTGCGAGCGGACCACCAGTACTCGATTTTAACTTCGGTGGCCCGCCCGGCGGTTTACCCTCGCGGGTTCCTCTCGTCGACGCCCCGACAGATTTCGCCGTCGGGGCGTCGCCCTCACGCGGTGGCCTCACGTCGGGTGACCGTACAATTCCCCGGTCCGATCACCCGAGGCCTCGGTTAGGGCGGCATCAGGCGCAGGTATTCGCGCCTGCGCCGCCCCGGCCGCTGACGGCGGCCCGGGTCGCGGGAATCCTCCCGGACTCGTTCCGCCGCCTCCTTCTGCGAGATGACAGCCTCGCAGAAGGCGGCGACCGCGTCCTAGTTCCTGACGCTGTCGACCATCGCCCTCGCGACAGCCGGCAGCGTCAGGTGTTCTTAGCTGACCTCAACTCGGCGAAAGGAAATAAGCCTACCAAATGTAAAGTTGGCATCATGGTTTCAGAGATATCGTGATGAGTCAATACATAGGTAGAAATCCCTTATGTATATATTATATATAGATTAGTACATGACCGATCTGGCCTAGGTAGGTTAGTCTCGGTCTGCCTCGGTACCTACATCCTTCCCCTTTCGCATTGTATATCTTCTTAACCAGACGTTCTTTCTGCATTCTTTCCACATGTCCGAACCATCCGAGCATTCCCTTTCGCATCTTTACACCAATACTCTTTCATACCTACTCGCTCTCTTACATCGTCGTTACGAATGTACTGAAGGAAGGTGGAGTCAAGAGTCTCCGAAACCGGCGAGCGTGTATGAAGAGATTTATGAATGTTGAGGAAGCGAGTGAAGTATGCAGAGATAGAGTTTTCTGGCACTCTGTTCTCTCTGCCTACCCTGCAAGGGATATGGCGTGATGATATGTATGTATGTATATATATAGAGATTAAAAATAAAGAACAGTTTCTTATAAGAAAATTAATAACATTGTAGGTATACTTTATCAGCATATAAACCCCAATTCTTTGTTACGATAATAAAATTTTAATAATTTTACTCACTCGTATCTTGAATCTTGATCGTTGCGACACATAACAAAATTGTGTTTATTTTTTACACAAGATGGTCTTAATATTTATATATGTGGTAGAATTAATGTTCTATTCTATTCTTTTCCATGTATAGTCCATGGCCGACTGCTGTGGAATGTAATTACTCAACTAAACCACGCTGAGTAGACGGATTTGCATAGATTTTCAATTTCATAATCATATTCTTGCTGAAATGTTATCTGGTTACATTCTATTGTCACCTGATTGATTCTATAAACTAATATTTTATCTTTATTTTCATCCACGTTTAGTAGTTTCAAAGAATAAGTCATTCCATATATATATATATATATATATATATATAATTCGAAAACCAACAACAAAATTTAACTCATTAATTTACTTAGAATTTACTTTCCTAAACTGTTAATCTAAATTGAGTTATTGGCGAAATCTTGTAAACGCCATTTATAAAATAAAAAATATTTTATCTATTTTTTTTATTGCTGATGTCGGAAAACGAGCAAGTAGCACACCTAATGGTAAGTGTTACCGTCGCCCATGGACATTTGCAATACTAATAGTACAGGAAGGGCACTGCCTACCATTGAACATTCCAAATTTATCTACCCCGGACGGACCTGCCCGCGGCTGTAAACAAACTGTTAACATTGTGGCCCTACCACTATAAACGTGATTGGTAACTTTAAATTCCCTTTAAGAAACCAATCATTTAATTTAATTAAATGACTAGATATCTGTCACAACAATATAAAAGAATATTATTTCTTAAATAACTTACATACACATATATATATATATATATATATATATATATATATATATATATATATATATATATATATATATATATATATATATATATACATAGCCTCACGCCTGTTTCCCAGAAGGTTCGGCAGAGACTACGGATTGCCACAAACCACGATCCTGGCATACTTCCATCGCTTCATTCACACTCATAATAGTCTTCATGCATGTTCTACGATTACGCATACTCTTAATAACTTATTTATTGTTAAGATCATAATACATAACGCTGCGTTCCCTCGTTAGAATAAGGAAAAAATTGGGTTCTGAAGTGTCCTACGGTATACGGATCACGACGGATACATTTAAATATATGTTGGTATTCTTAAAATAGATATTATAGTTTGGAGATTATCTTTAAAAAGAAGATAGTAAGTAGATATTTATTTCTTTAATAGCTCCTAAAATGAGTCTCGTAAAATAATGACTTCTAATGTTTACGCGAGTATAACACATTTGAAATAAAACTACTTATATATATCAAATACAAACGCGATAGAATCCGTAAAAGTAGTTTTATTTCAAGATTCTAGTAAAGGTTAAGATCAAGCTCTCACTTCCTAATTTACTCACCTAATCTGCGTACCCATGTTTTATTGAGAATATGTGTTTGAATTAAATATACAAAATTTATACTTACAGCAAATTATAAATTAATTTTTAATATCGCTAACTAGAAATAAACATAGTCAGAAAATATATAAAATTGTCTTCTTCTTCTTCTTAATGAATGGCCTCTGTGAATGATTAACCACAACTTCGCCAATGTCAAGTAAAATAAGTTTAAAAAATTATAATAGATTTATATTTTAGTCGTCAGTCATGTCAGTTCATTGTCTAAGTAAATAATATAATACAAATACTTCTTCTTCTTCTTCTCTTTGTATATTGGCAATCAGCTACATATACGAGCTATTGGTGCCAGTGTCAAGTTATAATTATTTTTACGTTTATAGTCTTGTCAGGTCAGTCATTGTCTAAGTCAAATTGTCACCATTAACAGTGCAATGGCCACACTGTTAATGGTATCTTGTGGGCATTTTGATGGAAAACGAAAACGTTGTAAAGCACTTTTATATGATATTCACTACATCACAGTATTTCCGCACATCACATTACATAAAATGCCATCAAAATTATCTAATATAACACGTTAAAACACTAAGATATCTTCTTCTTCTTCTTCTTCTTAGTGAATGGCCTCTGTGAGTGATTAACCACAACTTCGCCAATGTCAAGTAAAATAAGTTTAAAAATATATAATTATATTTTAGTCGTCAGTCATGTCGGTTCATTGTCTTCTTCTCAATAAATAATATCATGCTGGCTAAGCGTATTGACGTGTGGTGACGGAGTAAGAATACCATTCACCACCCTCTATTTTACTCGTTGGTAATCGTATGAGACGACTAAGGGATATAAAACGCATTTAACATCTATGTAAGAGAAGAAAAACTCGAAACAAAACCCATTACCAACACGTCTGACTAGCGTGATATAGTAGGTTAATTTAGCACCACATGACGTTTTCAAATTCCCGTCAAAAGTCTACAAATACTTTATATAAAATTATCTTTAGACAGCACAAAAGTAGACAATTTCATTTTTTTTAAATGGCTATGATATGAGATAGTTCCAAATACAATGTTAAGTCAACATTGAAGTTGAGTTTTCTATAAATAATACAGATTAATAACAAAAATCCCTATGGAGTTTCTATATTCAGTCTTCTTTTGATATAATAAAAATTATGAAATTTATTTTTCTTCCATTCATCATCATCACAGCCCATATATGGCCCACTGTTGGGCTCGGGTCTCCTCCGTAATGGGAGGGAAAATAACCTACTATACCGCGCTGCTCAGACGTGTTGGCATAGGGTTTTGTTTCGAGTTATCCTTCTTTTGCATAGATGTTATATGCGTTTTATATCCCTTAGTCGTCTCTTACGATCACCCACGGGTAAGATAGGAGGTGGTGAATTGTATTCTTACTCCGTCACCACACGGATGATTATTAATTACGAAGTAAGAATAAAATTCATGTCTCTATCTTGCATCGGTGTTATAATAGACGATTAAAGGATATAATATGCATATGAGATCTATGCAAGAGAAGGAAAACTCGAAATAAAACACTATAACACCACGTCTGAACAGCGCGATGTAGTAGGACAGTGACCCTTAATTATGGAGGAGGTTCGAGTCCAGCAATGGAACGTATATGAGTTGAGATAGTGATAATTCCATAAATATCCTACATTTGGCCTCTTCATCAATGAGAGGAAAAATTATATAATATCCTAGATCGGCTATTCGGTTTGACAGATAGGTTCGTTTCGAGTTTACTCTCTTGCAGTCACGTTATCTGCTTACTTCCTTTATTCGTTTATTACAATACTCACAGTAAAGTAAGGAGTGATGAATTGTATTCTTATCTATTTCTATTATTTATACAGAAAAGAAATGTTTTACTAATTTGGTTATTCTAAAAGATTATGAACATTACCCTTAGGGTTAGTCTTGACTGGACTGGCTCGAGTTAAGCTTGGCTAACAGGTCTCAATCCGAAGGAGATTAACAAGGTCTAACTTATCGTTCCAGCAAACGATAATTAAGTACTAATCTATCTCGAACTAGAGACTTTTACCAAGCAGCGTCTATTAGTACTTTCCCCCAGTTGTAACTGTTCTACGTTCCAACATAATGTAAGTAATTAAAAATTGCAAATATAACTTGATTTTGCATCATTTTTACAATAAACATTTTATATGATAATACTTATATAATAATATTATTCTACTAATACATATTATAAATGTGAAGATTGTAAGAAAAGGGGTCTACGCGTGAATGTGAGCAAAACCAAAATAATGGTCTTCGAAAGAGATGAAGCCAGAACAGATGGAAGAGTAACAATAGGTAATGATGTACTGGAGCAAGTGGATGAATTTGTATATCTTGGATGTGGATTTAGCCGAGATGGAAGGTACACCACTGATATAGAGCGAAGAGTGAATGTGGGAAATAGAGTGAACGGAGCGTTGGGGCAAATTCTCGGTAGCCACCACTTCAGCCAGAAGGCACGTGTAGCAATACATGACGCAGTGCTTGTCCCAACATTACTATATGGAAGCGAGAGTTGGGTATGCAGAAAAGAGCATGAAAGTAAAATTAATGCGGTCGAAATGCGATTTCTACGGAAAATCTATGGAGTTAGGCTGACCGATCGCATTCGTAACGACGACGTAAGAGAGCGAGTAGGTATGAAAGAGAGTATTGGTGTAAAGATGAAGGTGTTCTGACATGTGGAAAGAGTGCCGAACGAACGTCTGGTCAAGAAGATATACAATGCGAAAGTGGAAGGATATATATATATATAGGTACCGAGGGAGACCGAGACTCACCTACCTAGACCAGATTGGTCACGTACTGAAGGAAGGTGGAGTCAAGAGTCTCCGAAACCAGCGAGCGTGTATGAAGAGAATTATGAATGTTGAGGAAGCTAGTGAAGTATGCAAGGATAGAGTTCTCTGGCACTCTGTTGTCTCTGCCTACCCTGCAAGGGATATGGCGTGATGATATGTATGTATGAAAGTTTATGAAGATGTTTGGGAGTTTGAATGTTTGGATGTTTGTTACTCGAATCATGTGTAAACCGTTGAACAACAGGTGTGGGTGAAAATTGGCCCACAGATAGGCCATTTCGTGAATAATCACATAGGAAACTTTTTCTCAGTAATGTGTTCTCTTTAGATAACCTAGTGATAACATTTTACTTTACGGGCTACTTTTTACGCGGACGAAGCCGCTTGCAGAAGGTACAATACTTTATTACGGT
Organism: Lymantria monacha; assembly: GCA_905163515.2. Lineage (NCBI taxonomy): Eukaryota > Metazoa > Arthropoda > Insecta > Lepidoptera > Erebidae > Lymantria > Lymantria monacha. The sequence goes on along the minus strand of LR991081.1, from coordinate 9,818,207 downwards.
AAGCAGATGCTCTGCTCTCTTAGAGTTATTAAACTGCTTGAACGGCTGATAAGTCAAGCCTTTAGCTTGGATGCTATACCAAATTGTAGGTGGGCCACCGATTTCGTAGTACCAGTGACCCACTCAATACACGGAGGGAAGGAAAGGGAAGTTTTTGTGCTTTTCCATTGCCAGAAACGGCTGAGCTAGATAAGGTCCGGCTATAGCCGACCCAAGCAGCAATGTTTGCCACCATGGATATTAAAATAAAGATTATTAAGGTTAACGTTATTAAAATAAACTTTGTTTTTTATCAGCCGCCTATCAGTCCGAAAGCCTAGATAATATAAATATATTATTATATAAATATTGTTATGTATACAAATATGTATAAATAACTACCATTGATACATTTAACTGTTCGTGGTTTGACGTGAATAAGTCACAAGTAGGTACTCGCTTATCTAATATTTTAAAAACCTTGACTTCACGTTTGTATAAAGATAATTTCTGGATATAAGTAAGTACATACTTATTACTATTACTACTTAATAGGTTACAACAAAAATAATAACACGATATGAAAAGAGGATCAAAAAAAACCTACGTTTTATGGAGCATTTAGGTATAATTATCTTGAACTATAGAAGCATTTTGATTGGCTTTAATGGCAGAGAAGCAAGTAGCTCTCGTGTAATTACCACTCTGTAATATTAGGGGCTGAGCCAGGCCGTTGCTTTCCGTTTAGTAAGGTTTAGGTGTCCGGTTCTCGCTCATCGATCGAAGTGTTTTAGCGAATTTCTACTACCACTCATGCGTTTATTTTCTGAGAAAGCATATATGTTAATCCTTGGGACTGCAGGCATAAACTGTCAACAGCGTTGTTCTACCAATAGAGGCACATACAAGCAAGACTATAAATATTTAAAAAACCTCTAAAGAAGAATTATCAAATATTTTTTTGTCTATATAAGCTGGGATTATCTAGGCTAAAGGACATCATATGCATATAACATAGGAAGCTATGCAAGAGAAGGAAAACTATAAAACCCTGTACCAATATGTCTAAACATTGCATTATTTTGACAATTGCCCCCTATTATGGAGGAAACTCAAGCCCAGCAGTGGGACTTATATAAGCTGAGATGATGAAGAATCATGTCACATTATGAATTAAATTGGCCAATATTTTTCTTTTCAAACATAGATCTTAAGGTGGACAATACTGTACTCGCCACATTAGTAAAATAGTTTGCCATTCACAATTCGTTTTATGAGCTTTTTAGGGCAGGGTTATTACCCACTCTATTGGTGTTCCCTTGGCAGGTTTTACCACTTCTATAGGAAAGTATGGGTAAAGTTACATTACGTCCATAATCCGTCACTATATGTGAAAGTCATTGTTTATCAATCGAGATAATACAGACACAAAAATACGTGATGATGGTTGTCGGTACTTCATCATAACTAAGCGTCTCTTTGTAAAATGGAGTGATGAAACTTGTTCATAGGTGATAAAGTCACCAATATTATTTAGTTGGCAAACTTGGCAGAAATATATAGAAAACTTGTTGGGGGTTAGCGGCATTCGTCATTCTCATTCCTTGATGATGTGAGCGCGAAGAATCTATGTTCAAAATAAGTGTTGAATAATGTATTTGAAGATATGCAGACGTAGTAGTTTTTTTATTATGTAATTAACCACCTAATACCTACTCATATATTTTATTTTATATAAATTTCTACGTAATTTATAAATTTATTCAAGTTAAAATAAATTTCAACAATTCACGTGTCTATTGATTTAATAAATAATTATATTTACATATTGAATTGTAATCATAGAGTTAGGTATATGTATAAAGAAGCTATCCCGAATAAATATTTTGTTCCATTTTGGTAACAGTTAAACTAAAGTCCGCTGCAGCGCTAAAAGAATAAATAGGTAATCTAACGCGAACATTGAAGCACACAGCGCTAGATCGCTTTATAGTTGTAATTTTCTCGCGACCAAAACGTCGTAAGATGTAGGCATTTCATGCGCACTTACGCGTTTCGTTCAACGTTATGTAACAAAGCGTGGTACTATAGACTTTACACCGCAGAAGTGACACAGTTTTTGTACCTACAAAGATTCATTAGAACTCATACAGCATACTCTATTTCAAAGTGTATTATTAAGTAGTTAAATAAATAAAAATAATAGTAAATTATAAAAGAAAATGAACTATTATATGTTTATATAAACTTTGCTTTAACATACGACAATAGTTTTGAATATCCGTGTGATGACGGAATAAGAATACAATTCATCACTACCTGTCTTGGTCGTAAAAGTAAAAGGCGACTAAACGATATAATATGCATATAACATCTATCAAGAGAAGGAAAACTCGAAACAAAACCCTATACCAACCTGTTTGATCTTTGACAAATCAGTATTAACTGATAACATAAACTAAAGGAAAAAATTGGTTGCCTGTAAAGTCGGTATACGGGCGAAAGTTTTACGTGACAACGACTTTGAGTGGTAAAATAATTTTAATGTGAATATTCATTCGTATAGTAGGAAGAAGGATGAAATAATAGTAACAATTTAAAACATTTATTTATACAAAGAATTATATTAAAAACATTAATTTATACAAAGAATCTCGCACTGAATTTCATATTAACAAAATTTTATTTTTACCTTTACACATACATACGTATTTATATACAAATATACATACAATAACTTGCAATACATTAACAACATAACTTTTTATGTCTGTCTCTCTCGCTCTTAGGCGGGCTAACCATGCCCGAGTGGAAGGGACGCGTGCCTCTCACTCGCTCTCATTGTGAGCGCATAACGTGAGCGGAGCGTAACGCAGTTTCTTGAAGTGTCACCCGGCAAACCAATTTATAAGACGTTGTCACGTCAAAAAGAATATAAATAATCAAAATACTTTCTAGACACTACGTCAAGTCTGTCACACATTTTTACCTCCAACCAGTGTAATTGAACATCTGCGGGCTTTAGTCTATTATCAAAGATGGTGTGACATTTAAATGTAGAATTTTTTTTTATTGTGCTAATTCGATATTATTACCTATTTGTACACTTTAACAACAAAACATTTTACTTAGTTAAATAAAGAATTTTTATTCATATCCACATGTGCAAGTTTTGATTGGTATTATTCGAATTATCGTATTAACAACGCTGCTCTGTATACACCCACAGTCCATGATGGTCGCAGTCACACTAAAGTAAGGTGTACGGATTAGGGATATTCGATATACATCGATGCATCGAAAACATCGATGTTTACAATGCGATACATCGAATCGATCCGATGTTTTGAAGAGCTATCGAAATACTCGATGTATCGATGTTTTTTCATAAAACATCGAAACGATGATAACCAGTAAATGCCACAAAAAAGACCTATTCTTTTTTTTTTAAAAAAAATCTGTCACAAAAAAGCCTTTTTTTTTTTTAGAAGTAACACTTTTGATATGACTTTAGAAAAAGTACTCGATGTTTAAAAACATCGATGTTTTCATCCGATACATCGAAAGACATCGATGTACAGTTTCGATTTATCGAATCGAAAAAAACATCGATGTTTTTTCAAAGTGGACACCCCTTGTACGGATTGCAGTATAGCTTAGTCGAACAAAGCAAGTGTTCGGAACGTGAAATCTAGTACGTACTACATAAATATCGATGATTGTAATTAAGTTAATAACGAAAAACGATGTTGGTTCATTTTCACTTGTAAGACATTAGGTATATTTGTTCTATAATGGCATAATTATTTGTAGAGCATAACAGGTCTTATTAGACTCACAACACATTGTTAATAAAGAGTCTTCTCCACAAATGAAGACCATTTAGCCTACTATAACATGTTATGATGTTAGCTAGAGCTGTTGGTACTTATACGATTTTATTCTAGGTACCTACTTTTTGATGTATCATACGGGTGCGTTGAAAAAAAATTCGTTTAGTAATAAAAACAAACTATAGATTAAACTAATATATTTAGCTTTAAATTGTATGTAAATAAATAGCTACAATAAATGCGATAAAGTACTTGAGTAGTGATAAATACTTAAAAGTGTTTCGGATGCAAATGAGACAATTACATGTAGAAAGTTTGACTTTTAGAGATAAAAAGTAATTAAAAACAATTTAGCAGCACAAAAATGTATAAATATACGGGCGTTTTAAAAAATAAATAAAAGTACATTTTTTTTTAAATCATAGAGAAACCGACCATTAAAACAAACTTTTTTTTAAGAGGAGAAATGTAATAGATACCTAGGTAGGTGTGTGTGTTGTTATAAAAAAAAATTATATGTAAAAAAAAATAATTAAAAAAATCAAAAACCCAACTGCGAAAAAGGTGAACCAAATTACGTACGCAATAAAAAAAACTGAAAAGAATAAAACAAGCACTTAGATGTCCGGTGGTCTAGAATTCTATAATATATTATTGAATGAATACTATTGCAGAAAATAATATATATTTTAAAAATGGAACACAACAACTTAACCGTCGGGATCCGTTGAAAAATTAGATTTGAAGTCGGGATCCATTATCCCGACTGTTCAGTTGTTGTGTTCCATTATTAAAATATATATTATTTTCTGCAATAGTATTCATTCAATAATATATTATAGAATCCTAGACCACCGGACATCTAAGTGCTTGTTTTATTCTTTTCAGTTTTTTTTATTGCGTACGTAATTTGGTTCACTTTTTCCGCAGTTGGGTTTTTTGATTTTTTTAATAATTTTTTTATTGCATACTTTTTAGTTATGAATGCCTAGGTGGCTATAGTTATTTTATTTATTAATAAGTTATGAATGCCTAGGTGGCTATAGTTATTTTATTTATTAGTTAGAAGTTGAAGATGGGCGACCGCGTCAGACATTAGATACTTTAAGTAGTCCAATATACCTACTAGATACTTTAGTATATGTCCATCCACATTCACACGCACAGTCATACGATTTTTTCGTCTTTTCATCGTAAATTTCTACTGTCTAAAAATCTGTATGTGAAAAAGGTTGTTACGATACTTTAAATCAATATAGATTCTAACCGTTCAGTCCAATCGAAAAATGTTGAGGGAAAACTAAAAATGATTTTTAAATACCTATTCAACGATACCCCACTTGACATAGTTTGTCGACTTTAATTTTTTTAATTTTCACAATATGGCGTTCAGTAGTCGCCATTTTGAATTTTCACTAACGTCATGTCTTTAGTGACACTCGCCAGACTAAGAGGAATGGATTGACGTATGAATCATAAAAATCGACCCAGGCGTTTGGTCTATATAGTGCTTCAAAGGAACATACAAACATACATACATAGACTGTTAAACACAATACCACTCCTTTGCGTTGCGCAGTCGGGTAATAAAATAAGCATTATATGAAGCATTATATAGGATGGTGTCCGATGGTTTACTGTGTGAGACACAAGGAGGTTTCAGGAGTGGAAGGGGATGCATGGATCAAGTGTTCTCTCTGCGCAACATTGTGGAGAAATATCTTTTTTTTTTTTTCGTAAGGTGGGACCATGGATGTGGTCGCGCCCCGGCAAATCAGCCCGGGGCGACGGAAGAGGCGGCGCGCAACCCCATGGACCCACCCTGCAAACACCTCTCTTCGCCGTGCGAGCGGATCACCGGTACCCGATCTTTGTCTTCGGTGGCCCGCCCGGCGATATACCCTCTCGGGTTCCTCTCTCGTCGACGCCCCGACAGCTTTCGCCGTCGAGGCGTCGCCCTCACGCGGTGGCCTCACGTCGGGTGACCGGACAATTCCCCGGTCCGATCACCCGAAGCCTCGGTTAGGGCGGCATCAGGCGCAGATACTCGCGCATGCGCCGCCCCGGCCGCGGGCGGCGGCCCGGGTCACGGGAATCCTCCCGGACTCGTTCCGCCGCCTCCTTCTGCGAGATGACAGCCTCGCAGAAGGCGGCGACCGCGTCCCAATTCCTGACGCTGTCGACCATCGCTTTCACGACAGCCGGCAGCGTCACGTCAGCACCGATGACAGCGACGAGGTCACGGCGCTGCCCGTCCCAGCCCTTACATACGTGGAGAAGCATCTGGCTCTAGGTTAGAGGGTTTTCTGTAGTTTTGTGGATCTGTAGAGAGCATTTGACACGGTTGTACGAAAGGAAATTTGGGACATTTTACCGGAGTACCTATGGTATTAACGGTAAACTGCTACAGGCTGTGCAGTCCAGTTACATGGGCTGTAGAGCCTGTGTGCGGCTGGATGATGGAATGTCGCCTTGGTTTGACGTCAATATCGGCGTTAAGCAGGGGTGCGTTCTGTCAGCTAGGCTGTTTATCATATATCTGGATAAATATCTCCAAAGGTTGAACGATATGAATGTGGGAGTCCAGATGTGCGACTCAGTGGTCACTGCTCTGCTCTATGCAGATGATGCAGTCCTGCTGGCACAGTCAGCGACTGACCTGCAGACCCTAGTCGACAGAATGACAGAAGATTGTAAGAAAAGGGGTCTACGCGTGAATGTGAGCAAAACCAAAATAATGGTCTTTGAAAGAGATGAAACCAGAACAGATGTAAGAGTAACAATAGGTAATGATGTACTAGAGCAAGTGGATGAATTTGTATATCTTGGATGTAGATTTAGCCGCGATGGAAGGTACACCACTGATATAGAGCGAAGAGTGAATGCGGAAAATACAGTGAACGGAGCGTTGGGGCAACTTCTCGGTAGCCGCCACCTCTGCCAGAAGGCACGTGTAGCAATACATAACGCTGTGCTTGTCCCACATTACTATATGAAAGCGAGAGTTGGGTATGCAGAAAAGAGCATGAAAGCAAAATTAATGCGGTTGAAATGCGATCTCTACGGAAAATCTGTGGAGTTAGGCTGACCGACCGCATTCGCAACGACGACATAAGAGAGCGAGTAGGTATGAAAGAGAGTATTGGTGTAAAGATGCGAAAGGGAATGCTCCGATGGTTCGGACATGTGGAAAGAATGCCGAACGAACGTCTGGTTAAGAAGATTTACAATGCGAAAGTGGAAGGATGTAGGTACCGAGGGAGACCGAGACTCACCTACCTAGACCAGATTGGTCACGTGCTGAAAGAAGGTGGAATCAAGAGTCTCCGAAACCGGCGAGCGTGTATGAAGAGAATTATGAATGTTGAAGAAGCGAGTGAAGTATGCAAGGATAGAGTTCTCTGGCACTCTGTTCTCTCTGCTTACACTGCAAGGGATATGGCGTGATGATATGTATGTATGTAAGTATGTAAGCATTATACGTATATAAAAGAATGTTTCATTTGTTTAATCATTTGTTCAGTTTATTCAACATTTATTTTATATCGCTGTCATTGGACAGGATTGTCTTACAACAGGTGAAAAAGTGACTGTGGATGGATATTAGCCCAGTCTTATAATTGGTTGTCTACATTATAATAAGGCTACCTATGTACCTAGGAATTTAACGGTAGGTCTTCTGCACAATAGTTGGAATTATGGTACCACGTTTGCTGCACCTTTAGTTTAAAAATTCCTTTTTTTGCAGTCATGTTAGTTTTTTATATCCTGTAGTCGTTTTATATTGTGGGAAAGTATATTGCATTGTTATTTCGCAACCATACGGAAAGTGGTTACATAATTTTAATTAATTAAAATTTAATGCAGCATGTAAATGACGGATAATTAATGTCTATTTTATTTTTAAGTTTAGTGTTTTAACCGGTAATTCAGGTGGCACGTGAATAATTAAAATAAAAAACGGCAGAGAAGTGTGCAAACATGAAGTTACTCACGATAATTATTTCTCTATATTTAGTTTTTTTTTAATGAATAAATAAAACCATTACTATTTTTGCTTGTTTGAGTTGTAATGATGTGTAAATATATGTATCTACCTAAACGTTAATCAATATTCTTAATATACTAAATTTTTGAATTCAGTTTCAAATATCATACGATATTTAAATTCTCATTAATAATGGCTTCATATGCAATAATTGACATTTTAGAATTTATTAATAACAAGCATAGTAAAATAATAAAAATAATTTTATAAATAATTTTACCTCACCTTTTCCTTGCTAAATATAATATCCAATTATTTTTTTCTACAATTGATTAATTCTTAACACACAATTAACAGTAAACTTGCATTTTAACTACACTTTTAATTCCATTACCTACCTAAATTAACGCGTGAAGAGTTCAAATGTTGCGCCGTAACAACCAGTGTGTAGTGACGTAAAATCAATCCGTCGGTCTATTAGACTTGGCATTGGTCGGCGGTTCGATAATTTCTGTAGCTTTTTATTACAGTGATGCCAGCAAATATTCCGACGGCTACCAACATAATCTTTTTTATCTTTTCAGTTATTATTCCGAAAAATTGTTGCTATTATTGAGTAGAATTGTAATTATTTAATTTGGTAAACAGGAAAAAAGATATAAAAATATTGAATACACAGGCCTAAATTAGGCAGGCATTAAATTATAGGTCTAGGTCCCACAATTTAATACTGCATCTCTAGAGTAGTCGTTTTACTGGCAACTATTTTACGCCTTAATAACGTTCTGACACACGCAATTGAAATATATTTAAGCTCTTTAATTTATCGAAATTAAACACTATTGACGTCCAAATAATATTATATTAACACATTTTTAAATTATTGGTTTATATGTTTAAATTTTTACTGCCGAAAATCATTAACTAGATTTATAATGCAATAGGTATTATTATCATCATTCTGATATATAAATTTGACAGCTGATGAATTCAATAAACGTAATACGGATTTCGTTACGTCTGCTCTGGCGAGGACGTCCTAGTATTAGTTTTATTTATAAAATAACCTTTTTCTATTAGATTATATCAAATTAAAAATGTCTCTCCTCACTAGGACCGCTTTCCGAGCTCTCTCGCAGGTACTGTAGCATTTAGACAAGCAAATAATATGTCTACAATTACTAATGGGACCTACGTCTAGTGTTTCGTAACTATTGTTGTGAAAAGATGTATATCACATAAGTCTATAAAACAGGAGGATACATCTAATATCTTAATCAGTGACATTATTGTTTGTTATATAAATAACGCTGTTTATTGATATGACTAAAGTTCTATAATACTATAAAAATTAACCTCACGTGATCTTTCCTTGATTAATGCTAATAATATCCATTGAAGGCAATACTATAAGCAGTGATTGTTTCGCCGATGTATAACAGGCAATATAAATACTGGAAAGTAAACAAGAGAATGGACCTTTAACATAAATTATGTTTAAGTTAATATTTTTTATTTAACCACAGAAGAGTATAATTAATACTAGTGTGTGCTTTTTTATTATTTATGGTTATAATATGCATTATTTTGACAAGAGTCAGACAGAAATATTTTTTTATATTTTCAGGGCCAACATATGAGCAAAGCTATTCACACTGCAAGCACGGTAAACTCGGATAAAAACGTAGGTTATTCGCAACACAATTACAGCACCCTGGTGAGAGAACTAACATGATACTAATACATATTTTTAAAATTAGCAGTGAAGCAAATCTATATTTATATATATATATATATATATATAAACCAGAAAAACCATTTTAAAAGTAAAATTGTGACAAAATAAAAATAACTCAACTGATGAATTTTTTCTGTTAAATTATAATATTTAATTATAATTTAGCTTAATATTTAAATCATGAAGATATTGTTGAGAAAAATTGTATGAAATAGATTTTCATTACATAATTACTATATATATTTAAAAACATGTTTTTTACAAGGCATAAGTAAAATATTGCTAAAATAAAAATTTTAACATTGTTTGATAGAGCTGCTTATTTTAAATTTGTTAATAAAATTGTTCTGTTGACAATAAATAAAATGAATATTGAAAATACTTTTAAAATTGATTTGCTTTGCTGCTATTCTAATTTTATTTTACAGATAATTGGTTTAGTTACATTTTAAATTATTTTAATTTGGTCTCTAAATTCAATGTCAATTATTGGCACCAAAATTTTAAAATTACCTACAAACCTATATGATTTTTGTCATAAATTTCTGTTTAAAGAAATAGAGAGAAATCTTGATACTCATCTTCGCTCAAACAAACTGTAAGATGAATGCATGCATTATAAAAATATATGTTTATTAATATTGTTCTTTATAATACACCATTCTATTCCTGAAATCATCTTCTGATATCTGGTTACATAGGTATTACTTATTGGCAAAAGGCTTATTTTAAATACACAATACTAATTAAATATTTATTCCTTCTGCAAAACCTGACAAAATGGCTTAAAAAAAGTAGGAGATACATATAGATTATATGTATTTAGACAACCACATCAAGGAATTGTGTTAGGAATCACTTATAGCGATTTTGTACCCATTTGCAGACTCCACTTTTAAGCCCAAAATTACCTAAGATCCTAAAAATTGTAACATATATTGTTCTTTGAAAGAGAAATATATTGTGTCAGATTTTGCAGGCATAGTGACAAAATAATACATGAGCTTTCAATGGATTAAAGGTTTAATCGTTCTAAATTTAGCCTCATACAGATACACAGAGAAAAGGATGGTTATGGTATAATTTAGCATGATATTTTAACTATTCCTGTTATAATTTATAAGCAAAACCCTTTAACTGTCAAAAATTCAATTGGAAACAGTTAATATCCACCATGGGTATATTGTGCAGATACACCAAATATTATTTAAAATTTTATAATTTATTAAGGTGACCAACTATTCTGCAGTCTCCAGACAATTCTCTATTCATAGTTTTAGTCCTATTTGTCAAAACCTAATAAACTGATTTCAAAACAAATAAGGGGATTCTCCTTATCTTGAAAATATTGTTTAAGGTGACCAACTATTCTGTAGTTTCCAGACAATTCTCTAATCATAGTTTTCGTCCTATTCGTCAAAATCTAATAAACTGATTTCAAAACAAATAAGGGCATTCTGCTTGTCTTGAATATATTGTTTCATGAAATAAAACATGGCTTCAATAAATAGTTTATTTCTTAATTACCATGCGTCAACAAATTGTCCATAAACATAATTATTGTCGTGCATTGACTTCTCATACAGTCAGTGACTGTGTTAGGTTTTCAAGCATTTGACAATGTATTTGTACTTTACTATATTCAGAATCTAATAATTCTTGAAATATTTTGTATTTCATCAGGGTTATAATATACCTATATTAAGTAAGTCTAGTCTAGTAAGTAAGTCTTATTTTCAATAAAATATCCTTATGTGAAAAATGGATCTTTAAAAAAAATACAATGTTTGGTCACCCTAGTATCTGAAACTGCACAGTCAATTTAAAATAAATTTTAGGAATATGCGAGGTTAAATTGAAAGATAGTTGGTAAAAAATTAAGTGTCACTACAATATGTCTTGAGTCTCTATGAAGAATTATAAAAAATATATATATTGGTTAAAAAGTTAAAGGGTTAATAATGGACTATATGTAGCATGTGCCCTTTTTGTATTGTCCGATGAAATTAACTTCATAACATTGAAATGTTTACCTTTAAAATAGCTCTAATTGTTTTCAGTTCTGAAAGGTAAGTTGTAAACCAATGATAATTCTAGTAAATCAATCTTATAAAATCCCAGACCAAAATAATAGTTTAGGTATAATTCATAAAAGTAATGGTAATTATTTTATTTTTAAACATATGTTGAAGTTAAGTTAAAATGGTCTTCTATGAAAACTTCATTTCCGAGTATGAAATAACTGACTTATATATTTAGGGTGGTATTACTATGTAGATGAGTAATTTACTATAATATTTTCCTTATTAATATTATAAGTAAGAATCTCTATATACTCATTTATAATTTTAAAACAAACTGCACTGATAAATATTATACATATAATCAATCTAAAAAAAATCTTAGTAAGATATTTGAAAATTGTTGAAAACAATTTATTAAATCCTGTGTTCCAACAATGCATCTCTTACTCCATAATGAATACACGCTCAATAGAACCTTAAAATTCCGGATATTGACAGTAAATACCTAATAGAAATGGAATTTTCGTATTAAAAGAAAACATTTTATTCATCTATGCTATTCCAATCAAAAGTAGTTCTTTTGGATAGCATAGATTATGATTATCATTAATTTATTTCCAAAAATTTATAAAAGAGACAAGCGTTTGTCTCATTCTTCTCAAGTTCGCAGTAAAATCAGTTTAAAGTTACTGCTATATCGCGTACTTATGCGTATTCTTCACTTTTCACTTAAAATATGTGATGCATAGACATAAAAACGTAATATAGCAGTCACATAAGATCGTTTTCCCGCGCACTCTTCGTCACGCGATATGGTTGTGGATTAGAATTTCAAAGCCTTTATATAAAAAGTTTATAGCCTTCTATGTATTCTAATATAAGCTTTATCAGGGTTCAGAGTCTCGGGTCACATTGATGTAATATTGTTATTATGATCAACATGTAGAAATAATTGTGATACCTTGACCTATACTTCATATATACATATTATACCATAACACACTAGATAAGTAGTTATCTAAATCTACAAATAATATAAATATTAAATGAATGATATAATTTAAATAGGATTGTATTACATAAAGATATTATTATTAAATCAAAATTTTGCCTAAATGTTATCTATTCAATATACTGTTTATTTAATATTTAGAAAGCTAAAGAAACCTTCCTCCCTTGACCGTGATCACTGTAAAGTGATGGAAACGTTTTCGCAGTGGTTAAAAATGCATTTGTCGCATACCCGCCCCGGGCGGGGTATGTGGGACTCACAGGCCCTGAAGGGGACACTGAATACCCACTAAAACATACCAACTGCGAGCTGTTAGCCGAAGGGGCTTTTACAGCTTAACTGGACTGCGGGCGAGCCCGAAGGCTCTCAACCCGATAGACATGAGTTAGGCGACTTCGCCCGAGGGTTCCCCCTGTGGGGAACGGGCCTCGGCTCGGGGCGTCGCTGGGGGTAAGGTGGACGTGGACGTGTCCATCTTGGGGTCGGTGATTTTTGCTCGCCGTGTTTTCGTACCTCGACGTCGAGGACGGAAACGCGGATGTTTGTGCGCGATGGCCTCGCGTGCGGCGTAGGCTTTGGTCTGGGCGAGCGTAATAACGTCGTCATCGTCGTTGAGGACGTGACGTGGACGTCGGACTTTGATCGAAACGTCGTGAAATTAAAAATTAAATACAAACGTGATAGAATCAGTAAAAGTAGTTTTATTTCAAAAGCTAAAAAAAACCATTTTATAAAAGTCATTAATGTATCAGCTGACTTTTCTTGATAAATCTTTTTCAATGTGGCCATATGCCGGTTGGCCATAACTTTTGGCGGGAATCTGAAAATTTCATGTGGTGGTCTTGTATTATATTCAATATCTCAGTGGTTTAACGTGTAATATTAAATAATTTTGATGACATTTTATGTAATGTGATGTGGAAGAACTGCTGGGATGTAGTGAATATGATATAAAAGTGTTTTACAGCGTTTTTGTTTTCCACCAAAATCCCCAGAAGATACCATTAACAGTGTGACCATAGCGCTGTTAATGGCGACGATTTGACTTACTGACGGACAATGACTAACATGAAGAGAATAAGACGTGAAAAAGATTATAACTCGACACTGCTAATAATGACTCGTATAAGAAGCTGATTGCCAATATAAAAAAAGAAGTAACACAATATTTACATATATTTAATTATTAATATATAAAGCAAACATTGTTTCTAGCTCCTTCCATTATACCATAGTGCTGAAAACCGGTTTCGTTAGATAAGTAATAATACGAAGATAGTTTTAGACCATTAAAACAATTAATTGGGACCCGGTAGATGACGCTGCAATCGATTCTTTTTTTTTTTTTAATTTGTCCAGGACAGTATCTGTTGTTCACCTAGGGTCTAGGTCTAATAATAACTGACCAAATACAAAATACTTTTAATACATATAGAACATTGTTTTTTTACTGGCAATTAAATTGTATCATAAATGTGATTCAACATTTAATAACTTTGCTACTAGGTACTCCTATAGTAATAATCCTAAATCAAGGTTATCCTATAGTAATAATGACCTGTTAGACGTGGACCTTAGGTCCTTGGAAAGGGGCAAAACTTTCAAACAGCTGAAAAGCGTTTTACTGGTATGCTATGGTATAGTTCATACCCTACCTGATCCGTGCGGGGTGGCGAGCGACCCCATAACTTGCCGTACACGTACCTCTCTGGGTCCATAATGGCGAGCCACCGGTACCGTGTCCTTATAGTCGGTGGCCCATCTGGATCCCTTTCGGGTACCATCTCGAGATGACTTCCTACGCTTGGCGAGGTTCGATTCATACGTAGGCCACATCATTTTGAAAGCCACAAATTATTTTTGCCCATTTAATATATATTTGTTGACTCCTCAACTATGCAAGAATTAATATTATTTAATGTAATTTTTTAAATAACCTGTAAACTAGAATTAAGGTAAGACTAAAATCAAATGTTAGGAAAAAAAGTTCAGCATAGGCTGATAAGACACTCCTACTACTTCTTACTTTATCATATAATAGTTACATTGTGTGTACAGCAATCGAACTCAAAGGAGAGTCGGATCAAGTGCACATTGATCCCCGGAGATGGTGTCGGCCCTGAGCTTGTCTACGCTGTCCAAGAAGTTTTTAAGGTACGTTGAAGATTAATTTTTATTTAGTAATCACTACTGTTTCTGCACCATTACTTTTATATGGGCCATTTCACGTCAAGCGGACAATAAAAAAAAAGTGAGGTCGTGAATTTTGTTTATAATCGGGTCAGTTATACTTCTAGTAGACATGGATGTGTATCCACAGTTTTTTTTTCGTGTGATGATTTATTGCTGAGTTATGAGCTTTTAAAAATTTACTAAAACTGAAGTCATGAATTTTTGGATGCTTATTATTTGTGTTAATTAATTTGTAAAAAAAAATCTAAAAAGTATTGTTTCTTATAGTTAAAAAGTTGAAGTTTTTAAACCGGAAGTGAAAATTTCAAATCGATATTTGAGTAACTTCGACACTTTTTTTTTAATATTTTAATTTTCAAATAAAGCTTTAAGTGTACCAATTCTTCACAAAAAATAATTAAAACTTGATCTCCAATAGTTTAAGACTTAGAGCATACAGAGGACATACACATAACTATGATCACTTTCTAAGCAATCGGTTTTATGCGCCAACATGCTAAAATACTACGCTATTAATATTTTATTCTTTCATACTTACATGCAAAAGTATAAAAATAAACGATTTGTTATAATAATAACAAGTTCTACAAAATGTGATGGTCCTTTGGATGGTCTATTTGGGGAAACCTTAAACGTTTAAGGTACGAATGAAGTTTAGTCTCGTAGGTCAGTACCTTCCGTGCAGTGATTTTGAATACAGTTATTAAAACCCACTCCACGGATTTTTTTTATAATTTCCTTTATTTTTAGATCCTATGCGATGAGATTATAATTTCTTGCTGATGTTAATGGTTATTTTTACAGGCTGCGAACGTGCCGGTTGATTTCGAATCGTTCTTTTTCTCCGAGGTGAATCCAACATTGAGTGCGCCGCTCGAAGATGTCGTCAAATCTATCGCGAACAACAAGATTTGTATCAAGGTTAGCTTAAATATATAATTATCTCGCTGTCTTTTTACAGTATTGCCTATATATTTAAACAGGTAGCAAAAGTATAAGACCCATATTTCACCATATTTCTTTTAGTCCCGTTTATTAGAAACTCAAGTATATTTGAAGTTGGGCCTTCAAACGTTAGTATAGGGTTTTGTTTCGAGTTTTCCTTCTCTTGCAAAAATGTTTTATGCATTTTATATCCCTTAGTCGAGTAAGATAGGGGGCGGGGATTTGATTTTACTTCGTCACCACACTGATAATATAACTATACATAGCTAAGCAATTATTTCTAATACTCTTTGCATAAGAAAGTTTAATAATCATTGAATCTGGCAACATTTACACAGGGTATCTTGGCCACTCCGGATTTTTCGCACACCGGCGAACTGCAAACTCTCAATATGAAGCTTCGCAACGCCCTTGACCTTTACGCCAACGTGGTCCACGCCAAGTCT
Source organism: Lymantria monacha (assembly GCA_905163515.2). NCBI lineage: Eukaryota > Metazoa > Arthropoda > Insecta > Lepidoptera > Erebidae > Lymantria > Lymantria monacha. Next base: position 9,802,049 of record LR991081.1, on the reverse strand, counting down.
CTGCCCAATGTGAAGTGCAGGCATCAGAACATCGACTGCATCATTATCAGAGAACAGACCGAAGGAGAGTACTCCGCCTTGGAACATGAAAGCGTCAAAGGTAAACCACTTTTGGATATGTTTGTGCCAATTTTTCACTGTATAAATATATGGCATTCTTTTAAATTCCTTTTCTTTGCATAGTCCACGTATATCATACCTAATCCATAAAAAGAGGAAATTGGCCTAATAAACGATACGTGCCGTTACACGTGCCATCCAATACCAACCCCTCTTGGGTTGGTATTGGATTTTACTTCTCCTTTTCCTCTTCTCGTAGTGATCTAATCTTTCTATGGATGTGGATATATTGTATACTTCCTCAATTATGATAAGGATAAATAAATTGCTCTTTGGTAATGATGGCTATTTGTCGCTTAGACAATTACCACATCTGATCCGGGATAGAAAGAATAGGATAGAATAAGGGATAGAAAGAAGAAAAATAGAAAAAAAAGTCTCATCATCTCAGCTCATATATATCCCACTGCTGGACTCGAGCCTCCTCCACACTAGGAGGTAAAATTACCTACTACACCACGCTGGTGAGATGTGTTGGTATAGAGTTTTGTTTCGAGATTGCCTTCTCTTGCATAGATGTTATATGCCTATTTTATTCTTTAGTCGTCTTTTACGATCATTGCTATCACACGGATCGATCCACCCGGAGAAATAATAGATAATAATAATAATAATAATAATGACCGCATGCATAGCTGAACTTATTCACCAACATATAACTGATAACAATATACTCTACCAAGAACAGAAGGGATGCCAAAAAAACAGTCAAGGCTGCAAAGAGCAACTCATTATAGATTCCGTAGCTATGAAACAGGCCATTATGAAGAAAAGAAATATTAATACTATGTACGTTGATTACAAAAAAGCATTCGATTCTGTACCACACAGCTGGCTCCTATATGTTATTCGCCAAAATAAAATCCACCCACAGATCATAAATTTTCTTAACCATTCCATGCAACACTGGTCAACCATGATTAATACAATAGGCCACTCTAACGTAGCTACATCAGAGATACCAATACGACGCGGTATCTTCCAGGGCGATGCTCTTAGCCCTTTATGGTTCTGTTTAGCCCTTAATCCTCTCTCTCATTTGCTTAAAAAATCTAATCTCGGTTACACGATTACTACACTACACAAACGAACAACACTTACACATCTCATGTACATGGACGATATAAAACTATACAGCGGCTCTACACAATCACTACACCGTCTTGCAGACATTACTCAAACATTCTCAAACGATATCCGCATGGAATTTGGGATTGATAAGTGCAAAACATTCTCTGTTCGAAATGGAGAAGTCATCCAAAACAGTTACACATTAGATACAGGCCATACCATTGAATCTTTAGAATTTAACACTTTTTATAAATATTTAGGTTTCAATCAAGCACGACAAATTGAACAAACAGAGACAAAAAGAACTTTGAAAGTAAACTTCAGACACCGACTTAATATCCTATTCCGATCTCAACTCAATTCGCGCAACTTAATTAAGGCCATTAATAGCTACGCAATTCCTATTCTTACATACTCATTTGGCATAATACACTGGACTCAAACTGATCTCCTCAACTTACAGCGCATTATTAATACCACTCTAACAGCCCACCGAAAACACCACCCAAGATCATGTGTGCAGAGAATAACGCTCCCAAGAGATGAAGGCGGGCGAGGCATTGTAGATATAATGAATTTACATAACAACATAATATCAACCCTGAGAAAATATTTTCATCAACATGCCGACTATACCACTTTCTGCAAAATAGTATCACTTGCAGACAAACGTCTCACTCCACTGAACCTCGCAGATAGAAATCCCCAGCGAAAGGAACGAACAGTCAGTATTAAGGATAAAATCGCAATATGGGAACAGAAATCCTTACACGGAAGACATCGTAATGACCTGCAGCTATCATATATCGATAAAGCCGCGTCGAATGCCTGGTTGCGCCGCGGTGAACTATTTACTGAAACAGAAGCTTTCATGATGGCTATCCAAGACCAAGTACTCGACACCCGAAATTACCAAAAATATATAATACGTACACCTAATCTCCCAACAGATACATGTAGACACTGCCACTTGAACTCTGAGACCATACAGCATATCACATCCGCTTGCAAATCTTTAGCACAAACCGACTACAAACATCGCCACGATCAGGTAGCTTCCATTGTACATCAGCATCTTGCACATAAATACAGATTTATACAAAAAAAGACTGCATATTATAAGTATAAACCGGACACCATATTAGAAAATAATAGGCATAAGTTATATTGGGATAGAACTATTATTACTGACAAGACCATACACTTCAATAGACCTGACATTACATTGTTTGACAAAGAAAGCAAAACTGCTTATTTAATTGACATAGCCGTACCAAACACACATAATATTCAAACCACTATATCTGAGAAACTTTCAAAATACCAAGAACTAGCAATAGAGTTAAAGTGCCAGTGGCATGCAGAAACTGTACACATTGTCCCAATAGTTCTCTCAGCCACTGGAATAATACCCAAGAGCTTAAAACGGAGTTTAAATATATTACAGATGCCACAATATACAGTTCATATGTTACAGAAAGCAGTTATTCTCAACACTTGTCGACTTACTCGTAAGTTTTTCACTACATCAACCATATCAGCAATTAACACCATGTGCTAAGGTTACAATTATAATCATGCTTGGCCATGGCCCGTATGATTATATTTAATTACCCCTTGAAAGGGAGAAATTTACTTTTAAAATAAAATAATAATAATAATAATAAATCTTTATTTGTTCAAACATGTGTATACACACAAAGCATGCAAGATGTAATTATATTAGAGTCCAATCATGTTTGGCCGTTTGTATCGGCGTACAAATATTTCCTTAAAAAAGTCCACATTAATCTAGAAATGTATCATCATTAATACATAAGTTGTTCAAATTAATAATATTGCTCAACAATTTAAAGTAAGAAATTAAAAAAATATATACATGTCAAAGTCATACAAAATAAAGTTAAATGTCAAATATTTATAAAATTCATGTCAGAAATACATTTTCCATTAATTAATATAAAGTAAAACAATATAAATAGAATTCAGTAAATTTATAAATACCATATGTCTAGTATATTATTATCAGTAATTAGTTTAATTCTGTCCAGTCTTTTTCTTCTAGATACTCAGCAAGATTGTAGTATGCTTTGTGGATTAAAAATTTAACTAATAGACGTTTAAATGTTTTATTGTTCAATTCCCTCCAATGTTTAGGGAGTTTATTATATATATTCGGAGCCATACATATGACACTTTTGCGCATGAGTGCAGTTCTTGCTGGGTGTACACAGATTCTATTAGCATCACGTCTATTACGCGGGACAGCGTTTTGTAGTCGAGGAAATAAATTAGGGTTATTCCTAACGAACATTGCTGTTTCCAAGATATAAATACAGGGCAAAGTCAATAATTTGAATTTTTTAAAATATGGTTTACACGTGTCTATTATTTTCAACCCGAACATAGATCTAATGCACCTTTTTTGAGATTTAAATGCGATGTTAAAATCTGTTGAATTACCCCAAAACACGATTCCGTACCTTAAGTGTGTCGCTGCTAGTCCGTGATACGCCATGATTAAGCTATCCATGTTAACAGTTGCACTGAGGGAGTGCAACGCAAAAGCTGACTTACTAACTTTTTTACTAAGGGTCTCTATATGTGATTTCCAGTTGAGTTTCTTGTCAATTATTAGGCCAAGGAATTTATTGTTATCCACATTTTCAATACTTTTGTTATTTATATTAATATCTATATTATTTGTCATTGAACGTTGGTTAAAGTGCATTATTCTAGTTTTATTCAAATTAATTTTTAAATTATTATTATCCAGCCATAGTATTATCGTTTTTATGCAATTGTGAATGTCAGCTTTATATTGGATTATATTATTATCGTCATTTGAAATAGTTACAGTACTATCGTCTGCGAATAGCGTCATAGGATATTTAGTTGATTTTGGTAGATCATTAATATATAGATTAAATAGAAGAGGGCCCAGCACACTACCTTGAGGTACGCCAAATAGTACAGGACATTCGTTCGATAAATATATCTCTTCTTTTTTTGTAGCTGTATTAATCCTAGTAATTGATGTCATTTGTACTCTATTGGCTAGATATGATTTCATTAGATTCAGTACATTACCTCTTATACCATATGCGTCAAGTTTATTAGTTAAAATGTCATGTTTTACGTAATCAAATGCTTGCGTCATATCACAAAATATGGCACAAACAGGCGTTCTTTTGTCCATTTTTATTAACACTGTATGCAGAAAATCATAAATAGCCATGTTTATGGTTCTATTTTCACGAAATCCTTTTTGTTCGTGACATAATAAATTATTTTTTTTAATGTAATTATTTAATTGATGTTGTATGAACTTTTCAAATACTTTAGATATAACAGGAATAATGGAGATTGGTCTATAAAATTCGATTATCTCTTTATTCTCTCTTTTAAAAATGGGTTTGACAATCGCTACTTTTAATGCGTCAGGGAATGTACCAGTAATAACAGAGATATTAATTATATGACATAAATGGTGGCAAACTTCGTGTGCTACAGCTTTGAGTACTTTTGTGGATATACCATCATAGCCGACACTGTTCGTATTCTTCAGAGCCATAATGATGTCAAAGACCTGTTGTGGTGTACAAGGAGCCATAAACATAGAGTTTTTTTGATTATGAATAGTTAATGTGGTTTTGTTACCAGAATGGACTATTGGCTGTATTTTATTCACAAAATAATTATTAAATTCATTAGCAATCTGTTGTGGATCCGTAATAAAAGTATTGTTAGTTTGAATCTTTAATATATAATTTTTAGGAGTATTCAATTTTGCTTTATTTATTATTTGCCACGCAGTTTTACATTTGTCGCGAGATGTATTTATTTTAAAGTTATTTTGAGAACGCTGTGTCAAGATCATTATTTTTTTGAATAATTTTGAGTAATTCTTAAGGCGAGTTTTGTTCAATTCATTGGGTTTTAGTCTATATGTCCACAAGAGTTTTCTTTTATTTTTACTACAGACTCTAATACCCTTTGATAACCACTTTGGCTTTGTAATTATTTTTATCATAGCCTTAACTTTAGAAAAACACATATCATAGAATAGTTTAAATAGTTCAATAAATTTATTATAAACAATATTAGAGTCTTCTGTTTCATAGATTTCAGAGAAACAGAGTTTGCTCATACAGTGTTTAAACTTAGATACGCTTTCCCTATTATAATTACGTTTAATTGCATAATATTGATCAATCATACATATTTTATTCACTGGGCATTTTAGTAGTTGTGCCGTATGATCGGAGAGGGCAAACTCCAATATTTCTACTTTACAATGTTTAACATAATCATGCGCAAAATTATCAATACAGCTCTGACTTATTGTTCTAGTTGGTTTGTTTATTACTAGCTTTAGATTGTAGTTTAGTAGAAGACATTCAAACTCCAATGACTGATAGTTTCTTATTAGCCTATCTATATTATAATCGCCAGCTAAAATTATATTTTTATAACGCATAGTTTTTAATGTATGTAGTACAATTTCAAGTTTATGGAAAAAGTCATTAAGATTTCCTATATTAGGTACTCTATATATACATACAAACGCAATATTAAACTTAGTCAGCTCAATTGCACAGCATTCAAATGTCGACATTGTTGATATCTTTGCAATGTTAGTTAGTTCTTTCCATTCGTGTCCATTTTTTGTAAGAATACATGCTCCACCTCTCTTAACATTCTTACGACTATAGTGGGCAGCTAGAGAATAATTAGGTATATTTAAATGATTTTCGTAACCTTCCATCATAAAATGTTCTGTAATTGCTATTAAATCTACATGTATGCTGTTTTCAGAAAGTTCATTTAAGCATACTGTAAGCGCATTAGCTTTATTTAATAGCCCTGCAATATTCTGATGCATTACATAGATATGTTCAGTAACGAAAAAGATCATCGTGTTTTATATTTTCCGTATTACGTTCATCGTTTGTTGATATTAAATTTGTCAGATTGTTGTTAAATTTAATGTCACTTATTAATTTAACTATATCTGCAAAGATTATTCGTAAGCCAGCATTATTTATTGCGCCAGTCCATTTGTTATATAGTGCGTAATCGTAGCTTAGATTTCTGTTACTATCCAAAAGGTATCCATATTCATGTGTTAATATATCAAGATAAAGTAGATTATTAAATGTTTCTAATATGTATCTGTATAAATATGTTGTGTTTCTAATGTGTATCTGTATAAATATGTTACATTTTTTTTTTGCGATGGATTATTGAGGTAGTCAAGCGCCGCCAAATCGGTCTGGCGACGGAAGAGACGGCGCGGGACCCCATAGACCCACCCTGCAAAGCGCGTCTCATCCGCGTGCGAGCCACTAGAACCCGACCTTTGTCTTCGGTGGCCTAGATAAATATATTACCATAAGATTAAAAAATGTTGTTTCAGGCAATAATCTCCATAGCCCACCGCAAAAAAAAAAAAGAAAGAAAAAGGCAATGATCTCTAAGTATTAGTAAACATACGCCTGCTGTGATCAGGAATGGTGGGCGACCATATAACCCGCTGAACTAACTCTCCTATTAGAGTTGATTCCTTAACTGCGTTATATTCTGACAACCTTTAGATGCATACTTTATTTAAAAGCGAAACATAATAATATCTCAATACTCCAGGTGTTGTGGAATGTTTGAAGATTGTTACGGCTGTCAAATCGGAGCGTATCGCGAAGTTTGCATTCGATTACGCCGTGAAAATGGGTCGTAAGAAGGTCACTGCCGTGCACAAAGCTAATATCATCAAACTTGGAGATGGATTGTTCTTGAAGAGCTGCGAAGAGGTAATAGACATTATTTAATTGACTTACTGCCTAACTCGACTTTATGCTGTCACTTAGTAGAGTATTACCATACCAATAGCTATATATATAAATCTTTAATAAGTGGCTCTTAAGATTTAGCCTGCGTTAAAACTATAATATGCAATAATAAATTAAAATTATAATATAAGCCTTATATGTATTGCTTTACCTAAAGCTATAAAAATACATAAGTAAAGAATATATATTTTAGTCTAAAATAAAACTGTTTTTACGGATTCTATCGCGTTTGTATTTGTTTATAGAGTTCATGGGACTGGACTGTCCCCCCTGTGACCATGGACGTTTTAAAGTGTAAACGCGATAGAATCCGTAAAAATAGTTCTATTTTAAATGTGTAATATTCGCGTAAACATCAGAAATCATTATATTTTAGTCTAGATTTAGTATTTCATTAATATTACTCAGACATCTTCTCCGTTAGTTAAAAAAAATATTGCAATGCTAGTTTATATTGAAATAAATAATTTGTGGTATTTATCTCAATGTAACCCAGGTAACCCAATTTTCACCTGTAAAATTGTGTACACAGAATATTTGTTTCATATCACAAAGTTTTGAGATATTTATATCGCTGTAATTGAATGTTAGGATATTGATATTTTAAACTTTTAATAGATGGCGCTATAAACCAACGTTACCTACCTACTTTAAAATAGTAAGAAAAATCTTGTATTTAATTTATTGTTCTAGATTGCAAAACTGTATCCCCACATCGAGCTAGAGAAAATGATCGTGGACAATGCGACTATGCAGATGGTATCGAACCCTAACCAGTTCGATGTATTAGTGACGCCCAACCTGTACGGTAACATCGTAGACAACCTCGCCAGTGGTTTGGTCGGAGGTGCTGGAGTAGTGGCCGGCGCCAGTTACAGTGCTGACTGCGTTGTGTTCGAACAGGTACGTTCATTATGCAATGTCGTGACGAAATATTACAAATTTGTATATTTCCTTATGGTGATCTTCATTGCCGGACTGGCCTTGGATGGCAAGGAAGCGGTACCAGTGGCCGCCCCAAAGGCGTTGGGGAGGAAATACGATGGGTTATGGGGCCATGCGCTGCCGTTCCATGGCCCCGGACGGAACGGGCGGCGTGTGTCCGTACCATAGCCTACCCCAAAAAAAAAGGTGACCTTCATAACTAGAAAGAGTCAAAAGCCAAAATCATCATCATCATTATCATCACAGCCCATAAATGTCCCACTGTTGGGCTCGGGCCTCCTCCGTAATGGGAGGGCAATTAACCTACTATACCGCGCTGGTCAGACGTGTTGGTATAGGGTTTTGTTTCGAGTTTTCCTTCTCTCGCATAGATATTATATGCGTTTCATATCCCTTAGTCGTCTCGTACGATCACCTACAGGTAAGATATGGGGTGGTGAATAGTATTCTTACTCCGTCACCACACGGAAAAAGAAAACGGAAAAGCCAAAAACATATACTGCAAAAGACTGCAAACCAGAAACAAAGCATATGTATCAAGTATACCCAAATATCAACTATCCGACTAGTATGATCTAGTATATTTTTCCAGCAACTGACTAGTGTGGTATAGTAGGCAATTTAATAACTATCTAACTAGTGTTGTATACGCCAATTTTCCTCGCATTTTGTAAGAGTTTCTTAATAGTAGTATATATTTGAAATAAGAAATAGCTTTGTGCATAAAATCATCTATATACACTAATAAATGGAGAGACGGATTTTTTGGTTCAGTTATACTGCAAAAGCTACAGAACCTATCGCAATAATACTTATATTATAAGATGCAACGTGTTTCGGCGAAGGTTTTAGTATAGGATAAGTTAATGATTACTTATCCAGAAGTGAACGAAACGAGCGGGAGAGAGCTAGTAATAAAAAAAACTCTGACAGTAAATAAAATATTTTTTAAATTTTTATATGTAACACTTGTAGCAAAATAAATAATAAAGAACATAAATGTAATGTGTTATTTATTTGCATTAGGTGTTACTTAACGCTTAGGACTCGTTGTTGGAAACGTTCATTAGAAATCGAAGGAGTGAAACTTTGATATAGTGTCTTTTGTGAGATCAATCGTTTGTCATTCCTTATCAACCATGTAGATTAAAGCCTATGTAATTACAATGACTTGTTAGAGATTAGATATCAAATACTTAAGTCCTTCTGTGACCATAAATGCTTAAATTAAAAGTATTTTTAGAGTAGTTGTTGTTAGGTTAGTAAACTATATATTTTTTTAATCTGATTATCCTACAGGGTGCCCGACACATTTTCTCTGGCGCGGTGGGTAAAAACATCGCCAATCCAACCGCCATGCTGATAACCTCGGCCAACATGCTCTCACACGTCAACCTCCACTCATATTCGGCCATGATTAAGAAAGCAGTTAACAAGTGAGTACCGATGTTTTTTTATCTGGTCACCGTATTAAGAAAACCAATGCCATCAAATTTTACTGTCGGGGCATAGTAAAAGTCGGTTGAGGGATCCGCCATATAAATTGCAGTTAAGCGTTATGAGTTACCCAAGACAGTGTTGCTCGCCACGCGCCTGGTGATACCACAGCCCATTTTACGACTCCACTCTGTAACTCAAATACCTTTTTAACTCGTTTTATTTTTGGACTGAGATAATAAATAAAGAAATACATCCTTGTATGACACAGGGATGTTATGGAGCTTCATAACTAACTCCTAACCGGACATCTGAAATAAAAGTGTATCCAAAATCAGTATAATTTTTAAATAATTTCAGATAGAGCCGGAGTCTCATAGAGACTCTTTACGTTATAGTATCTCATATAAATCTAGAAATTGAATGTAGAAATGAAAACGTTGAGTGTTCTTAGTGCTCACCCTCAGTCCAGGTAAAGTTGTCATTCATAGCCAACCATGGCTAACAACTAAGTCACACACAAAAAAATAACTTAGAAATAAAGTCAAAACGTTACTTTGCAATTTCCTTTTATTTATTTTTTTATTGTATACGTAACCTTATCCAAAACTGATGTAATGTTTTCAATATCTATACCCATATGTTAACATCCATAACATCCCTAGTATAACAGTTTAAAGTAGGCAAAGGTAGGAAAATTTTTGCAATGTTTACTGTATTGATGACTTGTAATATGTTTTTAAATTTTATTATGTTGCAAACTTCTCAAAATAAATCTTTTTCTCTTTTTAGTTTCTTAACACACGGGAAAAATATATAAATATATATGTATATTCTAATTAATGTTATGTTTTTGCAGAGTGCTGACAGACGGTAAAATCAGGACAAAGGATCTGGGTGGTCAGTCTACCACTAACGCCTTCACCACCGCTGTTATTCACTCCCTGGAGCATGTCGATTAAATATATTATACAATTAAATTCAATTTCATAGAAAAAGATACTGACGCCAAAGTGATAAAAGAATTATTTAAAATAATTATTAATAACTGTTAAGAGAAACCAACCTTAAATCTATGGACAATATTGTAGATTTTATTTTTAAATATTTATATTTATTTTAAAACTTTTTTTAAAGTGATCTGCGAAGAATTATTTGTAAAGTTGTCAGTATTTATAAGTATTTATTGTAGATATAATGAATCGTTCAAACTGTAAGTATATTAATATAATATAGAAATCCTGTTTGTTTTTTTTTATTTAAATAATATATCTTTGTACATTCTCATGTGATGACGGAGTAAGAATACAATTCACCACCCTCTATCTTACTTGTGGTTGATCGTAAGAGACGACTAAGAGATATAAAACACATATGACATCTATGCAAGAGAAGGAAAACTCGAAATAAAATCTTCAATATAATCGAGGTCAACAAAATGTGCATTATGGAGGATAACTCAAAAACTATTGGTGAGGTCTTGATAATAATTAAAATTGACTACATGGGAAGCGATAGCGTTCAAATAAAAAAAGAATAATCAAAATCGCTTCAACTAGAAAAAGTTCTGAGTTATAACTAGCACACAAAAAAAATACAGTCCAATTAAGAACCTTCTTCCTTAAAGTCGATTAAGAAAATGTAATAACATTTTGATCTTCTTATTTTATTGATTGACATTCGTGGCGGATGAGTCTATGACCCATATGGTTAACTCACATAGCTAAATAAAGTGTCACAGCTGAACTATCTATTGGTTCTGTGATGTTCAATGTTAATCTGCCATTGGTATAACTCTCGGAACGGCTAGCTTCTTAGTCCTGTCTGTTATGACGTATTTTAATGCATTAGGAGACACCTGAAAATAAATACCTTATGATTGTGTAAACATATTTACGGTTAGTCATTAAGATGGGTCTACTCACTGCATGTCCATATAAATTCCTGAGTGCTATCATTTAATATTCACTATAGCAAACCGGGCTGGGTTGGTTTCTTTGTAAAAGTCGATATATCGCAGCGCCACCTGGTGGCGAGTAACATGAATGGGGATAGCCTATAAACCTTCTCCGTGAAAAATTTCATATACCTACATACCAATTTTCCTAATGATCGATTAAATAGTTTTTGAGTTCAGCAATGTCATATATTTGTATACAGAGATGTACAAAATACCCTGTACAAAGTATCTGAAATACAAAATGCAAGATACTTTTAAATTAAGTTTTTGTGATACCAAATACAAAATACTTTTTGAAAATAGTATCTGAAATACAAGATAAGTATCTTCTAAACACTTCTTAAGATGAAAATATTTTTGTAAGATAACAAGATTTTATTTTAATGAATTTAAGTTTATTTTTGATAATTGACATTAATATTATTTACGAATAATCAGTGATTAACACCACTGAAATGAAAGATATAGTTTCAAAACCCTCTAAAGTGATTTTTGATACATTTTTACAATTTGTACCAAAGGAATGATTTTTTAAATTTTATTTGCTATACGTCAATGCTTATTAATGTAACTATAAATTCAATCTAAAAAATTATGTTAGTTAAATAACGCTAAAATAACTATTATTATTTTCAAAGTCCCCTAAAATGAAATTGACCAATAACAACACTGCATTTGAAACACGTGACTCGTATAAAATACTAAGATACAAAACAAAAGGTATCAAATACAAGATACAAAATGAATATTTAAAAAGTATCTTAGATACAAGATGGAAATACGTATTTTGTATCTTGTATCTGTATTTCAGATACTTGCATCTTAATACTCGTTCCAACCATTTATTTTACTTTTGACACATGCTCTAAGACGTAATTGTTTCATTATACGCAATTATTAACTTTGAAACGAGTGAACAGAGAAATATATAAACTGCCCAATAATATTTATATATCTTAATTATTACCCACTAAATACATTAATATGCCGTAAATAGCTCTATTCATAAAATTTAAGTGATAATTCATTTCCGTTATAAAAAAAGTTACGTTACTTTTTTTATAACGGAAATGAATTATCACTTAAATTTTATGAATAGAGCTATTTACGGCATATTAATGTATTTAGTGGGTAATAATTAAGATATATAAATATTATTGGGCAGTTTATATATTTCTCTGTTCACTCGTTTCAAAGTTAATAATTGCGTATAATGAAACAGTTACGTCCTAAAGCATGTGTCAAAAGTAAAATAAATGGTTGGAACGAGTATAGATAAATCACATCTCTGTTTGTATATATCATCTAGCATCCTCTTATAAATATAGATATGCATATCTTTATATACAGGTTGCCGATTTCATTAGTAGAATCCTTGAAGGGGGTGTATCAGACCATGATACACTACCCAAATCAGTAAAAAAAATAGTACCTAACTTTTGATTAAATCGCCCTACTGATAAGCGGTCAATACACTTGTACTATAAAAGTTCGATGTAGGCATATACTCATGCGTGTGTCATTGAACTAGTAGGCAAATAAATAGTCTCGTGCTCGCTGTGCTCACCGCCGCACAGCTGGGTCGAAATGTACCTACAGGTCAATGTACGCTGACAAACCTACTGTTTTGATAAGAAACAAATCACTTTATCTCGGGATTGGGCAGAGCTAGGAGTCAGCAACTAACTTTAATGTTTTATATGACGTCATTCCTACACCTAGTTTTAAGTTATTCTAGTAATAAAATCGGCACCTGTATACTATGTAGGTACGTGTATGTATATACTTATGTACGTGTGTATCTCACTGAACTCCTAAACGACGACGAAAAGACGACGAAGACGAATTTTGTTGAAATTTATTGTGTGTTCAAGAGGATTGGTGGAGAATGGTTTAGATTCGCAATTGGACCCGGTAGATGGCGCTGCGATCGAGTTCTAGGATTTTTACTTTTCATACATTGACTGTTGGGCGGAACGAAGTTTGTTGACTCCGCTAGTATGTTATATAATGCAAATTTTATGCCCTAAGTGTAAGAGATTAAATTTAACATCAATAATTTTGCTTGATTTCTTATTGAATTACAAATTAGATTATACATTAATCTCTATGTACAAGAGAAACAAAACATAAAAGGCAATGTAGTTTGTAGACTGAATACTTTGCACAGCTTTAGATCACGTATTCCCTATGATACTCTATTGAATACTAGGTATCTGACTGGAACTTTGTCGCTCTAAAGTCTGACAATCAACAAATAGGAATAATATAGGCAAAGGAGAGATAAAATCTGAACAGTACATGAAGCAGTGCTCTCGCTGCTACTTCGACTTTGCCGTCACTCACCCTAATCCCATAGTGGTTAGGGCTTCTAGTTATACCCCTTCAAAAATTGCCGCGATCCGTCAACCGCGATTAATACTCGACGAACCCGACGACATTATCACGCTCGCCCAAACGGAGGCATACACAGCCCGCGCGGCCCTGACAAATAAGTATCCACGATTCCGTCCCCGCCGTCGAGGTCGGAAGTCGTGTCGCGTTCAAATCATAAACGTGGGAGAACCCACTTTGCCAGCGACCCCCCGAGCCGAGGTCCGTACCCCACAGGGGGTGCCCTCGGGAACGGTCGCTTAACTTTTACGGGTTGAGAGCCCTCAGCGCTCACCCACAGTCCGGGTAAAGTTGTCATAGCCATATGAGGCTAACAACTAAGACTCACAAACAGAAAAAAAAATCTGAACCCTCGAAAGATCATAATACACTCATTTGCAAAAAAAACGGGCACCTAAGCAATGAACCATTTCAAATGTTAATATTTCTTTGTTTGATAATTATAGGTAGTTTTATCCACACAATTTGGTAAATTAATAAGAAAATAATCGTTTTCATCAGTATTTCATAAAATTTAGATACAATTTATGGGAAATAATGCTAAACCTCGCTAGTAGTGTATATTCGCTAGTAGTGCATATGCTCATGAAGTAAAAATAAAAAAGTTTTTTTGTTTGTTTTTCTTTAATAAAGTAAAAGCAGATAAATGTTTAGTATCGAGTGTGACCCCCTCTAGCTAAAATCACAGCTTGAATTCGTCTGGGCATGCTAGCGAGTATATCCCGGATACTTGCTTGCGGAATACGTTCCCACTCCGCAGTAATCACATTCTTCAGCTCTCTGATGGTCTGCGGAGCCGGGTGTACTGATCTCACACGCCGTTTCAGAATGTCCCAGACATGCTCTATGGGATTGAGGTCGGGACTTCGAGCTGGCCAATCCAAACGACGAATGCCGACCTCTTGCACATACGCATTAACATCGCGGGATCGGTGGGCGCGAGCATTGTCGTCCATAAAAATCGAGTCTTCACCTAGAGCGGCCAATGCGGGTTGTGCATGAGAAATTAGAACTTCCGTTATGTATCGATGCCCAGTCAGTGAGCCGTTTTCAATGAAGACTAACTCTGTACGATCCATTGAATTTATTCCTGCCCAAAACATAACAGAGCCCCCACCATAAGGTGTGATTTCTTCGAAACATGCCTCTGCAAAGCGTTCTCCTTGTCTTCTTAGCACTCGCCGACGTCGATCTTCACCGAACAGAGATATCCTGGCTTCATCAGAGAACAAAACCCTATTCCAATCGTCTTGAGTCCATGATTCACAATTTCTAGCGAACCTAAGCCTGTGAACTCTGTGCTCACGGAGTAATTTGGGCCCGCGGGCCGGGCGGTGACTGCGTATATTGGCAGCGAGAAGCCTCCTCCTGACCGTCCATAGACTAATATGCACATTTCTTACTTCTTGGAGGTTGTTCTTAAGATCCACATACGAAGATTTGCGATTTCTCAATGCGCGACTCACAAGAAAACGATCATCCCGTGGTTGGGTACATGGTTTTCTTCCAGAACCAGGCCTTCTCTCGACGGAACCAGTCTCCTGATATCGCTGCCAGGTCCTTTGGACTGTCGAGCGACTAACATTTAGCCTCCTAGCCACGAAACATTGCTTGCAACCCTCTTCAAGCAGCGCGATAATTTTGGTAGCTTTTACCACTTTATCTACCATTTTTGATACAGCCAAACAGCATTGAATAAAGCTTTGACAGTCAAGGATATGAAATTAATCGATAAAAATTGAATAAAAGTTATGAAAGTCGATGTTAACTTCTGGAACTTCGCGCCAAAAATGTAGGATAAAAAGGGGTTTTCTGTAAAAATGAACATCAAATGAAAAATTGAATTTAGAACGTACTTTTTTAAATACCACAGCATTTTTAAAACCGGCCAGTAACGTGTACAAACGATTGAAACCTTTTTGGTATTGTATCTTTTTAAATATGAATGAAAATCAAAACCGCCCGTTTTTTTTGCAAATGAGTGTAGTTAGATCTTATATTTTCATAAACTTTTAGGAGCATACATAAAACTTTTTGTATTGGCTAAGAATATAATATGTACCCAGCTATTACCTTTCCGTGGAAATCGTAAGAAGCGGCTGAAGGACCACAAGCAAAATTAGCAAGAGCGATCGAAACACATAACATCAAATGTAATTACCAATCCGCTTGACGTATGTAACAATTACCTATATGTATAGGTCGCGCCTTTCATGCACTAGTGGGCGTTGATAGGGATGACAGATGTCAAGATAATGTGAACCAACCTTTTCTGGATCTCTGTACCATTCTTCTTCAGCAAGTGGTTTGTACATTTTGAAATCAGGAAGATTTGAAATAATATCAAGTCTCGGTATTAGATCTTCCAATGGTTTATTAGCGCCACGCTGTAGTTTAAAATAAATATATTGTATTGTAAAATAACACGTACTGTGTGGTAGCGGCTACGAATACTACCAACCCTTACTTTGGTCGTGGATGTCCTAAAAGACGACTAAGAGCCATATAATGATCGGAGCCAACTCTATCTGATGCCGTTTGGTCAACAATTACATTTCCAAGGAGGGTTCGCGTCTGGCAGGCGGCCGGTCACAAAACTATTGCCAATAACTTTTACAATATGTACTATGAGGGAAGAGTACATATTGTATCGACCCCAGTAATTGGGATAAGAGTAGGATAATGATGACATTGTAAATTAACAACGAGAACATAGGCACACAAAGAGTTGTATCACAGTCTTGTTTTTGTTATAGTGGTAGGACACTGTTCCCAGTTTTCTGTCCAAAGCCGCGGGCCGGCCCGTCCGGGATAGTACCACATTCTCGCTGAAAATAGACGTTTGAGCAGTGGCAATAGCTGTTATGCTTCGTTCGGTGAGTGAGAGAGCTTTAATCCCAACTTTCTGGGTGGGTTTGGGGTTTTATTTGGTAGTCAGCGGCCTAGCTATACCCCTGGTATTGCAAAGGTCCATGGGCGGCAGTAAAACTTACCATCAGGTGTGCTGCTTGCTCATTTGCTACCAAGAGCAATAAAAAAACTTACGAAGTACACTTAAAATAATCTAAAGTGTAGAAATATAACTTAAATAATATACTGTCTTATATAAATAATAGCAAATCTCGTCTAAATTTTGGAGTTTATTTCACTCCCAAGAAAATTATTCGTGCAATCTTTTTACGGAATTTGGCTTCAATTGGTATTCAATATTTTCTCTTAATTCTTTTGTGTAGCTACTCATCATTCATAATTCTCCAGCTCTTATTCTAATTACTTGGGATACACGCAATATACTCCTTCTCCGTAATAATTTTATGACCGGCCACTTGCCGACGCAACTTTCCTTGTGAATATAAGTAGGTAATAGTCGACCAAACGACATCAGGTGGAGTTAGCTCAAGTTGATTGGATAATATATAAAATATGTATATAAAATAAAGTATGCTTGAAGCAATAAGGTACATTTGTGAAACTGTTGGCGTAGCTACTATTTATAATATTATTTATATCGAAAAATATGAAACGGGCCACTAGACAATTTCATCACAAGCCAACACCGTCGCGTGACATACACAGACCGTAAATAAGGCAATTTTTCTTGTGGTGACGGAGTAAGAATACAATTCACCACCCCATATCTTACCCGTGGGTGATCGTAAGAGACGACTAAGGTATATTAAACGCATATAACATCTATGCAAGAGAAAGAAATCTCGAAACAAAACCTTATAGCAACACGTCTGACCAGCGCGGTTAATTTCCCTCCCTTTATGGAGGAGGCCCGTGCCCAACAGTGGGACATATATGGGCTGTGATGATGATGAAATAAGACCTATACCGCTACTACGTTCTATTCTAGGGGTACAGTACACGTGACTTGTTTCTTTTCGAACCTCATAACTTCCTAGTACGTATATCTATACCATGAAACGGTGTAGTGGATAGACTACTTTAAATAGTACTACTAGGTGATGAATTTTAACATTTAAGTATATTTTGAGATACTGCATAAGGACGAATGAAAAGAACGGAAACATTGACTTATTAACTGTATCTGACATACTTTGATGGGTGGCGGTAGGAAAACTTTTTTAGGGTAAGCGATTTGTCCAATATAGTCCATATGTTTTTTCCATTCGCTCTCCGTCCATCCGCGTTTCTTCTTCAAATCTTTAGTATCCTGTTTCTTAAGATCGATTGCGCAGTTCGCTAGTTTCGAATACATGGTAGCATTAGAGGCTTCGATCATACGATCTAAGTGTTCTAAACGATGTGTTGTGAATCGATTTTTGTACATTCGTTTTAAAGCAAGTAAGCGTCTGCAATGTGAAAATATTAGTAGGTACCTAGCAGCGCATTGTATTTCTTTTAGATATAATTTTTAAAATTAATCCAAATTTCAAATTTAGTTATATTTTCTTGTGTGTCTTAGTTGTTAGCCTCAGATGGCTATGACAACTTCATCCGGACTGTGGGTGAGCGCTGAGGGCTCTCAACCCGTTTTAGTTATTTATCATTAACCTCCTCTTATCCCAATTACTTGGAGTGGACGCAATATGTACCTACGAAGAGTAGTAAGTTCCAGCATAAATATTACAAAAAATATTAGCAATAGTTTTATGACCGCCGGCCCGCCTGAGATCAACCCTCTTTATGAATGTAATTATTGACCAAACGGTATGAGGTGGAGTTAACCCAGGTTGATATAAAGCTCTTAGTCATCTTTTACGACATCCACGAGCAAAGTATCGGTAGCGTTCGTAGCTACCACCACACAGCATTAAATATATTATAGTCTATCTAATCTTAGAAGTGCATTTGGACAGCGGTCAGAGTAAGGTGTCTAGGTATGTGAACCAAATAATCGCTATCGAAAATATCCGATTTTGATGAGAAATCGATATTAATTCTTTGTACTTAATAATCGGTTTATTTTTTTATTTTTCAAAAAGGAGATGAAATATTAAGTGCTAAATTAACACTAAACAAATTTAATTATTTCATCATAAAATCTATTCATCATATTTAGTAGGATTAGGTTAAGTAAAAACAAAAACTGGATTTGAAAATAGCTATTTGTTCAGAATCTATAGTATTACTTGAATTATCACCGTCGCGAACATTAATAATTACATCCTTATCAATAAAATTGTCGAAACGTACATCTCTGTCAAAATCTATATTCGATTAAATATATTAATCTAATATTTTTACCGATTATTTAGATATTCGCGAATTGGAAGTTGTCAAGCACTACTGTTTAGAACGTTATGACGTGAAATTGTAAGATCGTCCATAATAATTATTATTTACAATGTTATTTTAATTTTAAATTAGTTTTACAAGTTTCAACATTACATTATTGTACAAGTAACTCACTCGCAACGTTAATTATGTAAATAACTTAATATTTCTTTAAAATTTCAGATTTATTGTTTGCAATCATGTGTATACGTTTGACCAAAGTTATTGTGTATTAAAAAATGCGAAACGTCCAAATGCACTTCTTAGATTAGATGAACTATAATGATAGATAATTTTTATAACATTTAGGTACTCTGGTTGTCAAATTTTGTAATCGCTCTAATTTGGACACTTCGTACTGATCCCCTAAATTTTTTGTGTGATGGATTCTGTGTTTCCTTAATAGGTATATAAGGTTTTTTACGAAGAGACATATATGTATCCATCCTCTGCTGGATATAAGCCTTCCTACGTAGGAGGATAATGATGAATATAATCACCACGCTTGGCAGGCAATTTGGCGGTATAGGTAGGTACGTATATAAGTATGGCACTGGATCTAGTCTTCTTGACCGGGATGAGAGCCCTCAGCGCTCACCCATAGTCCGGGAGAAGCTGTGACAGCCATCTGCGGCTAACAGCTAAAAGACAGACACAAAAAAAAAATCTAGTCTTCTGGACTTTTTTCTTCTATATAATTCTCCATTGTCCTAAGTAATGTAAGGCGTGAAATGATCACGCTAATTGTCATTAGGTCCATTTCTGCATAGAGTGTTGTGCGATCTACAGAAGGATATAACCTCCTGTCCTGTTATATTTTATTGTTTTTGTAGTTGACCTTTTAATTCTTTTTTTTTAAACGCTATCATCTGGTAGGTACTAAGGAATAAAGTTTTATCGCGTGAGACTTTACAAATATACCTACATAGGTATATAATTGGACTCTGTTAAGCAGAAAAGATTAAACTAATAACTTGTTGAAAATTATAACTCGATTTTATTAATAATAATATACAAATCGAATTTTATATACGTTCTAAATATACAAACTGTCTTATAATTTTCATTATATCAACTTTCATGACATTAAATGTTTAAAATACCTAGAAACATATAATATACATAACAATACAATACCAACATCGTCATCATCTTAGCTCAAAGTATGTCCCACTGTTGAGCTCGAGCCTCCTCTGTCATAGGAGGGAAATTGACCTGCTATACCACGTTGGTCAGACGTGTTGATATAACATACATACATTTAAAACAATGATAATTTAGTAATTTATTTTAGTATTCTTCTGCTTTATATCGTTTAATTTAGTTTATATCCACTAAGTACTAAATTTCAAATCGTATGTACTGAAAAGTAACACAATGTTGGTTGGATTTTCTCTGCTTTAAAGGGTCCAAATAAATCACAGCCAGATTTAGAATTTTCATTTATGGATTGAATAAAGAAATATCTTGCGTGATCGTACAGACGATACTTGACCCAGGAGGTCGGTAATTATACCACTCTGCCATCTGTGCAGTCACATTAAAATTCATTACCTCAGCTCATAGATGTCCCACTATTGAGTTTGAGTCTTTCCCACAATTGCTCGACAATTGACCTACTATAGCACGCTGATCAAACAGGTTAGTACAGGGTTTCATTTTCAAGTTTCCCTTTCCTTGGATATACATTATTTGCATATCAATTTCCGTCGTATTTTACGACATCCTGTAGGTAATAACGCAAATCATGAATTGTATTCTTACACCGTCCAAAATAATAAACTTAAATTACTGAAATTTAGCATTTAATATGCTTAATTATTTATAAAACCCGATTATGAAGCGGAAAATGATGTCACAAGCGGGATTCGAACCCGTACCTATTGGGATGCCGGCCCATTCGTAATCGGGTTTTATAAATAATTAAGCATATTAAATGCTAAATTTCAGTAATTTAAATAACAAGGTTGTGTCATCGTTTAATACAATACTAACTGCAAAGTTTGAAGTATAAAGCCTATAACAATATGTAAACATTGTCGGGTAGATGGCATACCGTCACCTTAAGACGTAAATATGATACGAAGCGAAATTTGCATGTCCTACAATAAGTCACGGTGGTGTAGTGGCAGCACGATTGGGCCGGAATCCCAATAGGCGCGGGTTCGAATCCCGCTTGTGACATCATTTTTCGCTTCGTAATCGGGTTTTATAAATAATAAACTTAATTATATATATTTACCTAATAATTGGCCATGCCGAATCATTAATTCTGTCAGACGGTCGAGCGCGCAGTGCTGATTTTCGTACTCCATGCGGTGAGATTGCAGGCATACCCTCACCAGTATCGATGATATATGCACGTGGAACACTTAAAATGTTCAATCTTTTTGGTATTTTGTAGGGAAAGGTGTTTGTCGGTAGGTCACACTTCGGTTTAATCATCTTATGTTGGGTTGAAGGACTAACTGGCTGTTCTGAGAGTTATAACAGGATTATTCAGCTTACATTATTGTTTTTATTAGTTATTTACCTACATATTTATATATTGTCCATGTTTCTTGTTATATGTAGCTGTTGTCACTAGTGACCACAGAGTTTTGATATGACATTTGTTTTTGGAATATTTTTTTTTTCAGTTTTGTGTGTCTACTTTTCTGTTGCTTGCTCAATAGTTTTAGTTTTGGATAATATTATTATGCTTTAGTACTTTATTGATTAATTCAATCATCCACATCATCAGAAGTCAACTGCGTCGAGATTGAACGGGATTTCCTCACATAGGATTTGAAAATCCTATGTGAGGTAATCATTTATCGCTCGCAAAGCAACCTTTATAAATATACAGGATGGAAGTGGACCGCTCCCGAAAACAAAGACAGGTAACACTACTAGTCCTACTTGTAAGATAATATAAAATTTTATTTAGGATGAAAATATTTTTTTTTCTCCACGCGAGGTCGTTGAACTCTTGAACATATGATTGTGAGTTTTGAATAGATTGCGTCTTTTCTCGTCGGAGTAAAGTTACGTATTTTGTATGGAATTATCTTTACATGGCACTGTCCTAATACGATGTGAAAAAAACTTATAATTCGTTGTGAAAAAAAATCTTTTTATCCGAATCGATTTTTTTTTTCTAGCCTATCATTACAAGTAGGACTAGTAGGGTCACCTGTCTTTGTTTTCGGGAGCGGTCCACTTCCGCTGTATACTATTTAAATGCTTAATTTTTGTAATTTCAAATATGTACTATATTTATGTATGTAGTTCAACTGATCCTATGTACCTAACAGTAGGTACCTTCGTAATATGTTATTGCTAAAGCTGATATCAGACGGTTCACTCGAGTGATTGTTCACTCCGGTGATGGTTCATTTTTCTTTCATTCTATGTTCACACGGCTAAGAGGGAATGATTTAAAAAAGAACATTCACTATTCATTTCTTTCAATATGTCATCGAATAAATGGTGGTAGACCTCGCTGTTGACAGATTTATGTCTATAGCCGCGGGCCAGTCCATCCCGGGTATAACCACACTCTCGCAGAAAATTGACGACTGAACAGTGGCAATATGCTGCTGTGCTTCGTTCCGTGAGCGAGAGAACCAGAAGCCCATCTTTTTGGGTGGGTCTGGGATTATTGGTAGTCAGCGGTCTATCTATACCTCTGGTGTGGCAAAACTCAATGGACGGCAGTAACACTTAACATCAGGTGTGCTGCTTGCTCGTTTGCCACGAGAGCACTAAAAAAAAAATCAAAGCGTTGACAAAAAAAAAGCAAAGAAAACGACAACGGCGATGGGTGCGACCATGGATTGAAAGAAGAAACTTATTAGCAGCTTCAAATATATTGTTGAGAGAACGAGCAGTTGAAGATCCTGATTCATATTGTATTATCTTTTTAAAGTTCTCCAAAAAAAGCAATGTATTTTGATCGTTAGACTTAAACACCATTTTGCCGCGTGCGACCAGTGCAAAGCACACAAATAATATCAACATGGGACGTCCTTCGGCTACAGAACTCGAAACAAAATGGCCAAACCCGAATGAACGTTCTCTCAATGTTCAGACCGTTCATTTCTCGTTCATTCAGAGTGCGAGTGAAAGATGCCGGATGCCAATATCCAACACTGTTGGATCGGTTCACTAATGAATTCATTCGGCACTAATGTTTCATTTTGTGTTCAGATGCGTCACTTCGAGTGAAAGATGCAAAATGAAAGACAAAAATGAACAAAAAATGACTCGTCTGATATCAGCTTTGGTGGCAAACGAGCAAGTAGCACACCTGATCTGTGACCTGGCTTGTTGGAGTGGACCTCCCATTGTATAAGGTCACGTAGAAGGTGGTTTTTAATTACAGGGTATAGGAGGACATAGCTTGGACGCATGTTACGCACCTGTATTTCCAGCTAGACAGAACTATTTATTAATATTTATTATTAAAGAAAAATAAAACACATGTTTGGTAAAAACGTTTGTATTTAGATTTCTAGCAAATAGATTGATCTCTCGTAACTTAACAAAATACTGATCTAACGAACGTCACAACATCATTTTTCACATCTGTTTCACCTATAAAACGAGTCTGTGAAAATTTCAACGAACCCAGAGATCGCATCGATATAAAATAAAAAAAAAAAGAAAGCAAAAATACATTTAAAAAAAGAATTAAATTGAATTGGAAACTTTACGACTATATCTAATAAATATTGCCAGATGAATTTGTAGTTCCCAAAATTGTTTTATAAAATAAAATATTAAATGCTTTTTTTTATATGTGCGAAGAATCCCTGACCCCAATTAGTCTAGTCCAAAAGTTAAAGATGAAAAAAAACTAAACGCAACAATATAAAAATTATTATAGTAGGTAACTAACTAAATTGATAAATATTTAAATTATTATAACTTATTTTTATCATCTGGCAACATAAAATACGTAAGCAAAATAAAAAACATAAAAAGCTGAATAAAACCTTAATCCTGGTTTGCAAACATTTAAAATTTATTTATAAAAACCCGATTACGAAGTGAAAAATGATGTCTCAAGCGGGATCATTTTTCACTTCGTAATCGGGTTTTTATAAATAATTAAGCATATTAAATGCTAAATTTCAGAAATTTAAAATTTGTTCGTTTGACATATTTTATAGGTGAAATTTCGACCATTTCATTAGTTGCCAAATATAATATGACAATACTGAGCACAGAGTAGTTTCTTAACAGTAAAGATCGCTTTATCTCGTCATTGGCATTTTATTTACCTCGTTTAAACAATATATTTCATATATAGATCTGCCATTTTTATTTGTCATTGAAATTATGTTCAATATCCCACAATTTAATAATAAAATGCGGGAAATAGAGTGAACGGAGCGTTGGGGCAACTTCTCGGCAGCCACCACCTCAGCCAGAAGTCACGTGTAGCAATACATAACGCAGTGCTTGTCCCAACATTACTGTATGGAAGCGAGAGTTGGGTATGCAGAAAAGAGTATGAAAGTAAAATTAATGCGGTCGAAATGCGATCTCTTCGGAAAATCTGTGGAGTTACGCTGACCGACCGCATTCGTAACGACAACGTAAGAGAGCGAGTAGGTATGAAAGAGAGTGTTGGTGTAAAGATGCGAAAGGGAATGTTCCGATGGTTCGGATATGTGGAAAGAATGCCGAACGAACGTCTGGTTAAGAAGATATACAATGCGAAAGTGGAAGGATGTAGGTACCGAGGGAGACCGAGACTAACCTACCTAGACCAGATCGGTCAGGTACTGAAGGAAGGTGGAGTCAAGAGTCTCCGAAACCGGCGAGCGTGTATGAAGACAATTATGAATGTTGAGGAAGCGAGTGAAGTATGCAGAGATAGAGTTCTCGGGCACTCTGTCCTCTCTGCCTACCCTGCAAGGGATATGGCGTGATGATATGTATGTATGTATGTATGTAATAATAGTTCGACCCCAATTAACAAAGTTTTTAACATTTTTGTGGTTTTTCAAGTTAACAGGTTTTGAAATATCACTGGGTGTTTAAATATCTTGATTAAATAGATCATATAAACATTTAAGAGATTAATATTAAAACAAATATATTTTTTGCAATGTTGAACAAATACGTGTATTCATTTTTCTTTTTAGTGAGAATGTTACAACCAATTATCTTGGAATTAAATGTAGTTATGCCATTTAATTGGGGCGTATATCTGATAGGCCTTTTCTTTTTTTTTACAATAATATTCCGACATTTTAGAATAAAATAGCGAGGAATCATTTATCATTGTAATTTTTCATTAAATAATTTATAGGCTGGTATTGATTTTGTGTTTTGATAATTACACTTAAAAAATTTACCAATTATTGAACCGTTGTTTATTTTAATATATAATATAGTTCAAAATAGAGTTTGTTCTAAAAAATATTAGCCTATATGTCCCAATACTTTATGTAAAATATTTCATTTGTAGAATATATTTTTTTGAATATGTGTAGATCCTCGATTTTTTTTTGTTTTGAGATACTGAACATCCAAATTTTCACTAATAACGTGTCCATGTATTCATACTAAAATAACACGGAGCCAAAACATATGAAGGCCCATGATTTAAATAAAATAATTTCATATAAAATGCTAATATCCGCATTTAAAAATCTTCAAAAATGGTCGTAAAAATAATTGACAGTATTTGAACATTTCACTTAAATAACATATAGCAAGACTACCTTATAAAAAGAGGCAATTTAAAATACTTTTTAGGTAGCAAATCGCGTAATAATTTAATTGGTACTTTTAGCTTCCACATTCTAAATAAATATTAAATAATAACAATACTTAACAAAATAAACGTATGCAATCCTCATCAATTGACATATTTAGATAATTATATGAAATGTATTTTATAAGTAATCTTGTTATACGTATAACTAATTTGTTGTAGTGAGGGTAATGTGATCATTAACATCGGCTGTTACATTATCAACACCAACTTTTGCATTGATGTTAGGTTCTTCTGACTTATTATCTAAACCTTGGGGTCCCTTTCCGAATAGATCAACGGTAGCGACGATTGGGGGCTGTGCTTCTCCTGTGGGAGTGCTGTCTTCATCCAACATTTTTTTGTGTTTTCTTCGGTTTTCGAAGCTGTAATTATTATCTATATTTAAGTATATATATACTAATAAATTCACGTAGATGTATTCTGAATATTATTATTTAAAAAAATATATATTAGTTAATAATAATTTCAATATTTGATGTTTTAATATGAAATCTTAATTTATTGATAATGATGACAAAAAAACTATGCTTAAAAATATTAAGTCTAGTAATAGCAGTATATAGATAATATTAATATTTTTTTAATTTAAAATAAAGGATTTGTGGTGATGTGTTTTGAAAAGTATGAGTTGCTAAAATCAAATTAGTCAAATGGGCATTCAAATTAAAAATGTAAGCAACATAACTTAAAAAATTATATATCATTCAAGTCAAACTTTATTATTTAGTATACATATACGACAATAGTATTATTGTATACTATTTAAAAAAAATACATTTAAAAATTAATAATAATTCAGAATACAGATAAGAAACATGCTAACAAAGAATTAGAAGAAGTAGTCCACAAAAGTTAGAGAGAGTGGATAGATATTTCTCTTGCGTTGTAAATGTTGTTTTAATATAACTGTGTTACATAATAAAATGGAATTTGAAATTTAATTTTTAATACATTTGTAATAAAATGACATCAAATATGAAAGCCTGTGTCGTGTATTCATTCCTATTATCTCAATTCTCTCTCAATTTTTTGAAAAGATTTATAATTCTTATCTGCAAGCTTAAATAAAATAATTATATGATTTTATTTTTTTATTATAGCAACACAAACTTCAACTAATAAGTAACTTGATTAGAGAAAAAAAGTAATTTCGGTAGGTATATCATTTTTTTTTTAAATTAAAGTCTTTAATATATATTTTTTTGAAAGATTTAATTTTAGACGCGTAAATAAAAAGCTTTTAAGGAATAATAAATAATTTTTTTATTATGCCAACACAAACGTCAACCAAGTATTTTTTTATAAAAAATATTAAAACAGTTTCATAGACCAAATGACAATCTTGCTTTATCGTAATAATTTTGTTGTTTTTACGTTAAATTCATTTGTTTTTACGTTTATTATAAACGATGGGCGTGTTGAAAGATTAGAATAGACAACAGAGCCTTTGTTGTTCATTTTATTGTTTCTAATATTTAATATGTAGTTTCTACATGATAAAAGTTTTTCATTTATAATAATGATGATTGTGTGTATAAAAACAACATTTATAACTAATAAAAACACGTTCACGTGTATTTACAACTTGCCTCTCGAAGCTTTGTTGGTTATAATACAAATACATTCATGCTAATCTACATGCAATTAACTAAATTTTTGTTAAAATCAGTTTGGTATTAAAAAAAAATCTTCTGTATGATTAGAAAAGAAAAATGGAATTCTTGTCTAACCGTAAAATAGAATTTTGCAATGATATTTATGTAGTATCCTTCATATCCATAAAAAAATTAACTCTGTTAATAAACATCGAAATAAACACTCGATTCGAAGTTCGTCGCTTCTCTGCTTGGTATATTTTTTTTTTATAGGTACCGAGAAGTGAGTTTGATATTAAACTTGTCGGCGGTCATGTTTGGTATTTCATTTTATAGTCATATTATAATAGTACTCATAAGATTTGTTTTTTGTTTCAATATAAGACATAAATTTATTTTCGCAATTATTCAATTAACTTTCCATTTTATAAACAAATTTAAGTAAATTATCAAATTTAAGTCATCAAATTTAAGTATATATAAAAATAGTAAAGTGTTATATAAATAAAATAGCTGCATACAGAACTCAAATAGATTATTTCAGTTTTATATTTATAGCTAAAATATGTAGACTATTTGAGTTTTATATCCAACAATTTTATTTATACAATTGTATAAATAAAATTGTAGAATATTAAACTCAAATAGCTACATTATTTTAATTTTATATTACGTACTTCATTTACACAAATGTCTATATTTATTTTTAGTTCCAATTATATATTTTGCCGCACCAAAAATATGCAATAAATTACTCGTAACCGTTGTAAAATTTCTAACCATTATTTTTAAATACTTAAAAAGTATAAGCATTTTAAAGCTCGCTTCTCATTCACAGCGTTCTATTGTCTATAGCTACAAGCGAAGCATTCCATAGGCACATGTCCACAATGAATGGAAACCCATCACCGCAACCCAAACATTGCGTACAATCTTATAAACATACCTCCCATACTAGACGATATAACCAAATGATGTTGATGCGTTACAATTTATATGAAAAATAAAAAAAAAATACAATTTAGAATGTTGCCAATTATGAAAATATTTCCATAACGCATCGAATAAATAAAGCATTGGTAGAAAACTTTTATCATTTTCATCATATTGATTTTTTTTCTGTGGTGGTGTGGCTATAGATGATACCAACCCTTCATTGCTTCTGTGTGTAGTCGAGTCGATGAATTTTTATATCCACCTAGTCCAACTCAATCTGACTGACGCCGTCTGATCAACAACTATATTCCCAAAAAAGGAGGACGTCAGGCAGGCGGCCAGTCATAAAATTATAGCCAATACTTTTGGAGTAAATACGATGAAAAAAGTTGACATATTGCATCGATTCCAAGTTGATATACGAACAGGATGATACTGATGAAAATGAAATTTTTTATTGATAAAATGTAAGTTTAAATTCATGAATTTGAATGAATGCTAGATTTTACAGTAAAATGTATACCCATAAATAAATTATCGCTATTCAATGTATGTTTATCCCAAAGCTTCATGAATACCTGTAAAACGGACAATGCAATTTTGATGTGTTGTAAACAAAAAATCATTGCTGGCCCGTTAGCTGTTTGCTTTACTCATTTATCTTAAACTTAGTCACCATTCACATATTAGAATAAGATATAGCAGCCTTTCGTTATTTGATTCATATAAATATAATTACCCAGGTAGTTCCTTTATGTACATCATTTAGTTTTAATTTCATCAATATAAACCACATACAAGGTCACGTGACTAAAAGGGGATCAAAAAAGAGAAAAGGGAACTCGAAATTAATAACAAAAAGCTATCTCAATACACCTTTAAGCAGAAAAAACTTTTAAACACAGTATTGGATTAATTCAGTGCGTAGGCAAAACACTGTATGGTCTGAAAAGAGCTAAAAGTTAATAAATTATGTATTTTTTTACTCAAGTGTTTTTTATTGATAACTAAGCTGCAAAAATTTTCTAGGACACTCATGATACCATCTAAAATCGCCAACTTGTTTGCCAAGCATGGCGATTAAGGTATTATAAACTTAGGAGAGGCCTATGTCTAACAACGGACTTCGATGCTCTGATGAAAGGTTGGCTCTTGTTCAAAATATAACGGTGCTATGCGAACTTACATTTGTTTAGATGCCACACAAAATTAAATTTACATTATTATCTCAAACTATAATGTAATACAAACATATATCTACAAGATATCTTTTTTTCGGAGGGGCTGTAATACGGTCACGTCTCGGCAAAATCACTCAGGGCGGCGATAGAGACCGCATGCAACCCTATAATCTTCCGTTAACTAGCTCCCTATTGCCATTTGGATGAGCCAACACAGAGTCCTTGTCCTTGATGACCTACCGGATATCTAACAATACCTTCACACTACTGATTATATAAGGTTTCTTTTATATGCTTTATACCATAAATAACTAACAGAAACACGGTTATATCTTAGTCTTTTTATTACATTAGCATTCAAAAGGACAGCAAAACATTGAAATTATAAAAATCTACTGACTAATTTTACCAATACGACATATATGAAGAAAAATCAAATTACAATGTAAACATGCGGAATAGTGGAAACTCAAGTTTTGAAAACACTAATCAATATGGGGCAGGGTATTTATAGCGTTTTATAATTCCTTAAAGGTAAATTTGGGGAAAAATAACACAATTTTATTTCATATATTATTCATAGTTCCTTTTAATTTTTTTTCCTTGTGGTGACGAAGTAAGAATACTATTCATCACCCACTATCTTACCCGTGGGTGATCGTAAGAGACGACTAAAGGATATAAAACGCATATAACATCTATGCAAGAGAATGAAAACTCGAAACAAAACCCAACACCTCTGATCAGCGTGGTATAGTAGGTCAATTTCCTTCCCATTACGGAGGAGGCTCGAAACCAACAGTGGGACAGTAATGAGCTGAAATGGTGATAATTATTCAAGTTAAGGAAATCTCGAAATTACAATTTAGGCATCATTACGTTTGGCAGATTTGGCAGTGTTGGCTAATTTGTCTCGTCTGGAAGCGGCTAATGCTTAACAATGGGACGTATGGACTGAGAATTAGAACTCAAATAAAAACAGTAATAATTATTATTACGGAATTACATATTATTATTCACTGATAGTACTTCTGCGGATTAATCAATCCAATTTTGTGATAGTTGGTTCATGATTATTAAGGAGTCAAAACTTAACCAAAACTGCAAAGGATGTACGAGCCTTTGTTTAAAAGCAGAAAATATGTTCGCTGTTCATACATTGAGATAAAATAAGATCTGTGAGATTCGGGCCTGATATGACACAATAAAGAAATAACCATTACATTTCGAGAAGTAGATAGAGGGCAATTTTGTTTCTTCACCTCTTCATACTCACTTCCAAGCAAAAAGACTACAGAGATCACCAGAATAGTGGGCAGACTCCTGGTGGACTTGCGATCGTCAACCCGTATGCAATGCGTTACGTTACATCTTTAGAAATGTCCCCCCTCCTAGAGCTATATCCAACAGTGGACATTTATGGATGAAAAATACAAAAATCTATATATGTGTATGGTAAAAATAAATGTACTCAGTACTCACCAGCCCTTGATCTTCTGGTAAATGAAGATTGTGGTCATCGGAATGGGTGTCATGATGGCTACAGAGACAGGTACCACTGTGGATTCGAAATAACAATGTATATATATATATATATGCCATATATAACTTTGAGACCTCAGTCCGGATAAAGTTGTGATTAACAATTATGGACACTTTATAAATAACTTTTCCCTCTGTGTTGAGGGAATAAGAATACAATTCGCAACCCCCGTCCTTGCCCATCATGATCGACGACGAACGATTGAACCATCGACTGCACGAATATCGTAATGTCTAAGTCGTGACCTCGCCACGCCGAATGTCATGGAGTCAATTCCCACACAGGAAATCTTTTTGCGCGACCAATAACACAGGCCTGCAAATAATGGGGTCATGTCAGTTGTTGAAAAGTGAAAGGTAATTTGAAATTGGCGTAACATCGTGAAGAAAAATCGTAATTGAACTCTGCGAATGAAGAACGACTCTGTAATTGAAGAGGACGAGTAGTACTATATGATACGGCTGAAGAAAACACCCCAAAAAAATCTGTGTCTTCTGTACATAACCTCAAAAGTAACCAAAACGATATTTTTTGGGTACATAACCTCAAATATCTCAAAATCCTGACGTGATGGGCCAATTCTGACTCCGGATTCGGCTTCTACGAAAAAAATTACTTCGGAAATGACCCTCCTCTTTCCAACAACAAAATCATGTTGGCCTGTGTAATTGTTCTGTCTTGATATTATTTGTAGTCATCCGTGATACAAGAATATTTTTCTTAATACGGATTGTTGTCTGCTAAAAAAATTTATAATAAAAGCTTACCTGTAGTAAGATCAGCTTCAGGCTGTCCCAGTGCGTATCTCAACAAGAAGATAGCGATACCGGTGTTCTGTACACCGGTCTCAATGGATATGGCGAGCGCATCAGGGTGCGGCTGCTTGCATATACGTGCCAGGATGTAACCAGCTGAGTAACCCAACCAGGGTATACCCATACCTGCTACTACAATCTGAATAAAAAAATCGACGGTATTATATCTGCCTTCCATTCATCCAACCGCGTCATCATTCATCATTCCCCTACTCTTATCCCAATCACTTGGGGTCGATACAATATGTACTCTTCTTTCATAGTACATATTGCAAAAGTTAGTGGCAATAGTTTTATGACTGGCCGCCTGTCAGACGTCAACCCTCTTTGGGACTGTAATTGTTGACCAAACGGCATCAGATGGAGTTAGCCCAGGTCATCGTTAGGTTCTTAGTCGGCTTTTACGACATCCACGAGCAAAATAAGGGTTGGTAGTATTCGTAGCCGCTACCACACAGCACCTCGCGTATAGAAGTCTAAATGATAAGTTTCCCAGGAAAGAGCTTGTTGCACATTCGCTTGATGATCTTTCAGTCGGTTTTTACTATACCCACGAGAAGGTGAAGAGAAAAGGAAGAGGTACTTAATTTATTACCAGACGACCCTGCCACCAACCTCATCATTATCATCCCAGCTCATAAAAGTCATAGACTCGATTTTCCTCCACAATAGGAGGGAAATTGACCTACTGTATTATGCCAGTCAGATGGCTTGGAATAGGGTTTTATCGCCTAGATTTTATACGCATATTATCCCTTAGTCATATTTTACGACAACCACGGGCAAGGATATTGGGGTTGAATTGTACTCTTATTGCCTCACTACACGAAGGGACTCGTAATCATCAACATCTTGATCTTATCCCAATTACTTGGGGTCGACGCAATATATCATCTTCTTCCATATAGTCTTATCAGACGTCATCTCTGCAGTCACTCCCTGTCTACCCATGTCTTGATGATGATGCTTCACACAGTCCATCCATCTTTCTTTGATCTTCCTTTACTCCTAAAGCCTTCAATATTCATACTTAAAACGTTCATCACAACATTACTTTACTTTTATCACAACATTACGATGGGACTAACATATTACTATGTAATAAAGTCCCTAAATACATAAAGATTAAAAAAAAAACATTACTTTCATCCTTTTTTTTTTGTAGTGGACTATGGAGGTGGTCACGCCCCGCTAAATCGGTCCGGGGCGACGGAAGAGGCGGCGCGCAACTCCATAGCCCCACCCTGCAAACACATCTCTTCGCCATGCGAGCGGGCCACCGGTACCTGATAACATTACTTTTATCCCATCTCATCACATGTCCGTACCATGTCAATCTTTCACTCCTTAACATTTCCATCACTGGCGCAACTTTCAAACTTCCTCTAATACTACACGAAGGGACTATCACTAGATATTTTGTATAATAATAAATATTTCCTCACCTGCCAAGTAAACAATTGGAATATATAAACATTCGTTGCAATTGCAAACACGATGATGAAGAGCAGCAAGGTTGTGGAGAATCCCTTCAATATTCTGACCATGAAGGCGGCGAGTTTTGGTGTCCACTTCTGCATGCCCAAACCTATGGCCAATGGGACTAACAGACCTACGATAAAGCTAGCGATACGTGCGTAGGGGACTACGATATTTGCGTTACGGAATACCACTTGGCCAAGAGAGAACAACCATGCTGGCATAAAACCTGAAAAAAATAAAATTATTTATTAATTATTATATTCTATTAAGTCAGTTTGCTGTGTAGTGACAGTTACGAATACTACAAATTCTGATGCCGCCTGGTCAACAATTACATTCCCAAGAAAGGTTGAAGTCAGAGAGACGGTCGATCATAGAATGACTGCCAAAACTTTTGCAATATGTACTATGAAAGAAGAGTACATATTGTATCGCCCCAAGTAAATGGAATATGAGTAGGAGAATGATGTATTCTACATCAATGCGTCGACCCTATATAATTGAAATAAAAGCAGGATACTGATGATATTCTATTAATCCAGTGGTCCAGTAGCATAAGAGGTATTCCATTGGATGGTGAGGTATGGGTTCGAATTTTTTTAGTCATAAGCCTAACTGCTAATAGTTTTCTGCTTGCAATCAAATGCAAATAAATGGACCGGGTCAACCTGGGTAGTATCATATTTGGCTGTCCCTGATATGGCTGAAATCCACAAGCGACAGTTACCACTTACACCTGGAGAGCTACTAGATTGTCAGCCACCAAAGGTAAAAAAAATCTGACAAATGAGTATTATTGGCGGTCACGGTAAATAGCCTCTCAATTATGAAGGCTCGTCAAAATCTCGGCAATTTTGAATCTGTATTCAGTAAGCGGAAATAAGCTCGCCCCTTATTACATATGACAACAGAATGTATGACTTCTTGGATACTAAATAACCTTTTTATAGACCACGAGCCCAATAGGTAAAAAATAGCATATTCCCGCGTTTTTACCCGCGTATATCGTGTGCTCGTAGGAATAACGAGATAAAATATAGCCAATGTTACTCGCTTATAATGTAACTTTTTATTGATGAAATAATTTTTAGAATCCGTTCAGTGGTTGCTGTAATAGCGGAACAAACAAACAAAGTCAGAATTGCAATTATAATATCGTTAGGATGCGTTAAGGGAAAAGAATGCTTACCAAAAGATGCTAAAGTGGATATCGATGTCATGGCAAGAGATAAGTTGAGATTTCCTCCTAAGATGAAAGTCCAGATGTTTGATGCACCACCGCCTGGCGATACTCCAGTGAAGAACATGCCCAAACGCATAGCTGGTGAGTCGGGGAAAATCAAGAAACCAAGGCCGAAAGACATCTGATTATAACAAAAAGAAACAATGAAAATGTTGTCTTTTTTTTTAAATTTTATAATACAGTGCTACAAAGAAAGCTATTGTAAGTACTTACAAGAGGCATAAAAAGAAACTGTCCAACCATACCGATGACCGGACCGATTGGTCGCTTTAATACGTTCTTCACAGTCGGCCAGTCCATTGCACATCCGAAGTTTATGAAGATTAATGATACCTGAGAAAATATGCCGTAATTATAATGCCTTCTCAGTCAATACACGACCAAAATTTGAGTAAGGCCGCCCTCCATACGTGAGAAATTAGCCTACAAAACCACGGCGGCCAGATAGGTTAGTATAGGATTATTTCAAATTTCAACACCATCATATCAGCTTATATAGGTCCCACTGATTTCTTTTCTGTTTTTATTTAAAAAGACACCACCCTGCACTAAGGAAATAATCCTTGTATTGCGGGAGATTTCATATACAAATAATTAACGCAGACAAATTACACCCAGACTCAGAATAACACTTTGTGGATTACACAAAGTATTGTCCTGCGTAGGAATCGAGCCCACGACACTGGTACGTTAGGTTGGTATCTTAACCACTACGCCAATTATACATACATACATACATATCATCACGCCATATCCCTTGCAGGGTAGGCAGAGAGAACAGAGTGCCAGAGAACTCTATCTCTGCATACTTCACTCGCTTCCTCAACATTCATATTTATATTCAACGCCAATTATGCAATCAATTAATTATCTACCATGGAAGAAGCTCGTGACCAGCAGCGAAATCTAGCAATAACGTGAGAGAGCCGGCAGTATAAACACCTTCCCTTCTCTTCCTGATCTCATTGCATTCCCACCAATCCTTTTCCTGTTACGGTAAGTAGAGGCCCCTATTAGTGCTAAAAGCCTAAAAGGCATTAATTACCACTTGAGTGGGTCTCTTGCTCGTTTGTCAAGAAAAGAAATAAGTATTTAAAAGATATAAGTATTATACTTACAAAAAGTGCTACAGATGTTGTGAATATTGAATCTATGACCCTTTGTGGCCTCACGACGATGACGGGCATAGTACCATTGGTGATAGTGAACGTCTCCTGACCGCGTCTACCGCCCATCACTAGATTTACCCTACCTGTTGATTTCATAAAATGATTAACAAATTATATTATTTTCTAAATATTGCTTTAGTGAAAGTTTATGAGTTTTTAACACGTTAATTTCGCGAATTATGATAAGTATTTGAAAAAAACAAAAATTATTGTAATAGTTTTTGGAACGAAGTTCCTTATCGCGCGTTGTGAAAGGGGGCTAAACGGAAAAAATTCTTACGAAAAGTTGTCACGACACTTTTTGCTATAGTAAGCTATTGTAAGCTGTGCGGCGTCGCTCGTCGGTTCTCTTATAGAAAGCAAGCCAGATATTTTCATTTCTATTTCGCATTGAACAGTGTGGTGTCGCGACGATTTTTTTTATAGATAGAGTGATTCAAGAGGAAGGTTTATATGTATAATATATGCATAATGTACTAGAGAAACACTGATAATTTTAGAGGTTTCTAATGTGAAGTCGTAAATAAACACATTATTTTGCGCTTACATTGCAAACGCTGGCTGAACCCTACGAAATAGATCAAAATAAAGTACTACAGTATTATACAGCTTAAAAAGGCCTACAAAAAAGTCCGCGATGGTATATATCTATCTCTTAAGGATAACATACTATATCCATTTTAATACTTTAAAAAATCTTCTATTATAAAACGGTAATTGAAAAGCTATTTACACAAATACTGTATTAATCCTTATCATTTTAAATACATTAGTTGGCTTGAGCATTTCATGAAGATAATTTTTCTCCTTCAGACCATGCAAATTAAATCAATACCTTAAGAGATATAGCAAAATCAAAATAATGCGCAACGAAATTAATTTCGCCCGTGACCGGGCCGCGTGGCCGGCTCGCGTTCGAGCTCGGGGCCGAAAAGTTTTGGTAGTCTAGTGGAATTGTATATCCTATTATTAATATTATAAACGTGAAAGTTTGTAATAATGTATGGATGTGAACATGTTTGTTGCTCTTTCACGTAAAAACTACTGAATGGATTTTGATGAAATTTATAGTAATATAGCTTGCACATCAGAATAACACATAGGCTATAATTTATAAAGATATTATGCAAATTGGCTAAAATATAACGATAAAAATCGCTTAAGGCAGAAAAAAAATATATAATTAAAATAGAACTTCGTTCCATCCGGGTGTCCCTTGACACCTCCGGTTTTTTTTTTATATAGATTATAGACTAAAGTCAGAACATAACGCTGCCACGAATAAGAGCCCGAGCAAGGTCCAATATCAGCAAATCGGATCAAAAATAATAACCAATATTATTAGGCGGTCACTGTTATCAAAACAACTGTAGTAATAATAAATTTGTATTAGGGATTATCATTAAAAACTCGAACACTTAAGTAATCGAAACTCTAGTATCAGCTCATATAGGTGCGACTGCTGAGCTGGAGGTTTCTCTACGGTAGAAGGGGAATTAACTTATATACTATGTTG
Organism: Lymantria monacha; assembly: GCA_905163515.2. Classification (NCBI taxonomy): domain Eukaryota; kingdom Metazoa; phylum Arthropoda; class Insecta; order Lepidoptera; family Erebidae; genus Lymantria; species Lymantria monacha. Next base: position 9,764,774 of record LR991081.1, on the reverse strand, counting down.
AGCAAGTTTCTAAAAAACCTATACAATTTATTTCGAATTTTTCATTTATGGCATTAATATGAGCTGCTTGCGCCACTTAGTTGTATTTTACGATCATCCATGGCAAAAGGAAGGCGTTGAGAAATGTATTCTTATTCCGACACCACACGAAAATATGTATTAAACATAAAACAATTAAATTGTTTGTTTTGTTTGCAATTAAATTGTTGTTTGTTAATTACACAGATGTTTATATTAAAAGAGTTTTATACTTCATTAATTTCATATTTTAATATTTATATTATTTAAAACTGTTGATTTTTTTATCTCAATACTCATATATTCATAATAAATTGACAGTTATTTATGCAGCTGTTAAATTATAGGTGCATTTAACAGACAATAATATTATCAAGGTTAAAAAACAAGATAGTGTAAACAAAAAAGTATACCTACATTAAGCAGTATTAACGTTCAAAACTAAATTAGCTATATATTTTTTATTGTCGGGTAAAGTTTTGGCGCTAAATCTCAGGTCGTTCGAAACGACATGTAATTTCCTTCGTCCACCGTGACCAAGCATCGTGAATTCTAGTCAATACGTAGCCCGCTTCAAGCGAGCGTATGTATCCTTGTAAGGTAGCATATTCTTGTACCTTCACGGTTCTCTTTAGTCTCTTCACCAAACCCCGTCTGGTGTGCAATGAAAACTGAACCATCGGTTGGACCATCCCCGCGTAAAGCTGACAATACAAAGACTGATACAACAAAGCGCTTGAATTTGAATGCAAAGTCTTTAAAAGACAATTTAAGTGTATGACTAATTAATAATTAGAAAATAATATAGTTTATTATTATATCGACTATTATATACAGAATACGGCATATTGTCTATGGTCAATTTAAAATTGAAACACATCTTAAGTTTACTATAGTACTCCAAGCGCCGTAGCAAAAAAAGTAGGTTTGTAATGCAACGTACGGGACCTGCTATTTTTTTTTGGGAATATGTTCAAGGTCGTCCCCTGAATGTAAATCCAAGTTGGCGCGGCGGGGTAGGGTTCACTTCAGCCGCCATCTTGGAAACCACGTTTTATTGAATATCTCGCGAACTGCGCATCGTACGACAAAAATTGCAGAGACCATTATTGTAGATAATAATATTTGCCATCTTTTTTATATGAAACTTTTTTTTGTATAACACATAGGTTTTTAATTATAGCGAATCAAACTTTTTACAATATGGTTTTTGTTAAATATTTATTTAATGGTCAATGATAAATTAAAAATAATGGTAACTGAATTGTAGAACATGAAATTACCTATAAATTCTATAAGAAACTTTTTCTCGTAGCATTTATAGTTTAAGAGCTATAACGCTGTAAATGAGATTATAATGCTGTATATTCAATTATGTCCCTATAAGTTGTAGTATATATTTCGGGTCGTTCGGAATTTCTCCCTCTTAACATTCCAACAGTATTCAGGTATAAATCCCAACCGTTTTACAAAATCGGAAGTCTCTATTAACTCGCTTCGCTACAAATGCTTCGGGAAATTGGCGAGTAAGACAAGGTTGAATTTATCACTTCTATCTCCAACACAAGATACGGCACGCTACCATTCTTTCAGAGTGTACCACCAGGTTCAAACTTGGCTTGGATTTTATCACGACGCTGAAAAATGGGGTTGGAAGCGAACTGCACAAGGGCTTGAACCAATTCGAACTGCTATGGCTCCTGCACCGTCGAGTTTGTTGCAAATAATATCGTGCAAATGCACCAAAAATTGCGGAGCTGCCTGCGGATGCCGAAAAGCTGTTCTCAAATGTTCGATTATTTGCTCCAATTGCAGCGGCCAAACATGCGACAACGTGCCAGACATATTAGATGCCATCCCAACCGAAGACCTAACCTTTGATTCGTCTCCTTCGGATATGGCGGAGGCAGAAGAGATAGATCCACAAGACGATGAGTGTCTTCCCTCGACATCGAAAAAAATAAGACTCGCACCGTAAAATAATGCGCCACTTTTTGTTTGTGTAAACAAATGTTTTTTCCGTTTTTTTGAAGTAACATTCGTAAAATTCTTTTCATTTTTGTGATTTCGATAACAATTGGAGATACATAATAATAAAAATAATTACTATTACAATTCTTACGATGTACCGGGATGTACTATTGTTTTTTGCTACATAGACAATCTTTTATGATGATACCGTTTTAAGTAACAATAAAGATCGACAAATTATTAGTTGTTCTCCACATTATTTATAATTTTAATTGATTTGCTGCACAGCTGTATTGACATTTTTTTGAACACTTTATGCCATTTTATGCGTTATGAAATGGTTTTCGTATACAGCGAGCAATATTGCCACTGATAATGTACGAGGTGCAAGTTTTACTAAGCTGCAGCTCTTAGACTATAAATGCTACGAGAAAAAGTTTTTATAAAATTTATAGGTAATTTCATGCTCTACAATTCAGTCACCATTATTTTTAATTTATCATTGACCATTAAATAAATATTTAGTAAAAACCATATTGTAAAAAGTTTGATTCGCTTAATTAAAAACCTATGCGTTATACAAAAAAAAGTTTCAAATAAAACAGATGGCAAATATTATTATCTACAACAATGGTCTCTGCAATTTTTGTCGTACGATGCGCAGTTCGCGAGATATTCAATAAAACGTGTTTTCCAAGATGTCGGCTGAAGTGAACCCTCCCCCGCCGCGCCAACTTGGATTTACATTCAGGGGACGACCATGAACATATTCCCAAAAAAAAATACCAGGTCCCGTACGTTGCAAAAAAAAAAGACCCGGCGCTTGGCCTATAGTCTATATAACGCATACACGGAAATATAATTCATACAGCCCAAGATAAAGAGATACTTTCCATGTAGTGACGGAGTAAGAATACAATTCAGCACTCATTTTTATGCCCGTGGGTGATCTTAAGAGACTATTAAATGATATTGGCGGGTCATCGGTCATCGGGATCATATAAAGCGAGTCTCTCCCTTCCCTCCAATGTGGTTGAGGGGCGTGATGGCTGCTCTAATAGTTAACTCGTGATCGGGTGCCGCTTGTGGGATCTGGTCCAGCCATTTTTGTTTCTGTTTTGTTTTATACATATTCTTAGTTTAATTTTGTATTATATGCAAAATTTAAAAAAAAATGAATCTTTACCCGAAGGGCATATCACTGGAGCTAACATAAATTAAACATGTAACCAAACTCTTTTGTGAAAAAATATAATAAAAAAAATAAAAAAATTACGAGCCCACTGAGTTTCTTGCCGGATCTTCTCAGTATGTGGCTGCTTTCCGATCCGGTGGTAGATTAATTAAATTTAATTTAAAAAACAATGTAAAATTGACAATATGTAAGTGCCCCTATGGGGCTTATGCAAAATAAATGATTTGATTTGATATAATACGCATATGGCAATTGTGCAAGAGAAGTAAACTCGAAATAAAACCGTATACCAACACGTCAGACTAGCGCTATATTTAGGTAAATTTTCCTCCCAATTTGCAGGCGGCCCAAGCCCATCAGATGGACATATGTGAGTTGAGATAATGATGAAGATACTATAAAACATTACATCATACTTGAAACGGTGTTTCGGTTAACAATAAATGATAAAAAATAAAATTATACCAATGACTTAAGTTCTTAGAAAAGGTCTGAATCACTAGCACAATCCGCTTTTATCCTTAATTTTATATCCTTAAAATAGTGAATTATTCGACAATTTTACAAATTATATGGAATTCACAAAAAAAAACTAAAAATTTAAACTTCGCTACTGAAGTTACCATAAAAAAACCATAGAAAAACTGCTTTGCAAATATTAAAAAAAGGTTAAAATGCTTTCAGTTCCTTTAAATTTGGATTAAGTATATCTATATCCTTAAAAGATACGAACAATTTATGAAGCATAAAATTTTCGGGGCCCACAGTTTAAAAAAAAATTGAAAAAAAATACTTATATTTTTGACTAGCAATTTCCCGCGATTTTAGCAGCCTAGTCCTGTCTTTCGTGGGAATACGAGGACAAAATATAACCTATGGTACTCTATAATAAAATTGAAACCATAACCTCTCGTGTAAGAAAAATGATTTTCATTTTTAAAACTCTCCGACACATCGCTGAATTCCAAACTATCAAAAAAATATATTTTGCCTTATGTCAATCTATCATCACTTATTGTATAGCAGTATGGGGGAGTGCACCAAAAACATCCATGATAAAGTTAGAGAGAGCACAAAGAGGCGTTCTGAAAGTCAATAATTTTCACCCACGTCTCTTTCCAACAATAGATTTATACAGAATTTGGGAGGTACTAACCGTCAGACAGCTTTTTATTCACACTGTAGTCTCCCTCCAACATCATAACACCCCATATAAAATCATCGAGAAGCGTCGTAAAGACAAAATCTGTCACCCCCATAAATGCAACCTGTCATTTAGTAAACGATTTGTTTGGTACTTAGGGCCACAACTATACAATATTATATCAAAGACATTAAACATATATACACTTAAAGAATACGATTTCAAAAAGACAATCACAAATTATCTATTAAAATTGGATTACGACAAAACAGATAATATGCTCACAATCTAATGTTCTCTCAAGAAATAAGTTACCATAAAATATAAAGACTAACACAACCATTCACACACTCACACACAGACCCACATACTACACACACACCCACATAAACATACTCACACACAAACTTTTCAATTCATTATTTTTAATTTATACTTTTCAACTCATTATTTTTAATATTTATTTCACCAAATGTTACCATATAAGTGCGAAAAACGAACTGGTACCTTTAATACAAGTTGCTACAACAGCTTAGCTAAGGTACCAGTCACTAGATATGTATGACATGAAATAAGATGAAATAATAAATAAATAAATACTAAATAATGCAGCTTGCCATTGATGAAATAACTTTTAAAATCAGTTTAGTAACTTTTACATGCAAGCGTAACAAATAAATAAACAAATTCACATTTACGCTTATAACATTAGTTAGGATGTAGTATGAAAAACAAGGAAAACTTTTTTAAATTTCTTAATACCTCTAGTAAATCAGTTATGAATTGTAAGTATTTTTTTTTTGGATCATATCGTATATCCAGGACTCAACATCTTGTATCATTACGAAGGACGTATTAAAAACATTGCATGCACTAGGCGCATTCTTGACATACTTTCCAAGTAATGTGATCGTGAATATTAAATATCATTGTGTTGCTGTAGTTATAAAGAATTTATTACAGTCAATAACATTTTACGACTTATAGTAGGGTTGGAAAAGAAATACCGCAAAAATTATTTCAAGTACGTAGATATGTTTATTAGCTCCCTAAATGTAACCGAAACATATCCAAAACATGACATAAAAGTTTCGAATAATTTCGAATAGGGTCGGGGTATGTATGAGACATGTTACGACAGGTTTCCTTTCAACTGACAGCCTAAACGTAAGCCTCTCCGAAAGGGAATAATTCGATATTCACCACACAGAATTTCGGTTTTATAATTGCTCAAAATACAACATTCGTTGGCGAAACTATTCGAAATTGTCGGATAATTTTTAATAATTGGATATCCGTAATCCTATCTGATAGAGGTATACCTTATACATCGGTATCCAGATCCAAAATTTCATATGCCCAAGACCCTTATCAATTATTACGTTTTCGATATACATATTTCTTTTTAATGTCTCAATCTAGATAGTCCACTGATCCGTCTGTAATCAGAACGAGGACAAATAGATATTAAGATTACTCACCAAGGAATTCTCCATTAACTTGGACTTTGCCTTCGAATTGGTTGTTAGCCACATGCTGCTCCGTTATCTGATACGGAGAGTCCCAACCTGCTGTAGCTAATTGTGCGTCCGAAGTAGTCAACGTAAATTCATCTCCCGGTTGCATACCAGCACCTAGAAAAGATTACCATATACAAAATGCAAGACTGCACAGTTGGCATAGTGGTTAATATGTCGGATCTGTCGTGCGAAGCGTCATGGGGTCGACTCCTACGCAGGTTACTACTTAGTGCAAATTATTGTGCCAAGTCTGGGTGTAATTTGTGTCCGTTAAAAAATGCTAAAAAACAACAGGTGATTAATGGACGTCCCCTTATTTATTCATGGTATAACAAAACGCAACTGACAGCACACGTAATGTTGTCTATATTTTGTTTTGAAAATAACGCAAAATAAAGTTGAAATTAAAGTTGACTAGTCAATGTGTTTGTGAGTGCGAGCTGTAAGTACTACAAGTTTTTACGTGTATTATTATAATAAATCTTATTGTGTTGAAATTACTATTAACAATGCTTTGACCAAGATCTAATCTTTCTAAGCCGTAACGTAATTAGGATTCGAAACATCGCGAATGAAACCACCGAAGCAGAACGAGATTTTGCACATGAAGAGCGACGCATTAGTTTGGTCCCACTTTGTGCTTCTCAATCACAAGAGCAGTGAGGCAGCCACGTATATCATAACGTGCTTCCTCGTCTTGCTGGCACGTCATTAAAATACTTGATTTTTTAAATTTTTATATTTTTTTATATTTATTATCATAAAAAAAAAAATAACTTAATCATTTTGAATTAATCTAAATCTGCTCATTCATTGTCTGTTAGGCGGAACGAAGTTTGTCGGGTCGACTAGTTTATTATAATACAAAATATTTAAAATTATCATTCCTTTAAATCCTTACTAATCCTTACTAATATTATAAATGCGAAAGTAACTCTGCCTGTCTGTCGCTCTTACACGCCAAAACTACTGAACAGATCTAAATGAAATTTTGTACACAGATGGTCTAGAGCCTGATAAAGGACTTAGGCTACTTTTTAATGCAAAAAAGAGTTGTAAAGGGGGATGAAAAGTTGTAAGGAAGTATTGTCATTTTTAAAGCCAGAAGCTTGAAATTTATTCTTAGGCTTATTCACTAGATATAAATGAATATGACATTAAAAGTTTGCAAAAATTTACCCTTAAGCGGTAAAATAAAAATAGGGGATGAATAACTTTAGGCAAGTAACCTATTACGCGAACGAAGCCGCGGGTAGAAGCTAGTCTTTTATAAAACGTAGGTACTTATTCTCTATATTCAAAACTTTAAAATAATATATCAAAATCATAGAAAGTAGTGACTTTCTGTAGAAAGAGTTTTGGGTCCATTCCACATATAGAATAATGTTAAAAATTCTACGTATCACTAAAGATCATTCCAAATGTTTTGTTTATATAAGTATAGGTAGTCTTCAATGACACATGAAGTTATTACGTAGTGTAGGGTCAACGTCATCATCGCCTTGCTCTTATTCCAATTACTTGGTGTCGACATAATATGTACTTTTATACTATCATACATATTACAAATAGTTTATTGGCAATAGTTTTACGACGGGCCACCTGCTTGACGTCAACTCTCCTTGATAATATAATTGTTGATCAGACAGTATTAGATGATCGATGTTAAACTCTTAGTTGTTTTTTACGACATCCATGAACAATGAGTATTGGTAGTAGTCCTAGCCGCCACCACACCGCACCAGTTTATTGCAAGGTATTGACTTAATAAAAAAAAAACTTGGATGTTCTACACTCTTTGGCAATTTTGACTCCACAGATGGCGTAGCGGTTAAGATTCCTATGCAAGATACTTTGTGTCATGCACAAAGTGTTTTTCTGAGTGTGAATGTAATTTTGCCGTATTAATTATATGTTTGTAAAAGTCCCCCGTTATCCGTGTGGTGACGGAGTAAGAATACAATTCACCACCCCTTATCTTACCCATAGGTGATCGTACGAGATGAATAAGGGATAAATAACGCATATAGCATCAATGCAAGAGAAGGAAAACTATAAACAAAACCCTATACCAACACGTCTGACCAGCGCGGTATAGTAGGTCAATTTCACTCCCAATTCTGGGGAGGCTCAAGCCCAACGATGATGATAAAAGTCCCCCGCAACAAAAGGATTATTTCCTTAGCCTTTAAAAAAATAGAAAATAATCTCACAGTTGTTAGTATATAAAATAAGCAGATATAACTTACCGCTTACAGTAACATTGACAAATTCGTATTCATCCATAAGAACTGTGACTTCAGCTGGGTTGAACGTGGCCGTGAGCTGTGGCAGAGTCTGACATAGTACCCATAGCGGACATAGCGCCAACAGGTATATGATGATAAGATGCAACGGCCAAATTGGACACATCTTGGCCGAAGTTATTTATATTGTCCTGTGAAAGAAAGAAAAAAAAACTATATAAGTGAAAGCAGAATTGAATACAGTATAAAAGTCATAGGTGCAGATGAGGATCGAGGGAATTCATGGGTATTACTCCCACAGAGACAAACATAAGACTTTTAATTACTACTATTAAATTGCTCCATGAACTTCAGGACTGCCGTTATTTAAGGTTCTAAGTTGTCTTTGCTTGGGTTACGTATTATTATTTGATTTACTAAAATAAAATATTTTATTAAGTTTTCGTCTTGAAATGGTTACGCGTCTAACGTCCTGATATGTATACGCTACATATGTTTATTCTACTATAGAAAAATGTACTAGAAAATGTGTGAAATCCATGCTTGTCTACCCTCAAGCAGTGCCATCAAATATCCCAACAATTTATCTTAAAATATCATTATCCCTTTTAAAATATTGGTAAATATTTGAATGATGGAGTTTAGTGATTACTTAATAGAAAACAATTTTTTTTTAAACGAGTTCGAATAAAATTCTCTTCCAATATAATTGATGATATAAGAGAATGGGAATGATTCTGTAAGTAGGTATCACCATATGTCTTATCATGAACAACAATTAAATGATTACAAATTCTTTAATGCCGTTATCATTGCACTCGTACGTATTATCAATTAATAATTTAAGATTTCTTAATTTGTAACGTTTACGAATGACGCTATAGAGTCGTCAGTTGGTGAGATTTTAATTCTAGTACGTAATTGAAACGTGAATTTATTTGACCTTTACGAAGAATTTAAGTATTAGACATGTATAGTATTAGTAATTGATTCGCGGGAAGCCATTTTTCGCTATTCTATAAATAGTTTCTATTAATGAATGAATCAATAAATAAATTAAAAAAAAAATTACAATTTTTTTTTTAACACAAAAATTGTTTACGCATTTATAGATAATTAAAAACTGAATGTATTTTTCTTATAATTGTTATATATTTTACAAAGTTGCAGTTCGTCAAAATTATAAAAATATTAAAATACGTTACAATAGACTGGAAAAAAAAATTCTTATTTTTGTTTAATAATCATAAGTTGTTATAATACTGTTTAATTATTGCAAACACTTATTATACACTTAATATATTAAACTTATTATTGAGCGCAACAACCAACCACTCACCGCGTAAGTTTGCCAATGACTACTGAACTCACTCGCCAAGTGCCAACAGTACCTACGCAGACTATACGTATCAGAAATACATCTTTCGATATCACTAACGAACCACCCAACTTTAAAATGTCTGCAAATCCTTATTACAAAGCACTAAAGCAGATTTTAACTGATAATATATCGGCTTATCGACAAAATTAATCCCACACTTGTGTTCAATACTATCAAATATGACTATTAGTTTAAAATTTGTTGCTATTAACACTTAGGGACTCGCGCCTTAATTTGTAACACCCATACTCGCTACTGGGTGCGCTGGACCCAGTATAATATTATGTTTTTTTTTTTAAATATACTTAATAAAAGTGAAAATTACTTTATTTCAGGGTTAATATGATAATAAACAAAAACAATAGTGCATCAAATACTTATATTTATTGTACTTTCTTAAACGACCAGTTATTACAAAAATTTAAGATTTTTTGTCATTATTTTATGACAAGATTAAGGTTCATAGTGAAAACTTCTTTATATAATTATTTTAAACAATACTTTTATATTTGTCTTAAACTGCTATAATGTACCTACTTATACTAATTAAAAATTGAAAATTAAAAAAAAATAGAACGTACAAAAATCAACTTTGAAAATCAATAAAATTAAATATCTTTCTTTGGGATAAAATAATACTTCAACATTACTTAGTTATTTTCTATGTCCGATTTAGTTATAATAATTTGAACAAACTTGTTTCGTGTGTTCTCCACAAATAGCTATATTGCATTTAACACAAAAGTTTTGGTTTTTCGATCCTTTTTCCAGTTACAAAGACCGCAAGGCACTTTTCGTCCACCCATTGGCGGGAGTGGATTGGATGCCGTAGTAGGTTCGTTTTCAGGAATTATGTTTCTGATACGGTTTTCCTTTTTTCACCGGTTTCTACATCTATTTTGGCGTCATGATGCATAGTAGATGCTAAAAGAACTACTTTGCCACAAGGCCTGGCAAGTTCACGTATAATATTATGACTTCGTGTCCTTACGTTTCTTGTCGGTTCTTCAATGCTCCATATCGTAGAGTTATCTTCACCTTTATAATACCCATTTCGTAAAATTGACAATGGAACACAATCTAAATCCTTACGACGTAGATCAGGTGCTGGTCGACAGATGACTTGGCTTGGCTGTGAGGTTATTTCAAGTTGCGATTGTATATTTACCTCGTCATCGTCGCCTTCTTGTTCAGAATCCGATTGATGTGCATCTATTTCTAAGTAGTCTTCAGTCTCAGAACAGTCTTCGTTCTCTATTTCTTCATTAATATATTCTTCTATTTCCTCAAGTCTCAAAAGCCTATTGGTAGCCATTTTCTATGCAATAAACAAAAAACAGGTTAATAAATAGTAAAAACATGATAAAAAAACGACTAACGTATTTAGTTGCTACCGGGTCCAGCGGACCCATACGCACCTTTTACGTCCGTAGTAGTCACATGCAGCGCAATAACTAACAAATACGACTGACATTCGCAGTATTACACTGTTCTTGAAAGGTACTAAGAGTGGCAACGTCGCAAACTTTAAAACTTAAAAGTTATTACTCATGCATTGAAGGACTGGGTCCGTAGGACCCATTAGCGAGTCACTTAGGGACTCGCGCCTTAATTTGTAACACCCATACTCGCTACTGGGTGCGCTGGACCCAGTATAATATTATGTTTTTTTTTTTAAATATACTTAATAAAAGTGAAAATTACTTTATTTCAGGGTTAATATGATAATAAACAAAAACAATAGTGCATCAAATACTTATATTTATTGTACTTTCTTAAACGACCAGTTATTACAAAAATTTAAGATTTTTTGTCATTATTTTATGACAAGATTAAGGTTCATAGTGAAAACTTCTTTATATAATTATTTTAAACAATACTTTTATATTTGTCTTAAACTGCTATAATGTACCTACTTATACTAATTAAAAATTGAAAATTAAAAAAAAATAGAACGTACAAAAATCAACTTTGAAAATCAATACAATTAAATATCTTTCTTTGGGATAAAATAATACTTCAACATTACTTAGTTATTTTCTATGTCCGATTTAGTTATAATAATTTGAACAAACTTGTTTCGTGTGTTCTCCACAAATAGCTATATTGCATTTAACACAAAAGTTTTGGTTTTTCGATCCTTTTTCCAGTTACAAAGACCGCAAGGCACTTTTCGTCCACCCATTGGCGGGAGTGGATTGGATGCCGTAGTAGGTTCGTTTTCAGGAATTATGTTTCTGATACGGTTTTCCTTTTTTCACCGGTTTCTACATCTATTTTGGCGTCATGATGCATAGTAGATGCTAAAAGAACTACTTTGCCACAAGGCCTGGCAAGTTCACGTATAATATTATGACTTCGTGTCCTTACGTTTCTTGTCGGTTCTTCAATGCTCCATATCGTAGAGTTATCTTCACCTTTATAATACCCATTTCGTAAAATTGACAATGGAACACAATCTAAATCCTTACGACGTAGATCAGGTGCTGGTCGACAGATGACTTGGCTTGGCTGTGAGGTTATTTCAAGTTGCGATTGTATATTTACCTCGTCATCGTCGCCTTCTTGTTCAGAATCCGATTGATGTGCATCTATTTCTAAGTAGTCTTCAGTCTCAGAACAGTCTTCGTTCTCTATTTCTTCATTAATATATTCTTCTATTTCCTCAAGTCTCAAAAGCCTATTGGTAGCCATTTTCTATGCAATAAACAAAAAACAGGTTAATAAATAGTAAAAACATGATAAAAAAACGACTAACGTATTTAGTCGCTACCGGGTCCAGCGGACCCATACGCACCTTTTACGTCCGTAGTAGTCACATGCAGCGCAATAACTAACAAATACGACTGACATTCGCAGTATTACACTGTCCTTGAAAGGTACTAAGAGTGGCAACGTCGCAAACTTTAAAACTTAAAAGTTATTACTCATGCATTGAAGGACTGGGTCCGTAGGACCCATTAGCGAGTCCTTAAGTGTTAAGACGCAATGTTATATTTTGATGAAGTATGAGATACCCGCGTTTGGATAAGAATACAACTGTCGCCACCCTTTACTTGCCCATGGGAATCGTAAAAATCGCTTAAGAAAGTGGGTAGCAGCTATGTCCTGGGAACTCTGAATCCCTACAAACGCCAACCCTCTGCATAGCGTGGCGATCAATCGTTTTATTTTAAACATAACACGCTAGGGAATAAATCTCGTGTTGCTATTATAGCAATGCCGAACGATCGCCTGGTTAAGAAGATATACAATGCGAAAGTGGAAGGATGTAGGTACCGAGGGAGACCGAGACTAACCTACCTAGACCAAATCGGTCATGTACTGAAGGAAGGTGGAGTCAAGAGTCTCCGAAACCGGCGAGCGTGTATGAAGAGAATTATGAATGTTGAGGAAGCGAGTGAAGTATGCAGAGATAGAGTTCTCTGGCACTCTGTTCTCTCTGCCTACCCTGCAAGGGATATGGCGTGATGATATGTATGTATGTATGTTATAGCATCCATTCTCAGAGCAATAATTTGTAGATTGCACAAGAAACTGTCTGAAAGGATCGATTCATGACACTCTATACAAGAGGTCGTAACTTTGACCACTATGCTCTAATATAAAAATAGGCACTTACAAATCTTTTTTAAAAATCAAAGTACCGAGTTATGTCGGGCCCGTAACGTACTAGTCATTAATACCGTATAATATCTTGTGTTCTTTCAGTCACGTACAGATAAGACAGATAACACAGTTTAATTAATAATATAATTAATTACCCAACAATGTATTGGTAATTTGATAATAGATAGATTAATGTGACTTTGGATTAAGAAGATACTGTGAGACAACATTACGTACCATCGTGTTTCAAGTCTACAAGCTTGTCCAAAAGGTATAATTATAGAAAAGATACTCGCGTAAGTTTTGTCCCCAAGGGTCGTAGCTAGGGACACCGAAGTTAAAATCGAGTACCGGTGGTCCGCTCGCACGGCGAAGAGAGAAGGTTTTACGGTGGGTCTATGGGGTCACGCGCCGCCTTTCCGTCACCCCGGACCGATTCAGCGGGGCGAGACGCACCCATAGCCCACCAATAAAAAAAAAAAAAAAAAAAAAAAAAGGGTCGTAGCTAGGGTCGATCGGACCGGGGAATTGTCCGGTCACCCGACGTGAGGCCACCGCGTGAGGGCGACGCCCCGACGGCGAAATCTGTCGGGGCGTCGACGAGAGGAACCCGCGAGGATAAACCGCCGGGCGGACCACCGAAGACAAAAATAGGGTACCGGTGGCCCGCTCGCACGGCGAAGAGAGAGGATTTTTACGGTGGGTCTATGGGGTTACGCGCCGCCTTTTCCGTCACCCCGGACCGATTTGGCGGGGCGAGACGCATTCATAGTCCACCAAAAAAAAAAGGTCGTAGCTAGGGTTGCCACCCGTACTTTATTATAAAGTATTGTATGTTATTTCAGATAAATGTACTCTATATTATGAGAACAACAAGGTATACAAAAATACTTTATTTCGTACGATATGAATTCTTTAGGATTTTGTAAAGTTTAGCCGTAGGTATTTTTTCATTAAGGAAATTAACCGCCACTCGCGAGCGCACATCACTTAAGCACGTAGTTTTTAATAATCTCTGAACGCAATTTAACCTCAAATATTAATTTCTTGGTGTTTTTGTGCGAAACGGTTTGAGTGCACTAAGAATACGATTTAAACTTTCATAGATTTATGCCATGGTAAATTATGGACAAGAATACTCCTAATACACCTTCAAACACAACTTCGATAGTGAAACGGAGCATATAGATAGAGAATATGTTACACCGAAAAAATGTTTAAAAAAAATGAAACAAAACAGAAAATAAAAACTATTGCCAAGTATAAAAATCAATGGGAAATCGAACATGGTGATTGGTTAATTAACGTTCCACAAAACGAATATAAAGGTAAGCTGCAAAAAGCAATAAAAAATATGATTTTAAACATAATAATTAATATAAATAAATTGTAGGTACTTGATTAGGGTTCCGTACCTCGAAAGGAAAAAACGGAACCCTTATAGGATCACTTTGTTGCCCGCCCATCCGTCCGTCTGTCTGTCTGTCTGTCAAGACTCTTTTTCTCAGGAACGCGTGGAGGTATCAAGCTGAAATTTATATCAAATACTCAGGTCTACTGTCCCTTAGAGCTGTGAAAAAATCAAACTTTTAAGCTAACGCAATCAAAAGATACAGCTATTTATGTCGCAAATTTCTGCAAATTTTCGACACTCGCAAGGGAATCAAAACCTACAGGATACTTCCCGTGAACTCAGAATCTTGAAATTTGGAACGGAGCAACGTCTTATAGCACAGATTAAGGAAAAATTGTGAAAACTGTAAATTTTTGATTACATCATATAAAAAAAATATTTTTAATCATTTTAAACTCACTACCCCTTTTCACCTGAACGTGTATGGTTAACAACCAGCAGTTAATTTTGCACTGACAATGAACAGGCAGCGTGACCGAGTGGTCTAAGGCGCTGGTTTAAGACACCGTAGGCATGAGTTCGAATCTCACCGCCGCCGAGCTCTTTTTGCTATTTTTATTTTTGCAAAATTTATTTATAATAATTTAACAATATAATATTATAAATAAAATAGTTTAAAAACGTGTTCATTAAATGTTTTAAAAATTAGTAGTTTTAATATTTATTAAAACTACTAATTGTTATTTACTACCGGGCCGGCCACTGGCGACAAGTTCACGCTGCTCCAGTGGCCGGTCCAACGACGTAGGCGAGGTTCGTGGGTGGGTTACGGGTATGCGTGCGTACGCCCCTCTGTCGCCCCGGACGGAGTGGTGCGAGAAGAGCGCCAACCATAACCCACCCCTAAAAAAAAAACAAAAAATCCCAATTACTTGGGATCGATACAATATGTACTCTTCTTTCATAGTACATAATGTAAAAGTAATTGGCAATCGTTTTATGACTGGCCCTCTGCCAGACGTCAACCCTCCTTGGGAATGTAATTGTTGACCAAACGAGATTTTTAGTTTTACGGAACCCTTCGTGCGCGAGTACAACTCGCACTTGGCCGATTTTTTTTTGATACTGTGTACTTTTTTTTATTACCCATAATAACCAATGTATTTTATTTGCAAAGAAGAAAGGTGGCAACCCTAGTCGTAGCTGATTTATACAACACCGCGTCCAACCGACAAAATACTGTTCATTGAAATGTGAACTTTTGAACGTCATCTAGACGTAGACACACTTTACAGCAGCTCACTATAAGCGAGCTGTCTATCAATTTGTGCTGTGAATGTAAAATGTGTCTACAAAGGACGCTCAAAGGTTCACATTTCAATTAACAGTATTTTACCGGTTGGGAGCGGTGTAAGTGAGCTACGACCCTTATAGTCCCTAAGCTCTGGTGGAGTGGATGTAATGTAGTGATTGTAATGGATGTAATATTGCGATTGGATAGGATGTAATATTAAACGTAAAGTACAAAAAATGCTTCTTTTTCATGAGTTCATCTCAAACTCGGTTGCCAATTTGCCTTGCTTTGTGGAGAATCTCCGAGACCCAACAATGGAACTTAAATGAGCTGTGAAGTAAAAGAAAACATGTTCAATGCTAACATTTATAATCTACATAAAATGGCGCAATAATAATTACGTCGCACATTTCATAATGGATGCGGAAGTGAGCTCCTATGTTTTTATAACATACATCATACTTCATAAATGTTTAAAGATTTAGATTTTATCCTGGAATAAGTAAAACTATAATAAAATAAAACCGGAGGTGTCAAGGGACACCCGGATGGAACGAAGTTCTATTTTAATTATATAATTTTTTTCTGCCTTAAGCGATTTTTATCGTTATATTTTAGCCAATTTGCAAAATATCTTTATAAATTATAGCCTATGTGTTATTCTGATGTGCAAGCTATATTACTATAAATTTCATCAAAATCCATTCAGTAGTTTTTACGTGAAAGAGCAACAAACATGTTCACATCCATACATTATTACAAAATTTCACGTTTATAATATTAATAATAGGATATACAATTCCACTAGACTACCAAAACTTTTCGGCCCCGAGCTCGAACGCGAGTCGGCCGCGGTCGGCGAGTTGCGCATTATTTTGATTTTGCTATATCTCTTAAGGTATTGATTTAATTTGCATGGTCTGAAGGAAAAAAAATATCTTCATGAAATGCTCAAGCCAACTAATGTATTTAAAATGATAAGGATTAATACAGTATTTGTGTAAATAGCTTTTCAATTACCGTTTTATAATAGAACATTTTTTAAAGTATTAAAATGGATATAGTATGTTATCCTTAAGAGATAGATATATACCATCGCGGACTTTTTTGTAGGCCTTTTTAAGCTGTATAATACTGTAGTACTTTATTTTGATCTATTTCGTAGGGTTCAGCCAGCGTTTGCAATGTAAGCGCAAAATAATGTGTTTATTTACGACATCACATTAGAAACCTCTAAAATTATCAGTGTTTCTCTAGTACATTATGCATATATTATACATATAAACCTTCCTCTTGAATCACTCTATCTATAAAAAAAATCGTCGCGACACCACACTGTTCAATGCGAAATAGAAATGAAAATATCTGGCTTGCTTTCTATAAGAGAGCCGACGAGCGACGCCGCACAGCTTACAATAGCTTACTATAGCAAAAAGTGTCGTGACAACTTTTCGTAAGAATTTTTTCCGTCTAGCCCCCTTTCACAACGCGCGATAAGGAACTTCGTTCCAATACATTTCGTTACGTAAGGAATAAAGTCCTAAGACAGTTTGATTTTTCTCTCTAAAACCTCCTGACGATAAAATTCACAACACGCACCCGAGGAACTGAATCAGATAGCTCACGGCAAGATTTTATTTTTTAAAGTTTTTATAAAATAAAAGGTATCTATGTATTTTTAAAGAAGTGGTTTGAATAACTATACTTGTATTAAATAACTTGTTCATTGAGTAAGGTCGTAGGATAGGTCGTAGGACATAGGTATTAATATATAACTCGAAACGATATATTACACTATATTTTTACCAAATTCGTGTGATATTGGGTAAAGAGTAAAGACCAAAAAGTCACCATCGAAAAGTACTAATATTCAGGATACTCTGTATATAGTCATAGATTTCCGTATGGTGACGTAGTAAGACTATAATTCACCACCCCCTTTTTACCCGTAGGTATCATAAAAGACGACTTAAGAATATAATATGCAGATAACAACATTGCAAGAGAAAGAAATCTTAAAAAAACCTTATACCAAACCGTCTGATCAGCGTGGTATTACAAGTCAGCCCACCAATGTGGAGGAGGATCGAACCCAGAAGTTGGTTGTATATGAATTGTGATGATTATAATGATGACTGTGATGATTATCATGATGACTACTCAGGGTATTTTCTGTTATCATCACTGTAATAGAACGAATACTCAAAACAAAACTGTATATTAGCAGTTCATAGTAGATTAATTTCGATCCTATTGGAGAAGAAGTTTGTGATCAATGGTCTGACTTGTATGAGTTATTGACTTCATTTGAAGTGATTTCTGATGTTAACGCGAATATTACAATTTGATATAAAACTATTTTTTACGGATTCTATTGCGTTTGTATATTTGATTTTTAATTTCCCGACGTTTCGAACACTTTACAGCGTTCAGTCTTCCCGAGACTGAACGCTGTAAAGTGTTCGAAACGTCGAGAAATTAAAAATCAAATACAAAAGTGATAGAATCCTTAAAATAGTTTCATATCAAATTCATTTAAAGTATCGTAATATAGTAAGAACATGTATAAAAGGTGAATTGGTTGTTGTGAAATTTTGCGAATATTAAATTGCGGTCACGGATAATAATTTTTGTTATGAAAAACGTCCTTATATTTAGCAAGTCATTGTGATTCTGCTCCTATTGTGGTGCTCATTGAGCCATATCCGAAACATGGACGCATTATCCTCGAGTAGCGAGATACGTGACACAATTTATAACAGCCTATATAGTTATGCTGTACAATTGAAACTATCATAATTGTCGTCATACAAACTCAACTTCGCGCATGCGAATATTTTTTATATAAGTTTTTTTATCTCCACGTTCACACCATACTAATTCCTATAAGGAAAATCCACAGTTGTTACCATCAATAATATCAAGGTTTGTATCGCTGGACGTCCCGGCAAGCGCTTTTAATTGGGTATTTGACTACAATGTAGACCAAATTAGCTTCGTCACAGATAAAACTCTTTTTGTGTTGTAGAATCTACAATAAAATTAAAAATATTTAATATAAGATCGAAAATTTAATTTGAAACAAAACTTATTAAGTACATATTATCATATCATCTCGGCCTAAAACTAATATTAGAAAATTCAGCTCGTGTGAAATAAAGCATTTCCGCGATTTTATTGTTCACATTTTTTATCTAGAGTTTACTTAAATAATTGACTTTATAGAAAGGTTTTACTCTTATTGAGGTTTTAGAAAAACATCACAAATTATTTATTATAGCATACATATTTATCATAATTGCAGTCAAATAGTCAACAGATAGACCAAAAAAAGTACAATCACTCAATAAAGTATGTCAGTTGACTAGGCAAGATTTGTTTGCAAGCACGTTACGTCATACAGCGTTGTGAGGGCTTCTTTTTAATTTAAACATAATGTTAATTTTTATCAAAAATATTATATTTCTTCGAATTTCACAGAGAATTAATTTTATTAAAATTACAAATGTATTATATATTTTAACAAATAATTTGACATATTTTTTAAAACCTGTGCAATCCCTAATTGTCTTATAACCTGGACCGCAACAACTTAAATTAGTAATTGACAAGAATTAATAATTAAAAAAATCAAAAATTTCAACTGCGTAAAAAGTGAACCAAATTACGTACACAATAAAGAAAACTGAAAAGAAAAAAACAAGCATTTAGATGTCCGGTGGTCTAGAATTCTATAACATATTATTGAATAAATACTATTACAGAAAATAAAATATATTACTAGAATAGAACATGGCAACTGAACAGTCGGGATCCATTATTCCACAGCAAATCTAAATTTTCAATGGATCTATTATTAGAATATATTTTATTTTCTGTAATAGTATTTATTCAATAATATTATAGAATTCTAGACCACCGGACATCTAAGTGCTTGTTTTTTTCTTTTCAGTTTTCTTTATTGTGTACGTAATTTGGTTCACTTTTTACGCAGTTGGGTTTTTGATTTTTTTAATTATTTTTTTTATTTTATACTTTTTAGTTATGAATACCTAGGTGGCTATAGTTATTTTATTTATTAATAAGTAGGTACCTAACTATATATAGTTTTTCGACTGAAGTTGAGTACTAAATCGTTAGAAGTTGAAGATGGGCGACCGCGTCAGACATTATGGTGGCACCACACTTCGCTATGTGTTATTCGTTATGCGGCTACTATTTATTTGCCCAAATATTTGACAAACACTTTATAACGAACATGCTACTCCACACTTCGTGCCATCATGCCATCATACCAAATATTTGGCACGCCGACACATAACTAGAAAATGGACGTGTTGACTGTGGCGGCAGCTTATTTTTACTTCAATGCATCTGACCAATACCTGTTGTATAAGTACCAAGTTACAAAAAGACCGTGTAGACATGACCGCGCCGTAGCGAGTGACCATAGCGAATGAATGAACGAAGTGTTGGCAGTCGACACACATATTCGGCTTATTTGTGTCATTTGAAGTGTGCAAAAACCGACAAGTGGATGGATACGCGTATTTGCTATTCGTGCTTATGCGTTATGTGTGCGCGTAAAGCAAATACAGACGAATGAGACCTCCACACTGCGTCGCATGCGGCTAATAAGGCGCATAACGAATAACACATAGCGAAGTGTGGTGCCACCATTATAGATACTTTAGGTAGTCCAATATACCTATTAGATACATTAGTATATGTCCATCCACATTCACACGCACAGTCATACGAATTTTTCTTCTTTCCATCGTAAATTTCTAATGTCTAAAAACCTGTATGTGAAAAAGGTTGTTACGAAACTTTAAATCGATATAGATCCTAAACGGAGAGTCGAATCGAAAAATGTTGAGAGAAAACTAAAAATGATTTTTAAATACCTATTTAACGATACCCCACTTGACATAGTTTGTTGACTTTAATTTTTTTTCATTTTCACAATATGGCGTCCATTAGTCGCCATATTGAATTTTCACTAACGTCATGTCTTTAGGGACACTCGCCAGATTAAGAGAAATGGATTGACGTGTGAATCATAAAAATCGACCCAGGCGTTTGGTCTATATAGTGCTTCAAAGGAACATACATACATACATAGACTGTTAAACACAATACCACTCCTTTGCGTTGCGCAGTCGGGTAAAAAATGGATTCTAATTAATGCCTTCCTAGACAAAAAGGCATTTTCTGGGAGATGGTGCGGTAAAACGTCTCTCTAAAGACAAGAATGAGGTCGACAATTTATCCTACGTCACGAACCATCACATTAGCCGAATTAGTAGAGTGACTAAAACGGATTTCCTATAGATGTGGAAACTATTATTGTTAAAAACAACAGTATCTCCATTCTTTAGACAAAAATAAATCTATAGTTACGTTTGGATAAGTACAGAATATTCCACGTGAATGTTTATTTAAATTTTGTTCATTTTCTTTTGATATAAAATAAATAAGCATAAGAAATCACGAGATTCTTATGATCTTTTTTTACTAATGATGACGAAGATGTACCTAAATACTTTAAGTAAATACCTAACAATTTCGGAATATCGTGATGCTGTATATTATTAGATAGATAAACTACTCTACATACATTCTAATAAGACTAATCGTCACTGTTATGTAAGACTCTTATAATTTTATTACATACAACAAGTATTAAAGTTTATACCTATTTGTAATATCTATAAACTTTCAAGATTATTCAATTTAGTCCATATTCAATATGGACTAATAATTTCGATGTTTGTTTTGTTTTTTAATTTCGTCATCGTCATTTCAACTTATATGCATCGTGCTGTTGGGTGCCTCTTCCATAGTAGAGGAAGAAAATTGACCGTTGGTCAGATGTGTTGATATAGTGTTTTATTTAAAGTATTACTTCTCTTGCATGGATGTTATATGCATATAATATCCATCCATTAGTAATCTTTTATTTTTAGTGTGTTACCATACAGATTTTTTTTTTAAATTTCAAATATAACCAAATAATAAATACACAGTACCCGTGAATGGGCGGTAACACTATTCTGAGAAACATGTAACACCAAATGCGATCGGCAACCCACTTGTCAAGCTAGGCGCTTATGGAATAATAGAAAATTTTGGAAACCTCTTTGTGAGAAGGCTCGAGTCCAACAATGGACGTCGATGGGCTAGTTCTGGGGTCGGCAACCTTTTGAGACGGAAGAGCCAAAAATTAGAATTTATAAAGGTTTAAAGTTTTTAAAGAGTCACTTTTTTGTGTCAACAATAATTTGTTCCTAATCCTCATTAATCAATTCAAAACCATTTTTAAATGTTATCTTTATAAAATATTTTTTTGTGTATAAAACTAAAAAGTCACAACTTCACATCCAAAGAGGTGCAGGTTGCCGACCCCTGGGCTAGTTGATGACAGAGTTTTACAGTTTTTGCATTACAAAAGGCTGTTCCTTCAAATTCCTAAACTACCTAATTAGACTTTACGTAAAATTAATAATGTGTCTTATTGAAAATGATCAAATCTTCGTTTATTTGTAGGCATCTATTATCAAGGATTTTTCGATTATGTATGAACCCTATTTCAAATCTATGTGCCCGAGACAATAAACACTTTTTATATTTGTTTTAAATTAACTTTTATTTATTTTACACTTCTCTTATAAAATACTCTCAAAACAGTAAAAGTATTGTTATTTTTTTCCTCATTACAATCAAGGTTGTTGTACGGTTGACAACATTCTAATTATTTATAAAAGTTTGGAAGAAAGAAAAGAATGGATTCTAGTTTTATATTGGCTGATTAGGGTAGATGTATTTTGATTGACACTGAAAATGGCTATATACATCTCTCATAATACCAAACTCGATCATTTTTCCAAGGGCTTTGATAGTCAGTTAAAATATCTAGTTAATTACAAATAAGTAACTTATAACAACGCAAATAAACCATTACGCTCTCTATTCCCAAGGCTGTATACAATATAATTGGATATTCAGGCAACTGTGTAAATTATTAGTTTCATATCCGTTAGTACCCTATTCTGCAAATTGTTTTACATGCGCTAACATACCAGCTAAGGCTGTCACGCAACTTGAACATGAAACAAACATATTCTTGTCCCTACAATAATGTTTATTATAAATATCCAATAACCAATAGCTCTTATTTTGGTCACAATACGTAAAAGCTGAGAGAGATGTATCTATCAATCAGTAATCGTATAGATATGATTTCTATACTAAACCTATAATTTCTCTTTATGAATTAGTAAAATGGTGCTGTGTGGTAGTGGCTACGATTACTATATTCCTCGTTGTTTATTGTAAAAGACGAAGAGCTTTATATCGACCTGGGTCAACTATACCTGATGCCGTTTCAACGATTACATTCCCAAGGAGGGTTGACATCGGGCAGGCGGCTGATCATAAAACTATTGTAACTTCTGCATTACATTGCCTAAGGGCGATGGAGAGGGAATACGGTGGGTTATGTGTCCACTCACCACCCTTCCGTCGCCCCAGATAGAATGGACAGCGTGTGTCCAGATCATCAGAGATGTACAAAATGGTTTTCAAAAAGCATTTAAATACAAAATGCAAAATACTTCTCAGATTTACTATTTCAAATGCAAAATACCAAATAGTTTTGTGTTTTGTATTTCAAATGCTAAATGCAAAATAGGTATTTTCAAAATACTTTTTCAAAATAAAATACCTTTTGACCAAATCTCAGATATTTTTATTTATTTTAGGTATTTATCATTATGCTAGGGCCGCACCTGCGGGTATCGTCAAGCTTCGTGCCATGAGACGATACACGCAGATGTGACCGGTCATTATTCGCTATCGTCGCGAACATTCGGGCTTCGTGTGCGTTATCGCTTGGATGGCGATAAGTCAAAGGGTTTTAGCGCGCTAATATATCGCGCTCTGTGGTCAGACTAGCGTTTTCATTTCGGGGGAAATTTTCGTTGTGTTTAGACACGTTCGAGGATCTCCAATTAATCAGATAAGAAATGGTGTTAGAATTTATACACCATTATGAAGCGGAACCCATGAAGGGATCCAAAAATATCATTATGTAATTATTAGCATAACATAGCTGTAATAGTAAAGCAATTCGTCATCCATAGTTAAACACATGAAAATGATTTCGGCCATCTTTAATTATTGTACGATACTTCGTGTAAAATACGAAAGTCGCTAATGTGACCACAGTTTTATCGCGATAATTTTCTAGTGTACCAAACGTACGAAGCTTCGCCACAAATTACTTCGGGACGATACACGCAGGTGCGGCCCTAGCATTAGAAATAGAGACACAATGCCGAGCCAAACAAAAACTTCTAATAATATGGCATCTTATGCATGACATTTTGGTCATATTTATCAGTACGCATATCAATAAATTCTGTTATGTTATTAATAACAATAATAATACTCATTTAAAATAATGTAAAAAACCAGACTAACGAAAAGGGAGCCATGGCTCCATTTTGTGAATTGTGTGGCCATTTATTTCGGTTCACTTTTCTTTTCTCTTATCTTGTTGTAGTACAGTACATAGTCGTTTCAGTATTGTAGGGATAACAACAACACTTCAATATCATAAAAGTAGGTAATCAAATCAAATAAAAAAGGCGCGCATGGCTAGCAGGTGCCTCTATCGGTCAAATTCAGCAATACAAGCGTCATTCGTTCATTTCATTTTGTTTGACTGGTAATGTTGGCTAAACTTAATCACAAAGTATTTTGCATTTTGAAATGAATATTAAAAATGCTAAATACATCTCGAAAGGTATTTCAAATAAAATACAAAATGCTTTTTACTAAAAGGCATTTAAATGCAAAATACAAAATAGGTATTTTGCATTTTGTATTTGCATTTTAAATAGAAGTATTTCAAATAAATCGCATCTCTGCAGATCATAGACTACCAAAAAATAAGTGCAAATATTTAGTCGCATATTACCATATTTTTTTATTTTTAAATGTTTTTCCCCATCTGCGTCTTTAAACTATATTAGACCAACTAGACAAACTCATACGAAATAATAACCGAAACTACTCGCTTGTAGATATCTTGTTACAATAATGGCAGCCCTAGCGATAACCTTAATAGTTAATAGATATTTTCATTGATAGAGGAATAGACATTGTCTTTTCGTGACTGAGTCTTCAAGATATTTATTTATTCGAGGAATGAAGTGCTATTAATACAAACGAGGAATTAATGTGTTTTAAATTACGATGCAAATACCTATTGTTATAGATTCAATCCATTAAACTTATATTTTAAATTATTGTCAATTGACATGTTAGGCTAACTTGTATGTGACTAAAAACGTATACTACATGTGGAACTTGAAGTCACATATATTGCGAACCGTTTTAACCGTCATAAAAAGGGCAAGAGACTGGATACGTCTCCCATAAAGACGATAATGTGAGTCAAGATTTGATTATCATACGTACCTACCAACACTGGTCTAATTAGTAAATGATAGCGGTTAAAACCCCACACGTGGCTATCATGTTCTACTCGTGTGTAGTTTAAAAGCTTGAAAATGTATTTTATATGTCGACCAATGAAAAATAAAATTAAAAATAAATAAATTTTAACGTTGAAACGAATTGTCTCCCTTTTTACCAACAGCCTGTAAATCTTTAAGTAGCACGTGAGATAATATTAATAACGCGAATGTTGTGTTATTAAGGTACATAGATATTACATAAACAATGGATTTTAAATCAATTAACATGAAAAAAAAATCTCATAATAAAATATATGTAATAAATTAAACAATTATTTATGATGTTACCCAAAATTTAGCAGTCGAGTTTAAAATTAACTTTAAGGAAATGAATATCATTTACATCAACCCAAATGGATCATAATGAAAGTACTTGAAATAATCTATTATAGACACTTATGATTTCATAGATTAGTTATCATTTCTATAGTTTTCTAATAGTGGTTTTAGCATCTTGATACCTCCGTAATGCGAATCATTAAAATACAGTTACAATAATTTCTTAATCTAACTATTACACTATGTTATACATATATCTACAATTATATCTGTATTCAAGTCGCAGACCGGCTTCGCACGTGCGCTAAGTGCAGCTAAATGGCATTTCGTGTGAATTATTCTTAGAAGTTAAATATATATATATATATATATATATATATATATATAATATATATATATATATATATATATATATATATATATAAATATATATATATTTAATCTCACTCTGTAAGGTTCTTCAAGACATAAATAATTTAACTGCTATATTGCTTATATTGCTTAATTGCTTAATGTATCCGTGTGGTGACGGAGTAAGAATACTGTTCACCACCCCATATCTTACCCGTGGGTGATCGTACGAGACGACTAAGGGATATAAAACGCATATAACATCTATGCGAGAGAAGGAAAACTCGGAACAAAACCCTATACCAACACGTCTGACCAGCGTGGTATAGTAGATTAATTTCTCTCCCATTACGGAGGAGGCCCGAGCCCAACAGTGGGACATTTATGGGCTGTGATGATGATGATGATTGCTTAATGTATAATATGAAATACGATACCCTCCGTATGGTGAAGTGCCGGTATCGATTAAGGGACGCACGTAATCAGATAACAACTACGTGAGAAAAAAAATACTCGACATACAGTGTTAAGTCATGCAAATGTAGCAAAAAAAAAATGTTATTAGTTATTCACTTGTTTTCAGAAAAAGTAATTCCAAATACTTGAAAGTTAGTTTTCAGAATACAAACATATTTTCCAAATTCTTGAAATTTATTTTTATTCTTGCTTTTCGTTTGCGTTTCTAGAATTTATTTCTACCTTCCATAGAATATAGTCACGAAAGTAAGCCAATTTCTATTGAAGAAAATTTTATAACTACGTTATTTTGAAGAAGTATTTTAGAAGTATAAGCGAATAGTGACTTTTATTTAAAATATACAGTTATGGACAGTATAAAAGATATTTCGTTATGTATTTGTAAATATGTCAATTTGTAATTATTTTAATAATATAATTTATATTATTTCTGATTGCAATACTACGAAAATATTGCACATATTTCGTAATGAAAAAAAACACTGCAAAATAAAGATTAATTAAAACAGTTTGCTTGCCTTTTTTAAATAAAACTATTTTTAGCGATTCTATTGCTTTCGTGTTTGATTTCTAATTTCCTGACGTTTCGAACACTTTACAGCGTTCATGGTCACGGGAGGACTAAGGTGTCTCACGTCCAACATGTCATAGTTATTACAGAGATTTTACTTGCCTTTACAGAAAGTGAGTTTACATGGTCAATATTGAACAAAGGCGGGTGCATACAGATATGAAGTAATCATTGCGATATTGATGGGAACTTGTATACTTTTTATTGTGGTGTCTTATATCAATAGATATGGTTGTTATAGATGTATTGCTATTGTAAAATAATATGTTCTACTAGCAAGACTTAACTTTAGAGATTTTGGATATACACTAGAAACCGTTTATTATGACACCGCGTATAATGACCAACCGCTTAATATGACGATATTCCCAACCTAGTTTGGTTTTCATATAAAATCCTTATAAGAAAAACGGATATAATGACCTCGCTTATATTGACATTTCGCTAATTGTGACCTGTTTTTGAAAAAACAAGGACGGGTATATTGACCGACACGACGTATTCCTTATGTATTCGCCTGTTTTCGTAGCCATCTGTCCTCCTAATGTGTGAATTGCACGTGGCTCGTTTTTGTTATATTTCTTTATGACAATTCCGAGTCGATAAATGAAAATTGTTAGTGATTTGCAAATAAAATGACATCACAATGTCAAACTTTTTGGTAAAAGCTTAATATTGCGATGCCATTTTTATGATTTCAAGGAACCCATGCAATATATTCAGACTAGAAGATCGTGGTTCAGACTCATCTATTGCAAATATGGAGTCGGTTATTCGAAAATATACAATAATTTTAAAAACAAGTAGAAGATCAATCATTTAATTCGATTTGAAAGTGAGCGAGGCTCTTTGAAAGAATTACGACAAGAACATGTTGATTAAGTGTTAATTCAGTGGTTAAATTTGCAGTTTTACTGTTTATTAAACCGATATTATGTATGTCTAACAAAACTAGAAAATTTTGCATTTTCTGAGTCTTTCTGCTTTGTATGACTTCCGCTTAGTATGACGGCTTTGTCAGTTCCCTTCAATGTCATTATAACCGGATTCTTCTGTAATTCACTTTTTAACCTGTCTCCAAAAAAAGAGTAGCTATAACTCTTTCTAACTAACTTCTGCCATTCTAAAACAGACGAGGAACGAAAGAGACTTCTGTCTTTTCTTGTCTATATTAGGTATACATATTGTACCGAAGTCTTATATGTATTATATCAAATAAGAGATCGATTTGATATGTTCACGATACAAAAATTCTGAAGGAGCTCGCTTGGAGAATTCATTTATGTTCAAAACGTACCTGATATTATTCGTTAGACATGACAATATTTTAATATTGTCATGTCTGGAGGAGGAGGGAGGAGGGAAAAAGTTTCACAGATAATTTATTTAATCATGACAAGCCTTATGTAATGACGAAGTTACCACTTTACTTTCAAAGTTCCTACCTGACCTCGACTTAAAATGGCGACGTATAAAAAATACCAACCGCAAAACAAGTTTTTTGCGTCACAAGTATAAGTATATAAAAGCTAATATTAAATATTTAATAGCCAACCAGCCTAGCTAGCCGTATAGCTAGAAGCAATATATTTAAATGTTTACGTGAATACGAAAACGTATTTATTACTTTATATTTTGAATAATTTACATATTGGTTAGGTACGTACCGTTTGTACCGGTGGCCCGCTCGCACGGCGAAGAGAGGAGTTTTACGGTGGGTCTATGGGGTCACGCGCCGCCTTTCCGTCACCCCGGACCGATTTGGCGGGGCGAGACGCATCCATAGTCCACCAAAAAAAAAAGGGTACGTACCGTTTACGTTCAGCGTCCAAAACGTCGAAATATATACAGAGCAAAATCAGAATTATTTAATTCGAATTGACAAAAACAACAGTATTTTTTTCACGTTTTTATAACACGAGACCGGTCCCGTGTTATAACCGCTATCATTTATATACATACCTACTATGCAATGGGTATAAATATTACAAAGTATAAGTATAATCACAGTAGATAGTATTACCACAATTGCTATAGGTAATAATAACCATTTCAGTTAATAGTGTAAGGTACATGTTTGATGATAGCTGTGTGATAGCGGCTACGAATACTAATAACCCTTACTTTGCTTTTTTTTTTTTTTGGTGGACTATGGATTAGTCTCGCCCCGCCAAATCGGTCCGGGGTGACGGAGAAGGCGGCGCGTGACCCCATAGACCCACCGTAAAACTCCTCTCTCTTCGCCGTGCGAGCGGGTCACCGGGACCCGATTTTTAACTACGGTGGCCCGCCCGGCGGTTCACCCTCGCGGGTTCCTCTCGTCGACGCCCCGACAGATTTCGCCGTCGGGGCGTCGCCCTCACGCGGTGGCCTCACGTCGGGTGACCGGACAATTCCCCGGTCCGATCACCCGAAGCCTCGGTTAGGGCGGCATCAGGCGCAGGTATTAGCGCCTGCGCCGCCCCGGCCGCTGGCGGCGGCCCGGGGCGCGGGAATCCTCCCTTGCCCGTTCCACCGCTTCCTTCTGCGAGATGACAGCCTCGCAGAAGGCGGCGACCGCGTCCCAGTTCCTGATGCTGTCGACCATCGCCCTCGCGACGGCCGGCAGCGTCAGGTCGGCACCGATGACAGCGACGAGGTCACGGCGCTGCCGCTCCCATCCCGGACACACCTCCAGCGTGTGCTGCGCCGTGTCCTCGTCACTCCTGCAGTGGTGGCAGGCCGGAGTCCACTCCCTATACACGACCCTGTGCAGGTACAACCCGAAACACCCGTGCCCCGTCAATACCTGACCCTTACTTTGCTTGTGGATGTCGTAAAAGACGACTAAGAGCCTATAACGACTTGGGCCAACTGCATTTGATGCCGTTTGGTTGACAATTACATTCCCAAGGAGGGTTGACGGCTGGCAGGCGGCCGGTCATAAAACTATAGCCAATAACTTTTACAATATACACCGTGGAATCTAATTGGCTGTTTTCCTGAAACGTATGTACTCAGTTTATCATTCTTAATATCCCTACATAACTAAAAACATAATACATTGAAAAAAAATTTCTGATAAATAGACGTTCTTAAGATTGTCTGATATGCAACGGTATTGTTCCCAACATGCCTACGACATAGCATTCGAATTAAATCGCAATAATAGGTAAAAAAATATTTAGGTATTGTAGCTCGTAGCCCGCTCGCGTCCCGCACGCACCCCTTGCTTTTGATGCGCCCAAGCCGCGCGACCTTGGTCTATGTTTTAATAGGTCAGTTTGCAATTTTTTGCCAAACGGCTTAGACGTATATCATGTGTTTATGACAAATCCCGAACGCGAGTGCTAGTAAGTGCGACAAAATGACAAGTCATTACCAGTACTCTGACGTAGAGTGGTTAGACATGGTTCGTTTTTATGCGATTGCGAGAGGCAACTTGGCGAAGGCTATATGCCTGTACGCTCAGCCAGAACACCTGGATTCGTTACGAAGATGTGGCAGTATAAATCCGACTGTGCCTACAACAGCGATAATTTTATCAGCCACACAACGCCTACTAACCCACAGGCAATTTTGAGTGCTTACACATGCTCAGGCTAGAGGTAGAGTCGGAGAGGTAGGTGTCGCCGACATTCTGATCGATTAGAAGAAGAAATTCTTGAGAAAATGGAGTCATCGTTTTAAAGTAATTAAAGAAACTAGGTAACCAAGGTAAGAGCATTGACCGTAGGTTGATATTGATACCTACGGTCGATGCTCTCAAGCGACCGTAGGTATAACAAAATTATTAGACAAAACATGTTACAGTTATGCAAAAATGATATTTTAAGGAAACGTCCGGGATTGCAAATGACTAGAATTTATGTTTTTATTTTATTGAATAAATGCTATATTATGGTTCTATATCATTAACTGAGTATATACGTTTCGGGAAAACAGCCAATTAGATTCCACGGTGTATACTATGAAAGAAGAGTACATATTATATCGACCCCAAGTAATTGGTATGAGAGTAGGAGAATGATGAAATGATGAGTATAGGTACATGATTAAGTAAGATTAAAGTATTCAATAATCATTAGATAATACTTAGAACATGCTAATATATTTAAGAACACTTTACAGCGTTCATGGTCACGAGAAGACTAAGGCGTCTGACGTCCAATAAGTCATCGTTATTATTATATTCGAAACGTCAGGAAATCTCCCGTAACCATGATCTCTGTAAAGTGTTCAAAACGTCGGGGAATTAAAAATCAAATACAAACGCGATAAAATCCGTAAAAATAGTTTTATTTCAAATGTATAACACTCGCGTAAACATTAGAAATCATAAAGTCAGGAAATTAAAAATCAAATACAAACGCGATAAAATCCGTAAAAATAGTTTTATTTCAAATGTGTAACACTCGCGTAAACATTAGAAATCATAACATCAGGAAATTAAAAATCAAATACAAACGCGGTAAAATCCGTAAAAGTAGTTTTATATCAAATGTGTAACACTCGCGTAAACATTAGAAATCATAACGTCAGGAAATAAAAAAACCAAATACAAACGCAATAGAACCCGTAAAAGTAGTTTTATTTCAAATGTACATGTAATACTCGCGTAAACATCAGAGATCATTATAATTGCTAATACACCGTGGAATCTAATTGGCTGTTTTCCCGAAACGTATATACCCAGTTAATGATATAGAACCATAATATAGCATTTATTCAATAAAATAAAAACATAAATTCTAGTCATTTGCAATCCCGGACGTTTCCTTAAAATATCATTTTTGCATAACTGTAACATGTTTTGTCTAATAATTTTGTTATACCTACGGTCGTTTGAGAGCATCGACCGTAGGTATCAATATCAACCTACGGTCAATGCTCTTACCTTGGTTACCTATTTCTTTAATTACTTTAAAACGATGGCTCCATTTTCTCAAGAATTTCTTCTTCTAATCGAGCAGAATGTCGGCAACACCTACCTCTCCGACTCTACCTCTAGCCTGAGCATGTGTAAGCACTCAAAACTGCCTGTGGGTTAGTAGACGTTGTGTGGCTGATAAAATTATCGCTGTTGTAGGCACAGGAGGACTTATAATGCCATATCTGCGTAACAAATCCAGGTGTTCTAGCTGAGCGTACAGGCATCTAGCCTTCGCCAAGTTGCCTCTCGCAATCGCACAAAAACAAACCATGTCTAACCACTCTACGTCAGAGTACTGGTAATGACTTGTAATTTTTTCGCACTTACTAGCACTCGCGTTCGGGATTTGTTATAAACATATGA
This sequence comes from Lymantria monacha, assembly GCA_905163515.2. Taxonomy (NCBI): domain Eukaryota; kingdom Metazoa; phylum Arthropoda; class Insecta; order Lepidoptera; family Erebidae; genus Lymantria; species Lymantria monacha. Next base: position 9,732,544 of record LR991081.1, on the reverse strand, counting down.
TATACGTCTAAGCCGTTTGGCAAAAAATTGCAAACTGACCTATTAAAACGTAGACCAAGGTCGCGCGGCTCGGGCGCATCAAAAGCAAGGGGTGCGTGCGGGACGCGAGCGGGCTACGAGCTACAATGCCTAAATTTTTTTTTACCTATTATTGCGATTTAATTCGAATGCTATGTCGTAGGCATGTTGGGAACAATACCGTTGCATATCAGACAAACTTAAGAACGTCTATTTATCAGACTTTTTTTTCAATGTATTGTTTTTAGTTATGTTAAGAATAATTAACTGAGTACATACGTTTCAGGAAAACAGCCAATTAGATTCCACGGTGTATAAATAAAGTGTTTACCGTTTTGGCTATATTTTTAAATGCAGCTTTAGTCATATACTTAGGGTAATAAACTCTGATACCAGATTGACCCCTAATTGATACGAGATAAAAATAATATTATCACTACACTTATAGACAGGTCAATAAATAATTATCTACGTACTTAACGAACTCAGGAATATATGACGCAGTTTGAGTGAAATGTTATTAGATTGTACTCTCAAGTACTGATAGTTAATCTATCTACATTCAATTGTACTGAATAGAAAATAATTGCATGTACCGGTATTGAATTCTCACTCTGTATTTAACAAGGTTGTCTGGAAGAAATTGCAGTATGCAGATAAGACCGCCTAATTGTACCAATGTTAAATGATTGTATTTTTTTTTTCTGTACTTAAAAATCGTGTACAATAAAGAGTATATAAGTGAAATTGATGTCATGTATTTTAATCGCATTGAAAATAAAATTAAAATTTAATTTCTAAAATTATGAAATCCATGAGATTAGTTTCATTTGATATGATAAATTTGATATTTGAAATATATTAAAAATCTATGTATTTTAGATCTCATGTGAATGAAAATGATAATTATTATATATTATATTAAATTAATATCTTAGAATAATTTAATGTATAATCTAAAATCTTATTTGTAAGGAGAAATTATTATTATTAGTTATTGTATTGTAAAAGTGGATTAATAACCGTCATAAACATCATCTCCTATACGTTCCAATGCTAGGCTCAAATCTCTCCCATGATAGGAGGAAACTAGACCCACTAGACTAGGGGTCGGCAACCTGTGGCTCTTTGGATGTGAAGTTGCGGCTCTTTTCTCTTTTCTTTTCGGCTTGGCTCTTTAAAACTTTATAAATTCTAATTTTTGGGTTTTCCGACTCCTGCACTAAACTATGCCAGTAAGATGGATTATCTTCCTTAGTTAAATACATATCAAATCCTTCTGCCTTCTTCTGTTTTCTTACTTCATCATTATACGAGAATTGTTTTAACTATAATATTGTTTATTAATTACTAGCTGATGCCCGCGACTTCGTCCGCGTGACATTCAGTTTTACTATAATACGCACCCCTATTTGAAACTTAAAAATTCAAACTCGACCAAGTATTTCCGGCAGCCACTTGACCATTTTCATTAAGGAGGACGCTTTCTCCAATTTTCTTTAAAACATCGGCATTCAATGCATGTGAATTAGTGTTGCCCAAATGCAAGACTCTTCCGAGGCTCGCAAATCTTGCAACTTTTGATTTTAGAATAACACAAAGTCACTTGTTTTGATAGAAATAAAAAATCCCCATAGACATTAAAAATCCAACTAAATTAATGAAATTCTATTCATCTAGTGGCAGTAACTGTACAACTATCAATAATTAGGTACATACCACTAAACGGAAGTGGGGCTATAAATTCTTCCATGTACTGGTATTACTTGTAAGAATACGAAATGTTGACAATCCTTTCTTTGCTAAGAAAATCGTAAAATCATGTCTAAGGGAGCACTGCAAAACTCTTGCAGCAAGTCTTAGTCTTGCATTTGGGCAGCACTCATGTGAATGGTGAAAGGTCACCATTCAAGCAAAGCCAAGGGGCTTTGCTTGCATCTTGATGGTTAGGGTCAGCTTGCCTATTTGGGGCCACAGATAAGAATACTTCAGTGAAGCATTGATCTCATCAGTTCTATTTCCTCGAGTTTTAACAGGAAGGATTTGCCGAAAATCTCCAAAGAAAAGCACCATTGACTTTTCATTACGATCTTGTAGTGCTCGATGTACGGGCCTCTACGATTTTTTTTATTTATCATTGTTCAATCAACGCAAACGATTAGACAGCAATCCTTAGTAAAAACACAAATAGTGGTAAAGCCACAGTTGATAGTATTCTTTCTACAGCCACGGGCCGGTCCGGCTTCCAGTCGGGCCTAGTACCCCACTCTTGCAGAAAAGCAACATCTGAACAGTGGCAATGTGTTATTTCCGCTTCATTTGTAAGAGGCAGTGGGGCGACGCAGGCGCGATTACCTGCGTCTACTTGCCTTAGCCGAAGCCGCGGGTAACTGAAACGGGGAATAGTCCGTCACCCGCGGAGAGGCTGACCACATGAGGGTGGAGCCCGATGGCCCGGGGCGTAATCGGGGATGGTACTCGAAAGGCCCAATGGTGATGGGGAGGGAAAAAGGTGGGTTATGGGGCCACGCGGACGGAATGCAAGGCATGTTTCCAGACCATGACCTGCCAAAAAAATAAGTGCATGCTGCTTGCTCGTTTACCACCGTACACAATAAAACAAAAAACACTTTGAATGTGTCGCAGTTTCGTGTTATTGAACATCTCGGTGTTTTATTGCTTTATAAATCTATCGGGTTTATAAACAATGTGCATAAATCTATCGGGTTTTTAAACAAAGCTCTTTTACCACCAAGAAGTAATGCAGCTTCAGTTTCTGACGTTACCGATCGTTACTTCCAAAGTTATTTTACGCTGTCTCCTCATTTTGGTAAGATTGCTCTGCTCAGATAAGTCTTTTCAGGGCTACCTGGGGACATGGACATCTATCATCTCAGCCTATATACGTTCCACTATTGGGCTCAAGCCTCGTCCGTAATGGGAGGGAAATTGACCTACTATATCACGCTGGTCAGACGTGTTGGTATAGGATTTTGTTTCGAGTTTTCCTTTTCTTCCATAGATGTATGATATGTATGACGTCCTTTAGTCGTCTCGTGGGTGATCGACCCACGGGTAAGAAAGCGGTTGGTGAATTGTATTCTAACTGCGCAACCGCACGGATAAATATAAAATAAATGGCTTTCATTACGAAAGAATTAATAAAAATGAAATTCTTGGTTCATGTCGCGTTTTAGTAGCGTAGAATATCTTCAGATGGATATCTTTTATATATGCTATCAACAGTGGAGACTGGTGTAGTGATGGGGCAGGGTTGCTTCGTGGTGTACCTGCTCACGGTCGCAAGGAGGGAGAGCACACCGTCTAACCACTACTGCGATTGCGAGGTGGACACGGCGCTGCAGACGCTTAAAGTTTGCATGGCCTGAGCAAAGCAGCGCCGTGCACTCATCGCAATCATCGGTGCCAAACTGACACTGTCGACTATCGCAAAGACGATGCTTAATAGCGTCAGGAACTCGGACTCGGTCGCCGCCTTTTGCGAGACAGTCGTCCCACAGAAAAACTCGGCGGAGCGTGTCACAGAGGAGACTCTCCATGCTGACACACTCTGCCGCCGGCGCTTCGGACGTCACAGGCGGTACCTGCACCTGTTACCATTCTAACTGAGGTCGCGGGTGGATGGACCATGAGAATTAATCTACCACCCGCAGAGACACCGACCGCGTGAGGGCGATACAACACTGTTGTTTGCCGGGGTGTAGACGGAGACGATACCTGGAAGGGTAAAACCCCAGGCCCGCCACGGATGTCAAGTAAGCGGAACCAGAGGCCAGCCTGATGGTTTGGGTAGAGAACACGATGAGTATGGGGCCACACGACGCCCTTCTGTTACCCCGGAAGGAATGGCCGTGTCCAGACCATAGCCTACCAAATAAAAACAAAAAAGGGTGCACTTTACATACTCGCCCCAAAGAAGCATCTTAACTAAGAATGTACGTTTTGTACGCTCTATGATGTGGGTGTGTGGGGTGTGTGGTTTACATTTCTTTTTCGTGTTTGACTTAGTTGTTATTCGCAGAAGGCTATGACAACTTTACTCGGACTGTTAGGTGAGTGCTGAGAGCTCTCCACCCAAAGTACCTTTACTAAGTTCAAGAAGTTAATGTAGTAGCTTTTGAAAATATAACGAAAAAATTATTTAAAATTTTAAACTAAATTATAACGCCATCTATTGCTCATTTAACAAACTAAATAAATTTTATTTTATTAATTTATAGCTAAATTATATATTATTAACTAATTAAGACATTCTTTTTTATCACAAATAGTTTTAATAGTTATTTTGACTACCTGACTTACACTATAGATAAATTAAATAATTATTTTGAATTGAACCTTCTACTGATATAAAAGCCGAGCGGTGATTTTAAAAACTTAAATGACCATAACTTTTTTTACAGACATCAGATTTTAATGAAACAAAGACTAAATGTTGCTCTGAATTGGGCTTAATCTTTTTATCAAAACTGCGAAACAATTCGTTCAGTAACTTCGGAGATAAGCGATTACAGACATACAGACACACAGACAGACAAGAAATTCCAAAAAATGTTTTTTGTTTTCTGTTAGTGTTTTCTTACTGCCTAGGTTAATTTTTTTATAAATTTATCAAATGTACAGACACGGGATTTCTACTCATCTATATAGCTAAATTATATATTATTAACTAATTAAAACATTCTTTTTTATCACAAATAGTTTTAATAGTTATTTTGACTACCTGACTTACACTATAGATAAATTAAATAATTATTTTGAATTGAACCTTCTACTGATATAAAAGCCGAGCGGTGATTTTAAAAACTTAAATGACCATAACTTTTTTTACAGACATCAGATTTTAATGAAACAAAGACTAAATGTTGCTCTGAATTGGGCTTAATCTTTTTATCAAAACTGCGAAACAATTCGTTCAGTAACTTCGGAGATTAGCGATTACAGACATACAGACAGACAAGAAATTCCAAAAAATGTTTTTTGTTTTCTGTTAGTGTTTTCTTACTGCCTAGGTTAATTTTTTTATAAATTTATCAAATGTACAGACACGGGATTTCTACTCATTTATTATATGTATAGATTTACTTTCAGATATATTACTGCTACTTTTTACATAATTAATATTAAGAACTAATAATCCGTAATTAGATCTATATAAGACTTTCATGGAAGAAACAATACAAATAATATACTCTCGTATCGTATAAATTACGTTACTAATATTATTGAGCACATAACTCAAGATACAATTTAGTAATATCAATATATTATTAAAGTCTCGTGCAGATATGGCGATAATTGTACGTTATCAGTCGTGTTTATAAGAGCAAAATGAAAGATATTATTAAAATTTATATCTTCATACTAAGATTATTATTATTATTCCTTATTTTGTCATGGATGTCGTAAAAGACGACTAAGAGTCTTATAACGACCTGAGCCAACTCCATCTGATGCCGCTTGGTCAACAATTACATTCACAAGGAAGGTTGACGTCTGGCAGGCGGCCGTTCATAAAACTATTGCCAATAACTATTACAATATGTACTATGAAAGGAGAGTACTGTCTCGACCCCAAGTAATTGGGATAAGAGTAGGAGAATGATGATGATCTTCATACTAAAGATAACTTGTGTATGTATTGATACTTCTGAAATTTTGGATCCGGAGTATTAGAATAACATTATACAGGTTTCAGATAGGACTAAAGATATCTAATTATTTCATGTTATTCAATAGTTTTGGATAGTTTTCGGTTTCAGATAAATATTTAGGAAATTGAATCACAACATTCCTTCTACATTCTATAGAATCTATAGGCACCACTTGATTTTGCCGTCTCAATGTTAAGAGATTTAAGAAAAGAACTTCAATTAGCTCTTCTATTAAATATTGTTAATATATGTAAATTTATTAACAATATCTGCGAATTAGTCACATAAATAAATAGTGTAATCCATACCGGATACCATATCGGAAAAATCGAGACAGCATCTTTGCCTAGCATTTTTGTTTACGAGGAAAACCATACTTCTTCGGTTGCCATTTTGAAATCTAATATATTGTGGTAATTAATAACCTACGGCTGTTCAAAGGTTTATTTCGTACAATTTGATTAAACACACTGCCTATTGCAACACCACTTTTCCACACTAATGCCGCGTTTCAATCGCTCGGTTCCTACATGTCTGAACGCAATCTAAATCAGTTAGGTAGTTAAAATTTCGGGTCATTATTCGCTATTGACATCGTAGTTTCGAATCGGTTATAATCGCCATTGACCTCTTGACCGTAGCGCTGACGTTTTGAATACAATGAAATTGAACATTATATAATATGATTACAGACTGATTGCGATAAAGGCATTACATTTCAAAGATGATTTTACAGTCTACTGCTTGAACTAGCTTCACGCAGATGCTATAAAAACTGCTATCCCTCATATTGGACGAAGCAAGATACATTTACAAAATTTTTAAAAAATAAGCGGTTTCGAAGATTAAACAGATATCATGTCACGAGAGTTTTATAAATATAGATTTAATGTCAAAATGATTCAAAAGATTGTACATAAATTGATTCTCGCGAATAATGCCCAATTTATATTACATACCAATAACTCGATATATCCGTGTGGTGACGGAGTAAGAATACATTTTCACCACTTTCACCTTTTTATTTTTTAATCACCACCCCATATCTTTTTTATTATTATTGGGGTAAGAACTGGATGATGTTGCCGTACACATTGAGTGCCTAGTTTAGACGGAGGAGCAGGATAAGTTTCCTGTTTGAATAAATACTTCTTACAACCAGCTATAATAAATATAATAAACATCGGAATTTTGAACAGGTAATACACATTTTTTCAGGGACAAACCCGAAAGACACGGTACAGAATGAACGACATTGTATGAAATAGTCAGATCGCCTAGATTCTTTGATTAGAAGTAAACCTCATAGAAGTAGGCGAGAGCTGTAGAGTGTCCAAATAATATCTTGGCATACGACAGATGTTAAAAGTCAGCTTTAAACCCAGTTGCACGACGAGCGGAGCAAAGTATTTCTTACCATAGAAATTGAAGTTTAGATGTGGTTATCTCACTCAAGATGCCGGGTGTACATTATTATTATTAACACAGTGCATGTATGCGTTCTTCTTTACCGGGCATTCAAATAAATAGTAGCTCGTTCGAGTATAGAAGTAACGAAGAAAATATTTTATGAGAATAACGTCGAAGATTTTAGAATATATTATATACATTGTGGCATGCATTTTATGGCACGAAAGCAACCGGGTTACTGTCAAATACTTATAAATACCAAGTTAAAGCGGTGACACAAATTTGTGTACAACATTGTTCGGCTTTTACATTTAACTGTCTATGCACATATTTGAACTTTCTTAAAAGTGTCATCAAAATTTTATGTATATTTTCATCAACCATATATGGTTGGTCCTCAAGATTGTTAAGCTAAATTATGTATATCCAAATGGTGCATCTTCCTCACATATAATGACCAATTCTACCGTTAGGCTATGCGGAATACTCCTACTCTTATATGTACTGGTGGACGAAGGGGATATTATCAGTTATGATCCGGTCTGAGCCCCAGTCTAATATGGGTTTAAGGGTCTCTACAAAGCGTCCTTACATCGATTGTATTCGCTGATTAATATAACAGGGCATATACTATCTACCCTTTATATTAGGCCTAATAGAACGTTAGTGGCGTTTTTTAAGAAGAGGGCAAGGGCAAGGTAAACCAACTATAGATAATTCGCCAGCCGCGAAATGGCTCCCAGCATAGTTGCGATGGTCTAAAATGCACTAGAACATGGCTCAAGTGAGCTACCCGAAAGTCTAATGCACCGGACGGGATATTGAGATCAAATTCCCTTGGTGCCAGTGGTCCACTCAGAAAGAAGAATAACGTTCACCCAGTGGGCGATGAGTTTTTATGCAACCTTGCTCGTACACTGGACGTCTGAGCAAGATACAATCAAACTATAACCAGCATGTTTTGCTGTGAGCAAAAAATATATATACGAAAAGTGGTTGCTTGATAATACTTACTGCGCAATTATCTCAATACTTCTTATTTTAATATAAAAAAGTCGTGTTAGTTACACCATTCATAAACCGACAACGGTTGAACCGATTTTTATGATATTTAATTTGTTGTATTCCTCTCTGATCTAAATAGTAAAATAATTATAAAATATTGGAAAATTAAATATGAAATTTTTATTTTTAAATAAAAAACATAGTTTAAAACCAATCATTCCACATTGAAACATGTACCTATGTTATGATAAATTTAGCCGCATTATATTCTTCTTCGCTATTCTTTCAACGCTATTTCGTAAATAACATGCCAATTATAAGTGTCAATTCATTATAAACATGAAATTCGTAAACGCCATTTATTTTACAGTAATAATTAAAAATATTTATACATTTATGTACCTATAAAATTATAAAATAAAACCTTAACTTAAAGACATTGATATTTGTAATTATTCAATATTTATTTTCTTTATCAAATAAACATTTTTTTAGTATATTTAGAGAAATGATTACCGAAATAAATTTATTATTTCGGTGATCATTTCTCAGAACTTAAGACGATGACGAAACGGTGCGCAGTTCGTCGGGAGGTCAGCAAATCTATATTACAAATTGCAACCGATCCCCACGTGTCTTGTTCATTCGAACATCTTCTACAAAATATTTAATTTGATAAGGTATTCACCTTTGATAGGTCATTCCTAGCTGATAAAATTATTTACGTGATTTTATTGTAGAATACGTTTATATAAAATAAATGTAAGAGTGGCGAAATACTGTGTTTATATACTGCTGCGGCCCACTTTACTAGATGACTAGGGCCGCGTCCCTCCTGAAAATCAATTAGACAGAAGACATCTCGTCTTTAGCCAGTAAGGGGTAGCGCCAATTGTGTTCTTATCATGTTGAAACATAGTGATGTACAGGCAGCTAAAACACTGTCCACGAATAAGTAATCACCTATGTTTATCTTCCAGAGATTACGCGTAGCGGCTGTTACTCACTATTGGTACTTGGGTATGTACTGAACTTCAGTGATTAGTCAATAAACATCACGATGATATTTTTTTTTGTAAAATGTGTTTTTTTCTATAATATAATTAGATATTAAAAAATATTGATTTAAATTTAAAAAAGGAAAAATAATAAAAAAGGGAAAACAACGATCAATTTGCCGTAGTCTAATCTAAGCGAATGCTCGATTTTCCGACTGCGCTATGAGAATAGCAATAATAGATGAAATAATAGATGATAATAAGAATGAGTATTCTTGATGACAGCGGTTAAATGTACCAACATTTATTTATTAATTAGTATAATTATATTTTGAAATAGTTGAAACCATTGCCGAGATTCCAAATATATATAAATAAAGAAATATATCTACAAGACTCATTTAAAGATATAAGATAAATCGATAAATATTTTACAACTCTGATAAAATTTATAATTTAATGCAATTTTCCTCATTATAATACCAATCGGTCTCAGGCCATTCAGAGTTATCGCAGTAAAATAATAATTATTATTCACAAATTCTCCGTATTAATGCGCAAGGTTTAGATATGTATATATTTGTGTAATATTATTATCTAATTCACCTTCTTCAATTTTTTTTTTGTGTGTCTTAGTTGTTAGCCTCAGATGGCTATGACAACTTTACCCGGACTGTGGGTGAGCGCTGAGGGCTCTCAACCCGTAAGCTTCTTCAACAGAGAAATCTCTGTTATATTAAGATATTTTAAGCCTTACGATTAGGGTTGAAACGGTTTTTTGTCTAAATAAAGTACAACGGCTAACCAAGTTAAACTAAAGTACATTTTATTTTTAAAACACGATTTAAATTCAAATTATTGAGATTCAGCGTTTAATGTGCTAGGTTATTTAAAAAAATCAATCATTCAATCACTTTTCGCTCGTAAATAAGTTTTTACAATTAAATTAATTATTTTACTTTATTATATGTTATTTTTAGCAACTTTTACGAAATTATTTTCACAGCTAAACAGCATCTGTACAGCCTTCACAGTCTGTATTAAAGTTAAATTAGTGCAGCGGCCAGCAAAAGAGGCATTGATGAACGAACGTACAAATGTGGGCCGAGGCGTCGCCGAGGCACACATACGTAAGTCTATAAATGCCTAGTTGTGGCCAAGGCTTGTATAGTGCTTTTCTCAAATAATGCTCGGAAAAAACCAAGTAGTACTAAGTAAAACTGTATACATGACGAACAACGAACAACATTTTTCGTGCGCTAAAGGGTTCATTTGATTTTTTTCATCATCAAACAGGTTTCTTTTTCAAGCCAGTTCGAAATTTAATTAAAACTCTGATAAATTTCCTATATGGTTACCATATTTTGGAGTAACAAATCGTTCCATTTTTAAAATACACGACAGATATGAATTTACATATATATTTATTTGGCCGCTAAAACACGACAGATATGGATTTTCATACATTTTTTTGCCGGCCGCTGCTCGCTCAGTACAGCAATTTCGATTTATCTTGAAGAAGGTTGTCAAAATAATGCTTAAATTTCCAAGCATGTTTGAGAAAAAATCATTTTCTATCAGATTTAGCGCCATTTTCTTTCTTTCGTCTCACCATCTACTACTCATCAGAGAACTCTCGCGGCTGAATCGGCGGAATCAGCATTAGTAACTAAATAATTAATACAAATTTAAAAAATAATACATCACTTTTAAATTTAATTCCAGGGACATTAATTCATGCGAGTGGTTTCGCGGCTCTTATTTTTCGCATAAAATATAGAGAATAATTAACCGAAATATTACAAAACTACTAGCTTCATAATAAAGTACGAGTGCCAACCCTGAACACGATATTATTTTTTGTCTGATGTATGTTTATTTATTAAATTCACACAAGTATGAAGTGAAAGAAAATGACTAACAAGAATTTGACTTCGTTAAAAGACCCATGAGAATGTTTCGTATTGTTTATGGTCAGTTACAGAATGGGAACAAGTAAATAACACACTTCGATAAACATACATTCAAATAGGTTGACACACGCGAAATAATCAACTGAGTTTTTGACGAAAACAATAATTTTAAGGTTATACTTATTTCCCATAATAGAGATGAAAATAATATTCAAAATGACGTTTCCATCTGGATGGATGGATAACCCTTAAACAGTTGACGCCTATTAATGGGTATACGGCCACACAATCCTATAAGCGCTTGGCAGGCGGACTGGCGAACGCAATTGATGTAAATAAGTTACTCAGACAAGTGCTGCTAACTATTATACTGGTGATTTATTAGTCGGTTACAACTCCTACGAAAAATGGGCACTATGAAGTATCAAAACTTAATATTGAATATGTAAGCGCACAATTTTATAGCAACAAAAAAACACCTTTGAAAAATAATTCAGCCATTTATTAACTTATATCGATATCCATCTTTAGAAATAGACTCTTCGTATATGAGAAATTACTGTAATCGCCATGCTAGGCAGGTCGACTGCCGATCGCAGTTGGCGTTATTAGTTTCCCAGAGGAACACGACTCCCGCAAAAAAAGTAGATCACGGCGGCACATTGTATTAATATATTCCTATACTTGCGAATAATTATCTACAGTAACTTCTTCTCTGTCCTATTAGTTAGGAATCTGGGTGATAAAGAGTGAACACATATAGAACACAAAAACAGAAGAAACTACAGCTGAATTTAACAAACAGTGGCACAATCGCAAAAGTGATCAATACTAAGATAGTTACATAATATACGCTTTTCATATTTCCGATAGTGATAAGCGTATATCGAATACAAACACCATTTTCTTTTAAGTAGTACTTGCCGATATGTTATCTATAATTCTAGAGTTTTGTAGTAATATTACAAAATTCTAACACTTCACACCCCGTCCTATCAATCGTATACATATAAGATAGAAAAAAAAAACATCGAAAATGCAAACGATGCAGGCCTCAAATGCTTGTACTTTTTTTCAATAAAATACGTTCTCTTCAAAGGCATAATTTAGTAAAATACCGTAAATGTACGAGAAATTGACGTATGTATTTTATTGTGGGTATGAGAAAAATAGACCAAAACATCTCGACGATGAATTGAATTGTGTTAATGAATTCATCGTCAAGATTTGTATAAAAATCGGCCAAGTGCGAGTCGTACTCACGCACGAAGGGTTCCGTACTGTTGTCTATGAATAAAAAAACAGTAAAAAAATCACGTTTGTTGTATGGGAGCCCCGTTAAATATTCATTTTATTCTATTTTTCTGGTATTTGTTGTTATAGCGCCAATAGCAATACATCATCAGTTAAAATTTTAACTCTATCACGGTTCATGAGATATAGCCTGGTGACAGGCAGATGGGCAGACATCATGGTCTTAGTAATAGGGTCCCGTTTCTATTTTATTCTATTTTTTAGGGTTCCGTAGCCTTAGAGTACTAAGACAAAATTCATCGATTTTCATTTAGAAATTTCTTCAAAAGATGCATTTGTCACGTCAAGATCACTTATATTTATGTGTATATATATATATATATATATATATATATATATATATATATCTTTTTACCGGTTATATTTGATAATAAAAATTAATGAATAAATCTGTTTGTCTATAATTTATTCAATAAAAATTTTTGTGAACTGATTATGTGTGATGACGTTAATCGTTATGGACAGCGAAATAAATATTTTATGAATGAAAAGATTTCTTGTTTCTTGGCGGTCGTCGGCGGCGCGTGATGACTTCGTTCCTTGCCTGGCAACGGCAAGTCAAAGTAACACTACACGCCACTTTTCGTTTAGAAATCATGCGTTTGACGAAAATATAAATACACGTGATATTCTTACTACAACACCCAAAAATCACAAAATATCACAAGAAGGAGGGGCCTTGTGATATTTTGTGATTTTTGTCCGGACCATAGCCTACCCAAAAAAAAATGGTATCAGGCTAAGAATACTGTGTCACAATCTTTCTTCTTCTCATCATCATCATTCTCCTACTCTTATCCCAATTACTTGGAGTTGATACAATATGTACTCTTCTCTTATAGTACATATTGTAATTTTTTTTTTGTTTGTCTTAGTTGTTAGCCTCAGATGGCTATGACAACTTTACCCGGACTGTGAGTGAGCGCTGAGGGCTCTCAACCCGTTAAAGTTAAGCGACCGATCCCGAGGCACCCCCTGTGGGGTACGGACATCGGCTCGGGGGGTCGCTAGCAAAGTGGGTTCTGCCACGTTTATGATTTGAACACGACACGATTTCCGTCCTCGACGGCGGGGGCGGAATCGTGGATATTTATTTGTCAGGGCCGCGCGGGCTGTGTATGCCTCAGTCTGGTCGAGCGAGATAGCGTCGTCGGGTTCGTCGAGGATTAGTCGCGGTTGTCGGATCGACATATTGTAAAAGTTATTGACAATAGTTTTATGACCGGCCGCCTGCCACACGTCAACCCTCCTTGGTAATGTAATTGTTGACCAAACGGCATCAGATGGAGTTGGCCCAGGTCTTTATAAGGCTCTTAGTTGTCTTTTACGACATCCACGAGCAAAGTAATAATAATAATATGTTCTACCTTTCGGGCATGCAAATTATAAGGTTTACAAATTTTTATTAGAGTTGTCTCTGTCTAATATATGAACAATCAAATTAAATGTCAAATTAACAAAATAATGCCATAGTCAACTAAATTTACATTACATAATTTTATTGTCATTTAAGAAATCATTAACATTATAAAAGCAGCGCCACACAACTATCTTTCTTCTTCTATTGATGTCTTTAACGAGGATTAAGTGATGTAAACACATAATATCATTGCAGAAGAACTCAAAATGAAATCCTGTTAAATATAACTGGCCAGTATGATATAATAGCTCATTTTTTTTTTTTTGAGAACAGGGTAGGTACTACGCAGGTCGGTGTCTTTACAAAAAAACTTCTGCACCGAGGAATTATCTTCTTAGGGGACGTCCATTAATCACGTGATCTTTTTTTTTTTTAGCATTTTTAAACGCCCCCGAACCTTGGTGATACGTGGTGAGGTTTAGGACTATGAAGATTTAGGACTACGTGATTTTTGTCAAACCCATCCCCCCTTTCAAATAACACATGATTAATGGACGTCCCCTTATCTACATTATAATTATATTAATTATATTGTATTGCTGGGGATTACATATAATTAACTAACACGATTATTGCACCCATCCTGAGAATTTCTTTTTATTGCTTTTGTTGGCAAACGAGCAAGCCGTACACCTGATGGTAAGTGTTACTGCCGCCCATGGACCTTTAGGACCGCTGCATACCAATACAAATCCCAAACCCACCCCAGTTGGGCTGCCGGCTCTCTCCCTCACCGAACGAAGCGCAATAGCACATTGACATTACTCAAACGTCGATCTTCTGCGAGAGTGTGGTACTACCCCAGACGGACCGGCCCGCGGCTGTAGACAGAGAACCGTCAACAGCGTGGTCCTACCACTATTATATGTCGCATAAAGTATTATCCTGCGTGGCTCTAGCATTGTAGATCGATATCTTAAGTAGTGCATCATCGACTGCACAGATAGCGTAGTGGTTAAGATACCGACCTTCCATCCCAGTGCCGTGGGTTCGATTCCTACGCAGGACAAAACTGCGATCCACAAAAATGTTGTTTTGAGTCTCGGTGTAATTTGTCTGGGTTAATTATATGTTTGTAAAGTGGGTTACTTTATAGCCATAGAAGAATTATTTCAGTATAGGGCGGTGTGTTTAAAAAAAAAACTGCAGTAATTTCCCTCTTATTTTAAAACACGGTTCGATCGTATAAGAAAACAAAAAGTACTTTTATCTTTTGAGATATGAAAGGTTATTTTCTTAAATACAGCATTCTATTCAGATAAAACGATTCGGTCGGTTTTTCTGAAATAGGTACTTACTTCATATGTGTAACGTAGATAATTATATTGATAAATATTCTTATCAAATTGATATCTCTCGTAAAATCTTATAAATAATATGTTTTGAATGTACGTGATCAACATTAGTGCCTAATGTCATCATCATCTCAGCTCATATATGTCCCACTATTGGGCTCAAGCCACCTCCATAGCGGGAAGGAAATTAATCTATTACCACAATGCTCAGACGTGTTGGTATAGGATTTTATTTCGAGTATTTCTTCTCTTGTATAAATGTTATATGCGTTTTATATCCCTTAATCGTCTCTTACAATCACCCATGGATAAGATAGGGTGGCGAATTGTATTCTTACTCCGTCACCACACCGAAAAGTAACGTTATATTATTTGTATATTTTAAAAAACCACATTTGTATATAAAAACAATCGCCAGGCATTTAACAAATCTTAATATATATAAATTACGTGTAACGTTGTTTGTCCGCGATGGACTCATAAAGTACTTAACCGATTTTAATCAAATTTGTACAGCATGTGTAATTTGATCCAACTTAAAAGATAGGATAGCTTAAATCTCAATTTATAGTAACATTATTTTATTGCAAATTATTTGTCTAATATTTGACAGTCAAAATCATATGTTATATCCAAAGGATTTTAAAAGATGGCGGAATCTGTTGACTGAATTCAGTAAGTATTTAATAGATGGCGCTATGTTAAATGTACCAACGCTTCATATAAACTAAAATTTGTTAGAATAAACAAAAAGTGTTACTGAGGCTAACCTAAGCCACAGCAACGCGTGGCCCGGTCTGCTAGTATTTTATAGATAAAAGAAGTTATTTGTATTACCTTTCTTAGATTCTTTCTTGTCCTTTTTGATTACATTTAAAGTGTCCTTTAAACAAGATTTAATAATTATTTATTTAAGATATTATCTTTATGAGGTTTACCTAATAGATAAATCTACCGGCAACACTCTAATAAGTGTCATATTGTGGCGTATTGCTGTGTAATAGCGGCTACGAATGCTACCAACCCTTACATTGCTCGTGGGTGACGTAAAAGACAACTAAAAGCTTTAATATGACCTGAGTCCTATCGGATGTGGTATGGTCAAAAATTACATTCCCAAGGAGGGTTGATGTTAGGCAAGTGGCCGGTTATAAAATTATTGCCAATAACTTTTGCAATATATTTGGGTACATAATGTGTACGACCTAAAGTAATTGGGATCAGAGTTCATGAGAGCAGGAGAATGATGATCGTAGCGCATAAATATTATGATATAATAGGGCCATTTTTCCTCCCATTGTCCCACACACACACATGGCTAATAATAGTAGGCTCTATGTATAAGGGCTAAAGAACAAAACCAAAAAGTAGGTATATATTAATGTTAAGACATAATTAAAGAATTATTATTATATTAAATTAAATTATAGAATTATTATTATATTAAATTATAGAATTATTATGAAATTAAATTATAGAATTATTATTAAATTAATTTTTTATTATATTGAATTATTTGAATTTTTACTATATTAAATTATAGAATTACTATTATATTTCTATATTCATTCGTATGCATTATGTAAAAGAAACTTCAAATTAAATTCTTTAACTTAGTATTTAATTAATTATTAATTTCATAATAAATATATTTACCAATGCGTGGGAATGGTATTTTTAAAGTTGTTGCTTTCCTTCACATTCAATAATCTAACAGTCCGTTCACCAAGTTGGCCATGACATGGTCGTATAGCTTCGAGCCAGAGCCTTAAGCAACACCTCAATGATGATACAAGTATAGTTGTTCATTGATACATAAAAACCATGGCATTTAACCATGGTTTTAATCTACAGTATTCTCGTGCCCTAGGAAATAATATTTTAAGCTTTACCTTGCCTTTCTCTACTTCCGAGACGATAACGACGGTAAATATATATAAAGATGAACGCCAAACCTTATAACTATAACAAAATTACAGTACTTAAACAGATAATAAAAATGTAAACTATATGTAAAGAAACCACATGTACTGATAACGACCTGGGCCAACTCCATCTGATGCCGTTTGGTCAACAATTACATTCCCAAGGAGGGTTAACGTCTGGCAGGCGGCTGGTCATAAAACTATTGCCAATAACTTTTACAATATGTATTCTGAAATAAGAGTGCATACTGTATCGACCCCAAGTAATGGGGATAAGAGTAGGAGAATGATAATGATATAAAGAAAAGTATACTGACATTTAAAATGATAATAATAATAAAAAAGGTATTAAAATATAAAATGACCAATATTAGTTACATGAAATGACTTTTTTTTTTAATTTGCAAATGTACAGTTGATAGTTGCTGATGACTGACAACTGAGCTCGGATTATGACTGAGAGATGAGGGCTCTTTAACTAGGAACAGGGCTGTTATCTAAAAAAGAAGTTACGTGACGTCATACATGTTCTTGAGCAACTGTCCTTTCGCTCTATCTCAAGTAGATATATCGTTTTAAAATAAACCTATACGTAAATTTTATGCCTATATAGTACAACATAATATTAATACTCAAATAAATAGTTAAAATTATCAAAATTAAATCGTCACGAAAAATCTTGACGCTCTGTAGTGACCTTGTAACTCTGAGGCCTCTACATGCAAGAAAGATTGGTCGTCAGATATAAATCTAGGGTTGTAACATATCTGGGTAATATTATCTATTAATTATAGAAGAGAAAATAATGCAGATTGTGTATCTTATTATCGAAGGTCTTTATTAAGGCTCACGATTGTAAAGTTATAATTAAGACAAATAATGATTAATCAACGAACATTGTCAATGCAATGGGATGTTATGAGTATTGGAACGTATTGCTATAAAAGTGGAATATTGGATATTGGGAGACCGAGACTCACCTACCTAGACCAGATTGGTCACGTACTGAAGGAAGGTGGAGTCTTCAAAACCGGCGAGCGTGTATGAAGAGAATTATGAATGTTGAAGAAACGAGTGAAGTATGCAAGGATAGAGTTCTCTGGCACTCTATTCTCTCTGCCTACTCTGCAAGGAATATGGCGTGATGATATGTATGTGAATTTGACAGTATATATTTCAACGATAGCAGTAAATTGAGAGAATATTAATCAGATAGATGATGAATCTCACGTTACGCAAATACATGGCCCTAAGAATATTGATAATTATAAGATTTATTTTGATTATCAGGGTAGGAAACGTACCTATACTGTGACTCATTTTAATAAATTTTTAACCCTCTCCCCCACAGCATGACTACTCGTAATATTGAAAAAGGTCCAATTTTGTTTGAATATCGTATTTTTGTAGACCCCCTTCGCTCTGAACAGGTCATATAGTAGGTATAAAACTTCCCTAAAAATTTTTGCAATAGCAAAAATTATTAACACTACTAAAAATGTAATAACTGACTTGAAGAGTTAAGACAGTGACACATCCATTACTAAAATTTCGTGTCATCATGACTAAAATACATTTCTCTGTATCAAAGTCAAAATTAAGTCTTCTACTTCGCCAATCTATAAGACCTCGTATCGACTATTTGCGACAACCCTAATCAAGCTCAATTCTATTATGTTATAATAACGTATAATAAGGACACCCAGTAAAAAAATCTAATGAAAGTCACACGATTCGCGAAACGCTTTATGTACGGCTATTGTTGGCTACTGACTTACTGTTTCTATTATTGACTAGAATTTATTCATATAATTGATTGAATTAGGCGGAAATCCATTATTTTAAAATGGAGGAAAGAAAGGAGTATACGGTATAGGATCAAGGTGGAATAGGAGATAAGGAAATATTACTCCTATGATAAGCATGACGGTGAACCGTCCTGAGGATGCCTCGTTTAGATGTGAAACAAGTGTCGAATCATTATTTGAATTTCTGCGCCAAATTGCAAAGTTCTGTAGACTGCTCTAGATATTTTTAAGATATACAATTTCGTAGTATATTATTATAATATAAGTTTTAGCCAGGGTTTGTAATATAAGCGTGGAAAAATATATTTATACAATATCTTCACCATCATCATCATCAGTTAAAAAAAAAATATTTATTTATAAAGTACCGTATATACTTTCATGTGCATTAAGCGAAAATCTGTTAATTTGGTATTACAAACAAATACTTCAATTTTATATATATTGTATGTATAGATTATATATTTAAACCGGAAAATGTTGGCTTTTCCTTCCTATTCGCCGTTTCAGAATACATATATCCAAGAAATATTAATTAAATATTAATACAAACGAAATAAATTCCTTTCTGCTTATTCTTCTAATGCTCAACGAACATTTTCACCAAGTTTCATGAAAACCCGATTTGTTTTGTGTGAGAGAAAAATAAAAAACCCAAAATGTCCGTTATTTAGATTTTTGTAAAAGTACGTTATGATTCAAATGTATTCTTTCGTTCATTATCCTTAATCAATATATTGTATCTGTATTTAACCTATTTAAAATACCTAAAAATAAATAATTTAATTAATAAATAAAATGTGCGTTCCTTATTTTTGTTCAAACTTACCTAAGGGGGGCATGAAAATATTATTTTTAGCTCGGGGAGGCTTGGTGAAAAGAAGGTTGGGAAACACCAGACAATTATATTATTGTTAAAAACTTCTTAATTACCCTCTAACTTTTGTTTTGTTATATCCACCAAAATTGAAATTCATCCGTGTGACGACGGAGTATATATACAGCACCATCCCCTATATTTACATTCATGGGTTTCATTTAAGACAACTAATGAATATAATGTTATCGCCCATCGAAAGGTGGCGATTTTAAGAGTATGCTCTGGCAATATTAGCGTTACGGTTGAGTGGTTTCGTGGCGAAAACGGGTATAAATAGCGGTTACAGACGCGTAGACGGGATTCTGTTGTGATATCTAATCTGTGGTAGAAAGTCTGTTAATAAGTTATATGTAGTTATGGAGGTTTAGGTGTATATCTATGTCATTTGTTTGATGTACTCTTACGATAATATGCAGATAAATGTCCTATGCAAGATGAAGAAATAAAGCCCTATATTAACCCGTTCGACCAGCGTTGTTTTAGATCTTTTACTCTCCTATG
This sequence comes from Lymantria monacha, assembly GCA_905163515.2. Taxonomy (NCBI): domain Eukaryota; kingdom Metazoa; phylum Arthropoda; class Insecta; order Lepidoptera; family Erebidae; genus Lymantria; species Lymantria monacha. The sequence goes on along the minus strand of LR991081.1, from coordinate 9,712,382 downwards.
TGGCAGTTCGAGCTCAGCAGTAAGACGTATATGTATGTTTTAATAATATATAACTCTTATACATCCATTAGCAACCGAACACCCGGTAGCCTGTCCAAATGGCGATAAAGGCCTAGTGTACAAGTAGGTTAAGATGTTGCAAGTCATCCCGTCCCCCGCTTCGGTATAGTATCTAAATATTAAAAAAATCTATTCATCATTCAAGAATTATTTGCTCGTATGAAAGTAAAAGAAACATTGAATCATAATTTAAAAAAAATATACTTGAAAATTTATTTGGAAACATAAAAATTGCTCACATACCATATATTATAACAAAAGTTTTTAGTATAATATATAATAATATTATAATATATTAATATTATAAAATGCAATGAAATTGACAGCGATTGTTAGTGTTGGCAATATGAATTTTAAGTATTATAAAATAGTTAGAATTTATTAGTTTCTAGATTTTAATATAGTCAACGATTTCATATTATAGTTAGGTAACTATGTAAAAGAACATACCACGATTCTTTTTTATTGCTTTTGGTAGCAAACTAGCAAGCAGCATAACTGCTCGTAAGTGTTACTGCCGCCCATGGAGATTTGCAATACAGCTAGACCGCTGCCTACCAATGAATAATCTCAAAACTATCCAAAAAGTTGGGTTTCTGGCTCTCACTCAACGAACAAAGCACATCAGCACATTGCCACTGCTCAGACGTCAATTGCCTGCGAGAGTGTGGTACCCCGAATGGATCAGCCCACGGCTGTATTCAGAAAACTATCAACAGTGTGCCCTACAACTATCGACACATTTTTTACAATTTTAACCAACTACCTCATACCCTATGTGATCACAAATAGAGCCAAGACCCAGGGCCGGCTTTACCTATAGTGCAGAGGGTGCGGTGCAACCGGGCGCCGGGTGTTAGGGGGCGCCGCATCGGGTGCCTAACCATCTATAGTCGTTATTTGACAGGTTTGGGTAGGTTGCTTAATCGCCATGCTCACTGTTACTTCATAATGCGATCGCGTTTACCTGATTTTGTATCAAAAACTTTCAACCTATTCCATTTTTTTCACAAATTTTGATACAAGAGGGCGCCAGGTAATTGATTGCACCCGGGCGCTGCATGTGCTAGAACCGCCCCTGCCAAGACCCAATTGAATTTGACTACACTGATGGCTAAGTGGTTAAGATACCGACGTACCATGTCAGGTGCAGTGGGATCAATTCATTGATTCCCATACCGATCAGTCATTTGTGCGATTCACAAATTATTATTCTGAGTCTGGATGTAATTTGTGTCCGTTAATTACAAGAATGTAAACGCCGCGCAATACAAGGATGATTCCCTTAGTGAAGGTGTTTAAAAAAAATTGCAGGATGGTATTTCTGAGCCGCCGAAAACAAAGATTGGGTACCGGTGGCCCGCTCGCACGGCGAAGAGAGGAGAGTTGCATGGTGGGTTTATAGGGGTCACGCGCCGCCTCTTCCGTCACTCCGGACCGACTTGGCGGCGCGAGACCACGTCCATTGTCCACCGCACCAAAAAAAAGGATGGTATTTCTGAAGATACCCCTAAATGGGTCGTAGTATACCGCGGGTTCTCCGTGTGGTGACGGAGTAGAATACTATTCACCACCCCATATCTTACCCGTGGGTGATCGTACGAGACGACTAAGGGATAGAAATGCATATAACATCTAAGCGAGAGAAGGAAAACTCGAAACAAAACCCTATACCAACACGTCTGACCAGCGCGGTATAGTAGGTTAATTTCCCTCCCATTACGGAGGAGGCCCGAGCCCAACAGTGGGACATTTATGGGCTGTGATGATGATGATGATGATGATGATACCGCGGGTAGTGGGTACGTTCTCTAATTCGTAGTTAGCAATTACAACATTAATAGGTAAGTATTTTATAATATACACAAATACAAAAAATATATGTGTTATAAATAAAGTATTATTAAATCAATACATTCCTTATGTACGTTGTTATATTTCTACCATTTAAATAACAGGTAAAACGTTTGCGGTTTGTAATACATGACTACATAGTTATAAAAATATAGAGAGATTGAAGAGAGATATAAGATGTGCGTATTGAACTGATCAGCTTCTAATTGCAATTAAATGGCCCATGATCATAAAAATATCCGCTATTTACGTATGGCGACGGAGTAAGAAAACAATTAACAACCTCCTACACAGTCTCAAAGTGTCTTAAAAAACGACCAAGAGATATAAGGTACGGCCAAACCTACGCGACCAAAGCGACTGCAAAGCGGGAGCGTCAATCCCGCGACAGACGCTACCGGACGCTACACTCTACGCTACTAAGATATCATCTTATGGCGCCATGCACACCTTTTTTTTTTTTTTATTTTTTTTTTATTGGTGGGCTATGGGTGCGTCTCGCCCCGCTGAATCGGTCCGGGGTGACGGAAAGGCGGCGCGTGACCCCATAGACCCACCGTCAAACCTTCTCTCTTCGCCGTGCGAGCGGACCACCGGTACTCGATTTTAACTTCGGTGGCCCGCCCGGCGGTTTACCCTCGCGGGTTCCTCTCGTCGACGCCCCGACAGATTTCGCCGTCGGGGCGTCGCCCTCACGCGGTGGCCTCACGTCGGGTGACCGGACAATTCCCCGGTCCGATCACCCGAGGCCTCGGTTAGGGCTGCATCAGGCGCAGGTATTCACGCCTGCGCCGCCCCGGCCGCTGACGGCGGCCCGGGTCGCGGGAATCCTCCCGGACTCGTTCCGCCGCCTCCTTCTGCGAGATGACAGCCTCGCAGAAGGCGGCGACCGCGTCCCAGTTCCTGACGCTGTCGACCATCGCTCTCGCGACAGCCGGCAGCGTCAGGTCGGCACCGATAACAGCGACGAGGTCACGGCGCTGCCGGTCAAAGCCCGGACACGCCTCCAGCGTGTGTTGCGCTGTGTCCTCGTCACTGCTGCAATGGTGGCAGAACGAAGTCCACTCCCTATGCGCGACCGTGTGCAGGTACGAGCCGAAGCATCCGTGCCCCGACAACACCTGCACCAGTCGAAAGGAGAGGACTCCGTGCCGCCGCTCCATCCACTCCGTCAGTACGGGCCGGAGAGCCTCGACGGTGACGACACCGTGTGTAGGCCTCTCCAGCCGCGTAGCCCACGGGCGATGACGTCTCGGCGGGCGTCCTCGCGCCAGGTGGCTATCTCGCTCAGCGATGGGGAGCCACCTTCGTCGCGCAGTGAGGTCACCCGCCGGTAGAGGTCGGAGAGCATCTCCGCCTCTAGGTCCCACGGGGGTGTCCCGGCCAGTAGGCATGCCGCCTCGGTCGATACCGTGCGGTACCCGCGAATGGCTCTGACCGCCATGACTCTCTGGGGTCTCCACAGAACAGCCCTGAGCTGGGCGTTCAGAGCCCTCGCCCACACGGGTGCGCCGTACATGGCCATAGAACGGATCACCCCCGCATACAGCCGTCGGCCCTTGAAGCTGGGTCCGCCCACGTTCGGCATGAGCTGCGAAAGGGCGGACGCCGCGCCGATCAGCCGGGGAGCAATTCGGCGAAAATGCTCCCGGAACCACTATCGCCCGTCGAGCACCAGACCCAAGTACTTCATATGGGCCTGGATGCTGATGTGGACGGAGTTGACGACTAGCGAGGCGCCGATTGGCGGCCTTACGCGTGGCCCATGGAACAATAGGGCCTCCGTCTTATTTAGGGCCACCCTGAGCCCCAGCGCCTCGATTCGCCCGACCATCTCCTCGGTGCCGAGAGTGGCCAGGCTCGCCGCCTCTTCGACTGTCCTGCCCCGGGCTGTGACGAGCGTATCGTCAGCGTAGCATATCACGCTCAGCCCGGGGGGAGACTCCCTCTCAATGCCCAGTCGTACCCGATGTCCCACAGAGTCGGCCCCAGAACCGACCCCTGTGGAACGCCGCACGACATGGACGTCCGCACAATGTCCCCTGCGGGACTCGCGCAGAGGACACTGCGCCCCTCCAAATAGTCCGCCACCAGCCGCCTCAGGTACAAGGGCACCCCATGAAATCGGAGCGCCTCCCTGATGCAGCTGAATGGCAGACTATTGAATGCGTTGACGATGTCCAGCGACACCGCCAACAGCACTCCCCCGGCGGTGACAGCCTCCGCGGCCGTCTGCCTCAGTCGTAGCAGGGCCCCGATGGTCGAACGCCCCCTTCTAAAACCGAATTGAGCGTCCGACAGATCGGGCCCCACCTCCTCCAGGTGCTGGACGATGCGGGCAGCGAGGATGCGCTCCAGCAGCTTACCCACATCGTCGAGGAGCACGATGGGCCTGTAGGCCGACGGCGAATCCGGGGGCCGTCCCGGCTTTGGCAGGAGAACCAACCTCCCCTCCTTCCAGCACTCAGGGAACCGTCCAGACGCCAAACAGGCGTTGTACAGCTGCCTGAGGCGAGGCTCGAGGTGCTCGAGGAGCGACGTCAGCACCCGGACTGGTATTCCGTCCGGGCCGGGGGCCGTGGTCGCGGAACGAATCCGCGCCACAGCTGCTTCCACTTCCGTCTCCGTCATGGGCTAAGCGACCACGACGCGGGACTTATTGTACGCGGTTGGGAACGTCCCCCTTTCCTAAACCTCACGTGATTAATGGACGGCCCTTTTAGACGCTAGGATTTCGCGACCCGCGTGTTGGACGCGCAGTTTTGGCCGTACTAACCCAACCTAACCTAACTACAACAAGAGAAGGAAAACTGTTCGCTGTGAAATACCATATACTAACCTGTTTGACTAGCGTGGTATATTAGGTTAATTTCCCTCTTATTATGGAGGAGGCTAGACGACTCCAGGAGACGATGATAAAGGTAGTGCGATTATTATAAGTTCGTGATAACAGTATTCGCAAATCTTGGATTTGTGACTAAGTTATCACAAATTAGACTGTTATACTTAAATAACTAATATGATGTCACTATTAGGTCATCATCATAATATATGTCCCACTGCTGGGCTTAAGCTTCCTCCACAATATAAAAGTAATAGACTACAATATAAGGGTAAGAAAATCTACCATACCACCCTTTTTTTTTTTTTTTTTTTTTATCGCTGTGGTAACGCATTTGCGCGCTATACCCCGCCGCCGGTGACAGACGAGGGGGAGTGTGGGACTCACCGCCCTTCACCTTTCCTTACGTAGATATTTGTATACAGAGTGTAAGGGGACAACTCCCGAAAACAAAGACAGGTAACCCTACTAGTCCTACTTGTAATGATAGGTTAGGAAAAAAATCGATTAGGATGAAAAATAATTTTTTTTTTTACCACTTGAGGTCGTTGAGCTCTTGAACATATGATCGTGAGTTTTGAATAGATTGCGTCCTTTTCTCATCTGAGTATAGTTACGTATTTTTATCGAGTTATCGTTACATGGCACTGTTCTAATACGATGGAATGTGAAAATACTTAAAATATTAATGAAAAAAAAAAAAAATATTCCGATCAATTTTTTTTCTAGCCTATCATTACAAGTAGGACTAGTAGGGTCATCTGTCTTTGTTTTCGGGAGCGGTCCACTTCCACCCTGTATAGATATTACATGCGTGTTATATTCCCTATGGGTCTTTGCCGAATATCCGTGAGGGTACCCCGCCAGGCGGGCCAATGAAGACAAAAACCGGGTACTGATGGCCTACTCGCACGGAATTGCTATCAATTCGTCAACCTATATTGTAGGGCGGTTCTATAAGGTCACGCGCCGGTCTCTGTCGCTCCGGACGGATAGAAAGGGATATGACCACACCGCAGCCCGCCGCCAAAAAAAAGGGGTTTGTGACGAAACGGGTAATATAGTGTGGTGTATTTTTACTCCGACATCACACGGAAATTATTATATTTTGTCCTGTAATTTTGCATTTTTGCGATTCTTGCGGGTTGAATATTATTAATTATTTCCTTACGTGTATATAATTATCCTGTATTAATTATTAACGCCACAAATAGTTGTAAAGGATAAATTAGAGTGTTTTGCGTTAACTGAAATGGTTTTTAAAGTAAATGACACGTCTTTACGTTACAAGACCAAGCAAATTCTAAATTCACGTTAATATAGGAATCAAATTTTAACAATGTTCGTTATTAAAAAAAAAGATAGCTTATAGTTTGAAAAACTGCATTGAGGTAACGTGAAATTTACCAAACCTTATTGTGGAATATAAATATAAGACTAAAAAACACTTATTAAAAAGATATTTAACCTTTACTCTGTGGCCGGTGACCGTCAATCAAATTGTTAAGTGTGGCGATTATGGCCTTAAATTAAGTGGGCAAGCCTTTAATCCAAAGAGAAAATAAAACATAGTAATTCTTAGAAAAGATGAGCATATGACACAAAAGAAGTAGTAGCAAGTAGCAAAGCAGTTCTGACTCGTATAAAAATGAAATTGATTTCTATCCACCATCAATAGAGAGGTAAAGGTTAAGATAAAAAAAAGAAAGCGTATTTCCTGCAAGTTAATTAATAGTGATAATCATTTTACAAGGTTATAATAAAGACTGGACAAATTAATGTATAGTATATTGCTAAATAATTGACACCTTGTACTCAATTCGTTTGACTACGATACCTTTAGTGCTGACCATAGCTTCAAGAGTACACTGGAATACCAAAACCAGGCGTTTAATTATTTCTTTTATGAGGTGTTTTCTCCATGTGGTAATGAAATAAGATCACTGATGTTACCACTAACGATGGGTAATTCGAATCGTTTAATTCGAATAACTCGAATAAGACTATTGACTCGTTCATTCGAATCGCCTTTGACCGAAACCGAATCAATTCGTTAACTCGTGTCGTACCTACTCGCAGCGCGGGCGACCGCTGCGGCGCAGCGATCAGTCGACTCGGCTTAATTGGACATTCGTTGATTCGCTCTCTCGTTCTAATACGGAGTCGAATAATCTAACGAATGAATTCTACGAGTGAGAAAATACATGAAATGTTCTAAGAATCACGAATTGGTTAGATACAATTCCATTCGTTTAACGTACCTATTACATTTGCAAAGAGTCGTCTAGTGGAAATAAAAGTTTGAACGGGGAGTTTTTTAATAAAAATGAAGATGGAAACAGTTTCGTGTAAACTATGTTCCTGTAGTTATAAATATTGGTAATACAACAAACAGTATAAATAATTTAAAATGAATAATAACGTAAACGAGTTATAAACTCGCCAACTCGGCTTAACAGGCGGATGACTCGACATAGGAGTACGAATTCGACTGTAATGCTTTCGCGAATTCATCGCGCTATTTGACGACTCCCATGTGACGATTCGAATCAATTCGAATTGTGATTCGAATCAATAATAATTTTAATTCGATTGATTCGAATTGAAAAAAATACCATTCGTCTCATCGCTAGTTACCACTCCTTTCTTTGTCGTAATTATCATGAAATTCGATTAAGGTATAAGTAGATGTTATCGCTTCAAGCGAAATAATATTCGGTAATCCTTATAGCAACCCATTTGACTAGCGCGGTATTATATGATAATTTCTCTTATCTGAGTAAGGCCCGTGCCTAACATTGGGACATATATGAGATCGTACTGAGAAGAGGAAAGGAGGAAGAGGAACGAAATGACTTTCTAGAATCAGCCAGTAACAAGTTGTTATAAAATAAGTTACAACAGAGCTATTAGTAAAAAAGTATATAGAGTTATTAACAAAATCATTCAAAAAGATTTTGTGCAAATACTCCCTGTACATATTAAAACGTCATCACAGGAATAAAACTATATTTAAATTCCATTTTATGAGTTTTGTTTCCTTATTCTCAACCAATAAACATCGTAATGCTGGAACTGGCCTTTCAATAACGGCAAAAACTCCATATTGGCCATATTAATGAAGTTTTTTTTCAACTTTTCCTTATCTATTAGAATCCTATTATCAATCGTTGTATGTTTTTTTTCTGTATTTTTATTTCTAGATTTAATTAATTTGATAGTTTGAATGTAAAGTTTTTGAACATAAAGTTTTACGCAAAAGCAAAAACTATAGCGGCAATTAACACGAATGCGTCAATAACGAACACAAAATTAAGCAATTTTTATACTTATATAAATGCCTATATATCAGGATAATTATATAATTTATAAGCTATATATAAAGATAATATATTTGGTAGATAATATATTCGTAATTGAAGAATTTAGATAGAAATCGAACACATAATAGTTGGCCCAGTGGTAACTTGACCATGTGATTCAAAATGAGCGCTGCATTACAGTGCATTGTATGCCATGCAATGCATATTTATTGTTACATTTACCGTACGTAGGGTCATATAGACGCTACGTATATTTAAATTGAATACGTATGCTTCTTTGCTTTCCGTATGACGACGGACTGAAAAAATAATTCGCTCTATCTTGCCTAAGAGTCTCTTAAAATAGGACTAAGGAATATTATGTGCAGATAACATCTATAAAAGAGAAAGGAAATTGGAAATAAAACTATCCTAGTCCTATTTTATTGCTTTAGAAGCTTTCAGGTTGAGATTCATTAGCGCTGTCATAGCCATCTGAGGCTAACAACTAAGTCACACGCAAAAAAAATCTGGAGGCTCGATAAATATGCACTGTAAGTTAGTGAGGGTTGCTAACTAACAGTTTCAAACAGAAATACGCTCCGCTGATTATACGAAACGTTAAATAATTATTAGCAAGAAATTTAATTTAAGAAGGAAAACCACTTAACTTGTAGTAAACTACGATTTAATGGCGGCACGTAAAGTCAGTAAGTATTGCACGTTGGACTACTTAGTGACCTCGCTAAATAACGGATAGCGCAGATTACCGTCTCCAGCATTTGAAGGACATAAAAAATATAAAATCAACAAGACATCCCATCACAATAACTTCTATAAAGCACGAGACATAATCGCAAAGTATCGAACACATATTTTATAACCTAGATATATATTTTTTTATATCTATTCGATCACGATATGACGTTCGAGATTGTATATATTACGAAATTTGTCACAACTCCTAGTTTAGCTGTATAGGAGTAGATAATGGAGTCATCCATGATGCAATATCGAAACTCAGTGAAAGTGATAAACATTATAGTATGTACCTTGTGTTTTCTTATTTAAAGTTTAACAGGCGCGGTATTACGCGAGCTTGTACGCGCGATACGGTCGCGGTTCTCGTGTGAACTAATGATCCTCGTGTTTGTCTTGCTCTACAGACTGGATTCTCGAAGTTCCGTTGTACATAAACGCGTACATATAATAACGCAATATATCGTCACTGATTGGATAGTCCGTGCTACATGTTTCAGAATGACCTCGTCACGTGTACTTTTAGGACTTTAGGTTTTTTGATAGCATATACATTAATTTAATTCTATAATCATTATTTTTGATTAATTAATCTTAACTAAAAATTGTAAAAATAATCAATAATAAAATTAAAGAATTTAAAAGGCATGCATATAACACAAAAAAAATACTAAGCATATTCTAAGCATTCTTAAAATTATGAATTCATACATATGCATAACTTGGCATTGTCGTTTTTTTATGATTTAAATATAAATAAGTTTCAATTTGGAGGTGATAAAGATATTTATAAAATCCGATTACGAAATGAAAAATGATGTCGCAAGCGGGATTCGAACCCGCGCCTATTGGGATTCCGGCCCAATCGTGCTGCCACTACACTACCGCGACTAATTGTAGGACATGCAAATTTCATTTCGTATTGTATTTACGTCTTAAGGTGACGGTATGCTATCTACCCGACAATGTTTACACATTGTTATAGGCTTAATACTTCCATCTTTACAGTTAGAAATGTATTAAACGATGACACAACCTTGTTATTTAAATTACTGAAATTTAGCATTTAATATGCTTAATTATTTATAAAATCCGATTACGAAATGAAAAATGATGTCGCAAGCGGGATTCAAACCCGCGCCTATTGGGACTACACTACCGCGACTAATTGTAGGACATGCAAATTTCATTTCGTATGTGTGGCAGCACGATTGGGCCGGAATCCCAATAGGCGCGGGTTCGAATCCCGCTTGCGACATCATTTTTCATTTCGTAATCGGATTTTATAAATAATTAAGCATATTAAATGCTAAATTTCAGTAATTTAAGGTGATAAAGATATTTTAAAACATGAATGTAGTCATTGAACTTCATTTTACAAATATATATTTAAATATTACTAATTAATTAAATAAAACGAATCATCCCTTAAATTGCTCATGGTTGTCGACATAAAAAACGACGTGGGCCAACTCTATCCGATGATGTCCTTTATGACCTCAAATAAATGGGATAAAAGCAGAATAATGATACTGAATCAATCAGATTAACTCACTCAGGCTAACTAGTCACATAGCTAAATTAAATTAAATAATAATACTTGATATGAAATTACCTATATTAATTTATACAAATAATTTATAATAAGATTAGGAAATTTAAAATCATGCTTATAATACAATAAACACTTAACATCTGAATTTTATGAAGCAATTGAATTGATTGAGCATGATTTGCAGTTGTGAATTTATAATTCAAATAAGTTTAATCCGGCTTGGCTATCATAAAGATATTTCTAAATAAAGTAATTGAAGGTATTTTTAATATATATTAGAAATAATTGTCCCGATTGGATAAAAGTAAACAACAAGAAAACATGACATGAAAGTTTCGTTTTCCCTTATCTTTTCGTGGGAGTTAGTCGATGGATTACTAAAGAATTGGGTGAAAACGCACTTCCTAGATAGATAACTCATAACAGGAAAGGTAAACTGCAAGCCACATGCTTTTTTTATTGGCGGCGGTTTACGGTACGTCACGCCCCGCTAATCCGTCCGGGGCAACAGAAAAACAGCGCACGACCCCGTAGATCCGCCCTACAACATACGTCTTGACGCTCAGCGGTGGGTCACTGGAACGCGGTCTTTTTCTTGAGTGGCTCATTCGGCGGTCTACCCTCGCGGGTATCCTCTCGAGTCGACTCCCCGTTATCTTAACCTTATGAAAAGGTCTCGATGTCAGGGCGTCCTCACGCGGTGGCCTCGCTTCTGGGCGACCAGACTAGCAAATCGCATGCTAGGCGCTATTCTAATAGCATTATCCCTCTCAGACCTAAGTCCAGTAGCAGGGTGTGATCAGTTAATGAAGATGAAGAATAATAAAAGCTAAATTCTGCATAAATATTTTTTTTTTGTGTGTTTAACTTTTAGCCGCAGATGACTTTGACAGCTTTACGCGGACTATGGGTGAGCGCTGAGGGTTCTCAACCCGATGTAAGTATACATCAAAACTGAAATATAATACTTATGTATTTCTATCTTGCAAATGTAATCTACTGATAATTATTATTACTGATGATTAAAACTAGGCAAAGGGAACCATTATTAGGAAATATGAATAAATAACTTTATTAGAGGATAGAGATAGATCGAGTAGATTGCTGTCGTTTTTTGCCAGCTGGCATTATAGGTACATATATTAAAAAAAAAGTCGTATTAAATAAATTCAGCGTAGTCAATAGATCAGAAGTAAGTTTTATAACTAAGTATTTTTTAATAACTTTACGTATAATATAACCTACGTATTTTAATGTTGTGCGATAGCGGCTACAAATACTATCAACCCTTACTTTGCTGGTGGATGTCATATTGACTTGGGCCAACTCCACCTGATGACGTTTGGTCAAAAATTACAATCCCAGGGAGGGTGGACGTCAGGCAGGCGGCCGGTCATACAATTATTGCTAATAACTTTTGCAATATGTACGAGTGCATATTGCGTCGACCTCAAGTAATTGAGATAAGAGCAGCGAATGATGATGATGTATTTTTAATAACTATGAATGTGTGCAATTCATTATGTTAAGACCTTAAAGATTCACTGGATCCTGAGAAGTGCACACATCATCATTATAGAGTGGTTATATTTTTTGATGACTTATTGAGCTTTTTGTCACTAGTTGTTTTAATCTCTGTGATTACATGATCAATTATTTTTGTTATAGATTGTGAGAATCGAGTCTCATTATCATCGTTTTCCATCATACATTTTGAAAATGTTATTTACCTACGCCTGCTTTTTAGGGTTCCGTACCTCAAAAGGAAAAAACGGAACCCTTATAGGATCACTTTGTTGTCCGTCCGTCTGTCTGTCTATCTGTGAAGACCCTTTTTCTCAGGAACGCGTGGAGGTATCAAACTGAAATTTATATCAAATACTCAAGCCTACTGTCCCTTAAAGCTGTGAAAAAATTAAACTTCTAAGCCAATGCAATCAAATAATACAGACTTTTATGCCGCAAATGTTCGACACTCGCAAGGGAATCAAATCCTACAGGGTACTTCTCGTGAGCCTTGAAATTTGGTACGAAGCAACGTCTTATAGCACAGATTAAGGAAAAATTGCGAAAACCGTATATTTTTAATTACATCATATAATAAAAATATTTTTAATAATTTTAAACTTTCTACCCCTTTCCTCATGAACGCGTAGAGGTACTAGATTGAAATTCATATCAAATACTCAGATCTATAAGACCTTTAAGCTGTAACAAAATCAAACTTCTATGTCAACGCAATCAAAAGAAACAGCAATTTAAGCCGCATTTTTTCGAACACGCAACTACTCGCCAGGGAATCAAAACCTAAAGGGTACTTCCAGTCGACCTAGAATCTTGAAATTTCGTATGAAGCAATGATTTATAGCATATATAAAGGAAAAAATCCGAAAACCTTAAATTTTTAGTTACATCACATATTTTTTTTATATATTATGGTACGGAACCCTTCGTGCACGAATTACTCGCACTTGGCGGATTTTTTTTGTGTGATTTGAGAGCTACAGTTGGGTATGTCAACTTTACCCGTACTGTGGGTGAGGGCTTAGAACTCTCAACCCGATACAAGCCGCCTGCCCTTCTTGAGAAGGAGGACGTCAACCCTTCTTGAGAATGTAATTCTTGACCAATAGGTATCAGTTGGAGTCAGCCCAAGTCAAAGTAGAATTTTTAGTCATCTTTTACCACATCCATGAGCAGTATTACGGTTGGTGTGTTGCGACAGCGACGAGGACACGGCGCAACATACGCTGGAGGTGTGTCCGAGCTGGGACGGGTAGCGCCGTGACTTCGTCGCTGTCATCGGTGCCGACATGACGCTGCCGGCACCGCAAAAAAAAAAAAAAAAAAGGGTTAGTAGTGTTCATAGCCGCTACGCCGCCACACAGTTTATTGCTATTGCTTCATTGCACGCTAAATTTCAATATTATTTTAATTTTCTGTTGTCAAAACAGGTCTGGCGCGAAAGCTATTTACTTTTGTAATAAAAAAATATTATTTTATATGTATAAATTAATTATTTTATATGTATAGTAATATAATTATAAAAGAGTACCAAATTGTGAAAACCTAGGTTGATTGTAAAAAAATACATGATGCCTAAATTGCAAATTAATGTATGCACATAGTTCTAATTTTAAGAAGTAAACTCCGCCTACTGGCAGCCTAAGTTAAATGAGCATCAGAAACTTATGCTTCAGGTATTAACATCAGTTTAAGCCTAATAGGATTATTTTCTGACCCTCATTATTCTCCTACTCTTATCCCAGTTACTTAGGGTCGATACAATATGTACATATTTCACCTTTCATAGTATAAAAGTTATTGGCAGTAGTCTCATGAACCTGCCAGGTTTTAACCCTCCTTGGGAATGTAATTGTTGACCAAACAGCATCAGATGGAGTTGGCCCAGGTTTATATAAGGCTCTTAGTCGTCTTTTACTACATCCACAAGCAAAGTAAGGGTTGGTAGTATTCGTAGCCGCTATACAGTAAGATTATTTTCTGACCCTACACTTGAGAAATTAGAATTGAATTAAAATGACACACAAGCCTCAGGTTTGACTTTTTAGAGTTATGCATTAAATCATATAAGTAGAGTTAAATAAAATTAATATTCAAGTACTTTTTTTTTAAAACATTGCATGAAATATATAATTCAATAAGATATTCTTTTCACATTATATAAATGTGTGAGTGATCTTCATATTAGGTGTAATAGGCATTTAGGCATAATAGCTTTAAATGGGAAGTAGTCCTAATATTACATACTGATCAAACGAAATGATATTGGATTTTAAGTAAGTTTTTATGTTGTTTAATAAGAAAATTGACCTCAATGAAAGATCGAATCTGATAAAAAATATATAAGTAGTTTTAATACCATCATCATTATTATCAGCATATTGATTTTATTATTAGAGATTAAGAGATTTTATTATTAAGATTTTAGGAGAGCGTGGTTATGAGTGGCTGACTTTGTTCTTCAATAAGTTGCTGCAGGAAGAAGAAATCGCCGACGAGGGGTGCAATAGCACGTTAGTGCCCATTTTTAAAAATAAAGGGGATGTTCAAGACTGTGGCAATTATCGGGGAATAAAGCTTATGTCACATAGTATGAAATTGTGGGCAAAGTAATTGAGAAGCAATTGCGAGAGGAAAGTGAGGTCACCCAAAACCAGTTCGGTTTTATGCCGGGTCGTGGGACAACGGATGCCATATTTGCACTGTGTCAACTATGTGAAAAATTTCGTAGTGCACACAAAAACTTGCATATGGTATTCGTTGACCTCGAGAAGGCATACGACAGAATACCAAGAACAGTTTTGTGGTGGGCACTGAAAGAGAAAAGTGTACCTGTGAAGTATATAAGGTTAGTCTGTGCTATGTACCGGCGATGTAGGTCGTACATAAGATCAGCTGTTGGAAACTCCGATGAGTTCAGTGTTGGGGTGGGCCTGACAACAAACATCAAGGGTTGGCGTTAAGTCCTTACCTCTTCCTGTTGATAATGGATGCCTTAACATCGGAGATACAGGAAGAGGCACCCTGGTGCATGCTTTTCGCTGACGACGTTGTTCTTATCGGAGAAGATGGGCTTGAGGTACAGAGCATGCTGGACAAATGGCGCTGTAGATTGGAGAACGTTGGCTTAAAAATCACAGAACAAAAACAGAGTGCATGTTCTGCGATTTCGGCGGTCTCTCCAATTTTACACCCATATCTCTAGATGGAGTACCTATACCAGTATGCTCTAACTTTCGATACCTCGGTTCGCTTATCCAAAGCAATGGTGACCTGGATCGTGCGGTGAAGCACAGAATTGACGCGGGATGAATGAAATGGCGGCAGGTCACAGGTACCATATGTGACTCTCAAGTACCCTTAAAATTGAAAAGTAAAATATACAAAACCTTAATAAGGCCTGCCGTATTGTATGGGTCAGCATGTTGGCTACAAAAGCAACGAATGAGAGACGGCTGCATGTAGCAGAGATGCGAATGTTAAGATGGATGTGTGGCTTGATGAGAATGGATAAGGTAAGAAATATAAGAGGAAGAAGAAGAAATATAAGAGGAAGAAGAAGAAATATAAGAGGAAGAAGAAGAAATATAAGAGGAAGAAGAGAAATAAGAGGAAGTTTGAAAGTGGCGCCAGTGACGGAAAAGTTGAAAAGTGAACGCCTGACTTGGTATGAACATGTGATGAGACGGGACGAATGTAATGCTGGGAGAAAAGTTTTAAATATGAATGTTGAAGGCTTTAAGGGTAAGGGAAGACCGAAGAAAAGATAGATGGATTGCGTGAAGCATGATATCAATAGAAAGGGAGTGAACGTAGAGATGACATGGGATAGGATTGAGTGGAGGAAGAGGACATATTGCGTCGACCCCAAGTAATTGGGATAAGAGCAGGGTAATGATGATGATTGATATCCACTGTTGGCTGTAGGTTTCCCACAGGAGGGAAGGGGAGTGATTATGTCATAGTCCACATACTTGGCAAGGAGATTAATGAGTTAGTGTTATAAATTCACCAAGGAATGCAATCTTATAGATGATTTTTATGAGAAGGATAGTGACATATTTTATTCCAACCAGGTCACAGAGAAGCAGTATACACCAATACCTTTTCTTTGTAATCTAATTACGTAGCATTCTTGATCATATGATCATCATCATCATCACAGCCTATATATGTCCCACTATTGGGCTCTGTCCTCTTTCGTAATGGGAGGGAATTTAACCTAATATACCACACTGGTCAGACGATTGGTATCGGGTTTTGTTTCGAGTTTTCCTTCTCTTACATAGACGTTATATGCGTTTTATATCCCTTAGTTGTCTCTTACGATCACCCACGGGTAAGATAGGGGGTGGTGAATTGTATTCTTACTCCGTTACCACACGGAAAATAGTATCTATATTATAATCTTGATCATAAAGTATTCATTACATTTATTAATCCCTCCCAAGTTGCTATAGGAACTCTTGCAGTATATAATAGTAGTAAAAAAAACAAATTAGCAATTTCAGAGTTATCAAGATCTTTGCTGACAATTATAAATGTTTCTAGGAGGAATGGCATTGAATTTTGGACTTCCTATCTATACAGAACTTATAAATATATATAAAATATTACTTAAAATAATAATTTGAAAATCATTGCAGTAAAATAATACAGGTTGAATAAATACAAAATTTATTTCATTTAAATAAATATGTATATGTATTTTCAATGTCCATTTGACACTGTTCTCATGTTTTAATTCATATGGTTAATTGAATATTTAAATGAGACAGAAATAAACATGTATAAAGTGTATATCACAACATAGAAATATATTTATTAAAAAAAATATTGAAGGAATATTAAAATTTAGTAAACGCTAAATTTTAATATTCCTTCAATATTTTTTTTTTACTTAGAAATAAGCAAAAAATGCTATTTAAATAAAAATCAAAGAATTAAATGTCACGAAATTTATAATAAAGTAAATACGTATGTAGAAAAATAGTTCTATAAAATGAAGATTAATTAAAAATCTAAGTCACCTTCATTGTGTAATTGTTATGTAAACGATACTAGTTTTGCAATAGTAGCAAAAGTGTGCCTATAACAAGCACATTGGATTCCAACAAGTGTTCAGTTTACATCTTATCATTAAATTAAAAAAGTTATTTGTGATGATAAATCTCAATAATTTAAAAACTCCATCAATGTAACTAGTGTCTTGGTAGCTATTTTAAAATATTTTAAACAACGATTCAGGTTACGAAGTAATATCCATTCAATATGCAGACTAAAATAAATTATAACTTACGAAATTAGACGAGTTAGCAACCACTTCACCTTTATACTTTATAATTGAAAAAGAATATTGTAAATTTGTAACATTAAAAAAAAGTCTAAGTTGCCCACACTTAGACTGTGACAACAAAACGTCAGATAGCTACTATATAGTGATGTGATAAATGTCGTAATTTTTATATTTGCGAATACGAATTACGGAATTACTAATCAAAAAATATATATCTAAAGTTAGACAATGAACCGACATGACTGACCATTTTAATAGTATATTATCTATGGGATTGACGACTAAAATATAAATCTATTATAATTTTTCAAATTTATTTTACTTGACATTTGTGAAGTTGTGGTTAATCACTCACAGAGGCCATTCATTAACAAGAAGAAGAAGAATTATGGAATTTGAATATCCGCAAAATGAAAGATACTACGCAAACATAGTTAATGATAGGCCTTATGAAGATAATATAATCAAATTTCATTATTTATGGACATAAATTGTAACAGACTGCTGGTTGAATAGACTTGACTGCCTATATGTATTTTTTTTAATTTTTGAATAAAATTAATTAAATTTATTTACGAATTTGTTCTTTGCTTTAGTCTAAGATTATAATTACCTTTAATGTGTAATGGAAAATACTTTAATAAAATCATAAATAAGACATTTGACATGTTAGAACTTTAAATTTCTTATAAGTAATCACTTTATTTTATATTCATTAAATGCAAATAATAAACTTTATTTAAAAATTATAGATAGAATTTGCCAAATTTCATCACATTTTACTCAATTTTACCAAGACTTACCTATTAATTTAATTGCAATACATCTCTGAAATCCTTTTCTTGAAAGTAATTATGAATTTGTTATTTTTTTTTAAGCTGATCGAAGGATAATATAACGAATAATCTTCGGGAATCCATTTTTGAGCTGTTTTAATAATTTTTATTATTCATGTTTCTATTTGACCATACAAGAGCAAAAGAGGAAGAATTTTTAATTTAGTTGTCAGTTAAGCAACTAAATTAAATAATCTGTATTTTTTACTATTTCATTTTCGTTGTATCTGTATATAAGTTCATTTTGACTCTCAAAAACATTAGTTCAATACTCATATCATTTCTAGTCCATGCGCTTGATAAAAAAATATGCGTATAAAATGGCGAATGTGAATTACCACATCAAATTTTTTTTTTTTTGGTGGGCTATGGATGCGTCTAGCCCCGCCAAATCGGTCCGGGGTGACGAAAAGGCGGCGTGTGACTCCCATAGGCCCACCGTAAAACTCCTCTCTCTTCGCCGTGCGAGCGGGCCACCGGTACCCGATCTTTGTCTTCGGTGGCCCGCTCGGCGGTATGCCCTCTCGGGCTCCTCTCCTGTCGACGCCCCGACAGCTTTCGCCGTCGAGGCGTCGTCCTCACGCGGTGGCCTCACGTCGGGTGACCGGACAATTCCCCGGTCCGATCACCCGAAGCCTCGGTTAGGACGGCTTCAGGCGCAGGTACTCGCGTCTGCACCGCCCCGGCCACGGGCGGGAGCCCGGGTCACGGGAATCCTCCCGGGCCTCAACGGTAAAAACACCGTGTCTAGGCCTCTCCAGCCGCGTAGCCCAATGGGTGATGACTTCTCGGCGGGCGTCCTCGCGCCAGGTGGCTATCTCGTTGAACGATGGGGAGCCACCCTCTTCACGCATTGAGGTAACCTGCCGGTAGAGGTCGGCGAGCATCTCCGCCTCTAGGTCACACGGGGGTGTCCCGGCCAATAGGCATGCCGCCTCAGTAGACACCGTGCGGTACCCGCGAATGCCTCTGACCGCCATGGCTCGCTGTGGCCTCCACAGCACCGCCCTGAGCTGGGCGTTCAGAGCTCTCGCCCACACGGGTGCGCCGTACATGGCCATTGAGCGGATCACCCCCGCATACAGCCATCGGCCCTCGAAACTGGGTCCGCCCACGTTCGGCATGAGCCGAGAAAGGGCGGACGCCACGCCGACCAGCCGGGGAGCAATTTGACGGCAATGCTCCCGGAACCACCATCGCCCGTCGAGCACCAGACCCAAGTACCTCATATGGGCCTGGATACTGATGTGGATGGAGTTGACGACTAACGAGGCGCCGATGGGCAGCCTCACACGGGGCCCATGGAATAGTAGGGCCTCATTCGGGGCATTGGGCTCGCCATAGCATATAACGCTCAGCCCGGGGGGAGACTCCCTCTCAACGCCCAGTCGTAACCGATGTCCCACAGAGTCGGCCCCAGAACCGATCACTGCGGAACACCGCACGACATGGGCGTCCGCACAATGTCCCCTGCGGGGCTCGCGTAGAGAACACTGCGCCCCTCCAAATAGTCTGCCACCAACCGCCTGAGGTACAGGGGCACTCCATGGAATCGGAGCGCCTCCCTGATGCAGCTGAATGGCAGACTATTGAATGCGTTGGCAATGTCCAACGACACCGCCAACAGCACTCCTTTGCCGGCGACAGCCTCAGCGGCCGTCTGCCTCAGCCGTAGCAAGGCCCCGATGGTCGAACGCCCCCTCCGAAACACAAATTGAGCGTCCGACAGATCGGGCCCCAACTCCTCCAGGTGCTGGACGATACGGGCAGCGAGGACATGCTCCAGCAGCTTACCCACATCGTCCAGAAGCACAATGGGCCTGTAGGCCGACGGCGAATCCGGGGGCCGTCCCGGCTTTGGCAGGAGACCCAATCTCCCTTCCAGCACTCAGGGAACTGTCCAGACGTCAGACAGCCGTTGAACAGTCGCCTGAGGCGAGGTTCGAGATGCTCGAGGAACAACGTCAACACCCGAACTGGGACTCCATCCGGGCCGGGGGCCGTGGTGGCGGAACGAATCTTTGCCACGGCTGCCCCCACTTCCGACTCCGTCACGGGCTGAACACTCTCGACGGCCTCCCGGTCGTGATCTGGCGAAGCCATGACCGGGGGCGTGTGCTCCGACTGCCGCGGGAACAGCTCCTCGACCACTCTACGAAGGAGGTCGGGCTGGAGGGTCTCGGTGAGGGGGGGGGGGGCCTGCGCGCAAAGCTTATTCAGCGACGCGCGATACGGGCGACCCCAGGGGTCACGGTCGAGACCGTCCAGCATCTCCTGCCAACTCGCGTCCTTGGCGGACCGGATGGCCAGCCGAAAGGCGGTACGCGCACTGCGGTACGCCGCGTACAGCTGGCCCTCCCGCTCAACATCGCGGCGACGCCGCCGACTGCGGGTGTAGGTCCTTCACCTTACCACATCACCTGGGGGGCACAGTTAAAACATTACTTATTTTTACTGATCGTCGCGCCGCCTACAGATTGTTTGTACAAACATAGCTGCCATTTTGTCCTGATTGTCAAAATTTTGACAACTGAGAATTGTTGTTTTGTTTTCCTAGCGTATGTACTATTGTCAATAATCTATTGTGTGTATTATTGTAGTGTGTATTATTGTCAATAATCTATTTTCGGTTATTGATGTTCTTTCTGGAAATTATCTCAATTTTCATTGTTAAGTTTATACTATTGTCGTTTCGTTAACGGCTGATATGGTTTTTCTTTTATATTTCAGGGTAGGACTCATAGTAAAAAATAATCCTATATAATTACATACACACATGTAGATACGTAGGTATATATGTATATTACTTCAACTTTAGTTCATCGCCTAACCTCTAGGTAGCAGCACTTTCCATACATGCATATTTTACCATCGAGTTGCCACTCTTTTTCAGTTGATATAATTTTACTCTTTGCACATCACTAAGACTAAAAATTACTTGACAAATATTTTAAAAGCACCATCTCTAGTTATACTCTGTAAACTAATCATGTTTGCGAAACTGTAAAAAATAACTAAAGATTTTTTAGGTTTAAGATAACACTATAGTCCGTTTTTTAATGTCAGAGACTAAATTGACCTTACATGTGTAACCAATTTTTTTGCAACTCTTAAATAGTGATGTACCACTTTCGGCCAATATGTTACGCGTCTATCCATAATTTGCGTTTTTATAAACGCGTGTTGTTTTTTTACAAGTTACGTTGAAAAAAGTACAGATATTTATTTAGGTTTTATACATTCTCGAAAAGTATTGAAACCGCGGTTCTTTGTCACTTCGAATACTCCATGTTGACTTTTTAAATATCTATTATAGTGTTGTTCCTATGAAATTTAGGGATGATATATTAAAAATATATAATTGCCGTTTTATTCAGTAAAACACACAATAACTGCCGTAATATACGGTAATATAACATATATATTTCTTTTTAAAATTATAAATCTTGTCAAATTCTAATAATTTTTAAAAGGTCCATTACTTTCTATGAGAAATGGGCCTAGATTTCCGCTTTAGCGTGTAGAGAAAGAACACTGATGGCGTCTATTAATTCTTTTTTGTTTGATTTAAAGGCATTTAAACACTTGAGTATGTAAGGTCGTATGTCGCGTTATACTAGTATATATCGCCTTGTGTGTCCATGTACACTTATGTGATTTTTAATGATGCACTTTGGAATAGAAAACTTTAAAGTATATCGTCTAATAAATACAAATTCTTTCGTTTTGATTTATCGGTATCGTAGGTTCACCACTTCATAAAAAAAGCTGGCAGCATTATTTGTAAATTTGACATTTGCATGTGTCAATTTGGTATCTGAGATAAAAAAAAAACAGGCTATAGAATAGACATGGAAATTATTGCTACTTTCATTTCATTTTGTGAAATTATCTATCATTTTCAGTGTGATTTCACATGTGAAATTTCATATCCAAAGATTTTTTTCGCAATGCTCTATTGTCACACATACTACCGGAAGGTCGACCGGAATCGGATCTCGATGGTCCGAGCGGCAAACCAAACCCTCTTTAGCTGGACCTCCCAGCTAGCTACTATATTTTTTTTTTTTTTTTTTTTTTCCAAACACTCGTATGTTTGGGCTACTATCTCCCCTGACATGATCAGGGACCTTGTTTAGATTTGATTATATTAGATTTACAATTTACAAGTTGAAAAGAACAGAAAGTACAAACACTAAAGTACATACAGAACATAACTATTATATTAAGGTTAAACTATTAGAAAAGTAGAATACAGGAAATTAAAACTAGATAATGAGGGAGTAATTAACTATTATTATTATTATTTATATATATATATATTTCTTGTTTTTTTTTTATTATTATTATTTTTTTATTATTTTTTTTTTATTATATACATTTTTTTTTTAAATAATAATTTATGAAGAATTTATAAATACTATTATTTAAAGTAATAAATAAACAGAAAGTACAAACACATACGTACGCAGAAAACAAGAATTTCATAATAAGGCATAATATAAATTTGAAGTTAGAAAAATAAACAGAGAGTTTTTTATTAAAAGTAAAGAAAGTAAAAAGAAATAAGACTAAAGATATGAGGTAGAAATAGAAGAAAATAAAGAAGTGATAGAAAGTTTACAACTTTTTTATACTAGTGCCCATCTGTATATAAAACCTAACTTATCCTAACATAATGTGGTGGTGTAATGATGCGATGTGTAAGTGTATGGATGTGTTATTTTGTTCTGTTTCTTTTGATGGCAATGTTTGCGACTTTTCTACAATAGTCTAAAAATGTTTGTCTGTTGTCTTCGTCAGTCAGAAGTTGTGGGAAGTTGTCTTCAGTTATTGTAATGTCAGTCTCCTGTTCTAAATTATATCGGTCCTTATTGTTGATCGGGCATTCTGTGATTATGTGTATTATTGTTTCTGTGGCGCCGGTGTTGCAGGGGCAAAGAGGGTTCTACTTACATTTAAAACGAACAAGATAGTCGGAGAACCCTCCATGGCCCGTGAATATTTGTGTTAGTGTGCTGTCAATTTTGATGTTTTTTAGTGTTTTGTGAGCCATAATGGTGTTGGGGAAAATTTTTTTGGTAGTGTTGCCGGTATTTGTGTTGGTGTACCTGTCACTCCATTCTTTACTAGAATTTTGTCTGATTATATGTTTGCCAAAAGAGATAGGGAATTTGTTGTAGTCTGGAAGTGTTTCAGGGTTAAGTGCCGCCGATTTGGCAAGACTATCAGCTTTTTCATTGCCTTTTAAACCGATGTGTGATTTTATCCAAAAGAGTGAGATGAGTTTGTTCTGATTGAAGCATGAATTTAAATGATCCCGGGTGTCTAGTGCTAGTGGGTGAAGAGAAAGGCCATCAGTAACAGTGTCCAATGCTGCTCTGGAGTCGCTGAGGATGGCACATCTGGTGAAGCTAGCTACTATTACAGCAAGCGCCACCCCACCAGGTTTGCTATAGGGATTTTAGAAATAATCGATTTTTATTTAAATTGATTATTATTTTCTTATAATCGATTTTTATGGTAATATTAATCGATTTTTAAAAATCGATTATATAAATTACGCGTTGAAATCGACTTTTATAAACAGCGCTATCTATGCGACGCACAGTGTTTCGCTTAGAACATGTTAGGTGGACAAAATTCATGTTATCATTTCCAGGCAATCTTACTTGCACAATGTAAACAATACCTCCAAACTCCAAATTTCGTGAATCGGTTACTTTTCAAATTCGTAATTGATGAGACATAGAGGTCTGAAGTCAGGTAATGAATTTAATGCAACCGTCTCAATCAATACGTTGCAATTTACCGACACTTTCGTGCACATCACAAAGTGGCTTGTGATAATATTGTGTAAGTTTTTGTGATGGATATAAATAATGAGGGTAAGTACAATGTTTTAGTATATTATTTAAATCAGAATCTTTTAAAATAAATTTACAGTATTTGTTTCAACATAATTTAAATTTTAGCGTATTTTTTTTTATAAAAATAAACTTTTAAAGTGTAAAAGATACAGACATTCACCTCTATCCAGGCTAGTTTTAAGATATATCGTAGGAATAACTATATTATTTGCAAAAATACATATATTGTTTAGCACACTTCAGTACAACATGCTTTTTCTTTTTTTTTAGAACACGTTTACTCTATTTCAAGGGTAGCCTTTTTCGAGGAGTGGTCGAAACACGCAAAAAATGAAAAAAACGCGCGTTTATATGACTTTCTTTCTTTAAAATTTCAATTTCGTGACATTACTGAATGCAGCCAAAAAGAAATAAAGTTGAAGATATCCAATTTTTCTAATAAGTTTGGTGCCAAATGGTTGGCTTCAGGAAAGTCGAAGGACCGTTTTTTAGTTAAAAATAAGACTTGGCTGGATGAAGAAGATATACAATTTACTGCGTGTTCTTTTGCGCCACAACCTTCGACATTGAGTGAGGCTGTGACTCCTGCAGGAAGACCTCGTAAAGAGGAGGAATCATCGTTTAAGACGAAGAAACGTCGCGTCCTGGATCTCTTAGAATCTCGAAGTGTCAGTGAATTGGTGACTACTGCCGAAATTGCTGTGCGTTCAGCAGGGCAAAGGAAAATTGCCAATGTGTTTAGAGACATTAGTGAAAGCCCAGAAAATATTGCTAAGTCTAAAAATACCAGTTCCGTTAATCCTAGGCAGTAAGTATTGACGAAGCATTAGCTTATTATATAGATTCTAAATCAACAACGCATTCTTACAAACTAACTAGGAAGTGGTCCATGAAGGCAGGACATAATGTGTTGCCGTCATATTTTAGTCTAGTAAAGTCCAAACAGGCCTGTTATCCTGCAGAAGAGCACATTGCTATAACAGAAACTCGTGCTGAAATAAATTTGCAAGCCTTATTAAATAAAACAGTAGAACGTCTAGTACTAGCACAGAATGAAGTTATCAGCAGTGTGCTCCCAACAAGTTCATCGTTTACACTTGTTAGTAAATGGGGATGTGATGGAAGTTCTGGGCACAGCACATATAAACAGAGATTTGAGAACACTGAAGATACAGATGAGTTTCTCTTCGTATTCTCTTTCGTTCCTCTTAAGTTATATGATGGTTTCAAAATAATTTGGCAAAATCCTCGGCCTTCATCAACTTTGTATTGTCACCCAATCAAATTTATATTTGCTAAAGAAACGAATGACTTCACGTTAGCGGAGACAAATAGATTATTGGAAGAAGTTAATGCTCTTCTTCCAACACTTTTCAACTTTGGTGATTCTCAAATCTCTGTGAAACACGAACTTTTGCTAATAATGATAGACGGAAAGGTGTGTAATGCCCTAACGGAAACTCGTTCATCTCAAAACTGTTTCATCTGTGGCGCCACCCCCAAGACAATGAACGATGACCCCGCCAAGTTTGACAGCAATATAGAACATTTCGGCTTTGGTTTATCTACTCTTCATGCTTGGATACGTTGCTTTGAATGCCTTTTACATATCAGTTACAAGTTGAATATTAAGAAATGGCAGGCTAGAAGTGACGAAGACAAAGCAGATATTAAGGTTCGATCTGACGAAATCAAGTTGAAATTTAAGAATGAGATGGGCCTCATTGTAGATAAACCGAAGCCAGGATTTGGTTCTTCAAATGACGGAAACACAGCCCGTCGCTTTTTTAAGAATACCGAGATGAGTGCTCAGATCACAGGGCTGGATGTTATAATTATCAAACAATTTGATGTTATTTTGAGGACATTGTCTTCTGGATTCGAGATAAATTTGTTGAATTCAATAAATATTGTCTTGAAACCAGAAGACATTTTCTTAGTCTCTATTCGTGGTACTATATGCCTGCTACTGTACATAAAATCTTAATACACAGTACAGAGGTCATCATAGCCGCATTACTTCCAATTGGGCAGCTTTCCGAAGAGGCCCAGGAAGCACGGAATAAAGATTGCCGCAGATTTAGGGAGTACAACACCCGCAAGTGCTCGCGTGTTGCCACAAATAGAGACTTGTTGTCCATGTTAATTATAACATCTGATCCTTTGATCAATAGTCTTCGGGAGATTCCCCAAAAAGAACCGGACAAAATATGTGCAGAGGTTTTAAAGTTAATTGTAAGCCCTAACATAATTCAGTCAAGACCAGAATCGTCATCGTATTGTCGCACAAATCCACAAAACAGTGTAGATTACACAGTAAAAGATTCATCCGAAGACTCTAGACTCTGATGACGATTATTAGATTATAATTTTTACTATACTATTATTTTATTTACTATACTATTTTTTTTTTAGTTATCTATACAGTACATGATACGTTAACGGTTACTTACTCTCGTACCATAACGGTAACACTCGTTAAATAATTTTGTTATGGTATATTTAAATAAATTTTTCCGCTTAAAAAATCCTTTTTATATTACAAAATAAAACAAAAACTGTTGATAATGTCTAAATATGACTACTTATATGTAAAAGCTTCTTTATATCATGTAAAATAATTTTGTCCACCTAGCATGTTCTACGCGATACACTGTGCGACGGATGAATAAAACTCGAAATAAATTCATTATTATTTACAAGTTAAGAGTGAGATAATAGAGTTGTTGGTAAAATAAAAATGTCTTCCAACCGTAAAACAGCTAAAAGCAGCTGGCGAAAATATTTTATAAAGAAGAAGGATAATACCACAGCAATATAGGTACATGTACTTTTCGAGAGAATTATAGTAGTAATACATTTAGTAATCTGTGGTAATACTACAAATTTAAAATAGCACATAGAACGAAAACATCCCACAGTCTTATAGGTAACATGAATTATAGTGCCACAAACTTATCTGACTCGGTGACAGAAAGGCTCATCTAAATATGTATCCCTTTTTATGTATTCGATTTAAATTATTTTTACGTGATTACAGTGAATTTTCCATTCGCCTATAGTTATTCTATTAATAGCCTCTGCAATTAATTTAGGCATTTTGGAATTAGAGTTTTCAATATTCTGCTCTGCTATGTTTCGTTTACTTGAGCTACAAATCATTTAAATGGGATTTAAACCGCAACGGTATGGTGGTAATCTTAACAAGTTTTGCCCATTGTGTTTAAGGATTTAATCAATTTTATAAATTGGCTTAGACTTATGTCTTTTAATTATTTCATAAATCTGCGGCTTTATAAGCTGTTCATTAAATTTAATGTGATTATTTGTCAACCAATTTTGTAATTCTGCTATTTTGTGATTTGAATTGGGTGTTTTATTTACACAAATATTGGGATAAGGGGTATTATCCAATATAATTAATGTTAGCTGATGCAGATTTGTTTTACGTTTTCCTCTTCCGTCTTTTTCCTGGTGTACAAATTTTTACTCCGCTCTCATCGGCCTGCTCTTTATCCTTTACAAGTTTTCTTATAAATCCTTCTCCAACCCCTACAAAAATTTTTTTTTACATTAAATACAATACTTATTTTCTGATCATCAACAAACACAGAGAATATACACAGAGATACATATAGATACTCACTATGTACTAATAAGAAAAGTATACGGGTTGAGAGCCCTCAGCGCTCACCCACAGCCCGGTTACGCTGTAACAGCCCCTAGGCCAAAGAGTAAAGTTATTAAACTGAAAAAGAGTGGCAACTCGATGATAAAATATGCATGTATGGAAAGTGCTGCCACCCAGCGTTTAGGCGGTGAACTAAAGTTGAAGTAATATATATATATATATATATACATATCTACATGTGTATGTGTAATTACATAGAATTTTCTTTTACTATGAAAGCTACCCTAAAATATAAAAAATAACATATCAGCTGATAACTGAACAATAATAATATCAGCCTAACAATGAAACTTGAGATAATTTTCAAAAAGAATATCAATAACCGAAAATAGATCGATGACAATAAGTACCTACGCTAGGAACAAAAAATAACAATTCTCAGTTGTCAAACGTTTGACAGGCAGGACAAAATGGCAGCAGTTAAGTTTGTACAACCAATCTGTAGGCGGTGCGACGGTCAGTAAAAATAAGAAATGTTTTAAGTGTGCCCCCCCAGCCCTAGGCTAACAGCAATCGCAGTGGATGCGGTCTAGTGGGTAACCTAGCCCTAGGCTAGGACTCCCACACTTCCCATCCAGGGAGTTAGTGCTTCACGCATTCCTGGACCACTGCGTTACCAAAAAAAAAAAAAATAATAAGAAAAGTATGTTGCACTTAATAAAAATCAAGCACATTCATTACAATAAAATTACATTACACATAAATAGGATATAGTATTATTTGTATATGTAATAATTTATACAGGGTAGGCAGAGAGAACAGAGTGCCAGAGAACTCTATCTCTGCATACTTCACTCGCTTCCTCAACATTCATAACTCTCTTCATACACGCTCGCCGGTTTCGGAGACTCTTGACTCCACCTTCCTTCAGTACATGACCGATCTGGTCTAGGTAGGTCAGTCTCGGTCTCCCTCGGTACCTACATCCTTCCACTTTCGCATTGTATATCTTCTTAACCAGACGTTCGTTCGGCATTCTTGCCACATGTCCGAACCATCGGAGCATTCCCCTTCGCATCTTTACACCAATACTCTCTTTCATACCTACTCGCTCTCTTACGTCGTCGTTACGAATGCGGTCGGTCAGCCTAACTCCACAGATTTTCCCCAGAGATCGCATTTCGACCGCATTAATTTTACTTTCATACTCTTTTCTGCATACCCAACTCTCACTTCCATACAGTAATGTTGGGACAAGCACTGCGTTATGTATTGCTACACGTGCCTTCTGGCTGAGGTGGTGGCTGCCGAGAAGTTATCCCAACGCTCCGTTCACTCTATTTCCCGCATTCACTCTTCGCTCTATATCAGTGGTGTACCTTCCTTCCTTCCTTTACCTCTGTTCTCTCTGCCTACCCTGCCCTACCCTGTAGTAGTAGAAAAAAGTTACGTTCTATCGCATCTAGTGACAGTCACTAGATGCGATAGAACGTAACTTTTTTTATAACGGAAATGAATTATCACTTAAATTTTATGAATAGAGCTATTTACGGCATATTAATGTATTTAGTGGGTAATAATTAAGAAATATAAATATTATTGGGCAGTTTATATATTTCTCTGTTCACTCGTTTGAAAGTTAATAATTGCGTATAATGAAACAGTTACGTCCTAAAGCATGTGTCAAAAGTAAAATAAATGGTTGGAACGAGTATAGTTCATCAATTTGCCACCGGGTCAGATAAGTTTGTAGCACTATACTATATCTTATAATGATTATTGTGTTCCTTATGACAGTAAAATATTGGTCTCTGTAAAATTCGTTCCAAAAACTAAAAACATCTGTCATGCGAGTCATACGTTTTATAACCTCAACATTTTCAATAAAGAATGTGTTATGGTAAACTCTTCACTAATAAGTTTTACAAACTAATATTTTATTTAAAATTAGTCAAATATAAAATCATCATCATCATTTGACTGCACAAATGGCGTAGTGGTTAAAATACCGACCTTCAGTGTCAGTTCTGTAGGTTCGATTCCCATGTAGGACAATACTTTGTGCGACCCACAAAGTGTTATTCTGTGTCTGTGTGTAATTTGTCTGCGTTAATTGCATGTTTATAGACTCCCCAGCAACAAAAAATAATATTTCTTTAGTGCTAGACTTTAAAAAAAAAAAATATCAGCCTATTGCCGTCCACAGCTGAACGTAAGTCTAAACGTAAAATAGTATTTGACATTTATGGCAATTTTCTTTTGTTCTGATGTATATCTAGTTTTTGAAACAAAATGGTTATCTAGTTAAGATGCTCATAATTTTAGGATATCAAGGGTGTGATGTACCAGTAGAGGATGCGCGTCACACTCTGGAGGTACGCCCCGCCTAGGGGCCCCAGCACCACGTCCTATCGGCAGTCGTTGGGAGAGACCTATCGTTGTCGACCATTGTCTCGAAGATGCTTGACAGCGACAGGTGGTGGTCGTCGATGGCCTCCTTTAGTGAGGCCATCATGAAAAGGAAGGAGGGCGCGCAGCGGGGACGCGAGGCGCTTGCGTCCGCCGACTTGCTCCGCCGCCGGCGTCTGGGGAGAAGGAAGGAGCCGTTATGCGCACCTCCTCCCACCGCCTTGAGGTACGATAGGACGTGGCCAGAAGGGTGCCGGGGATTGAATGTCAATCGATCTCTCCGGCACCCCGCAAAAGCGCGGAAAAGGCCGCTGTGGTTTTAGTGGGTATTCCAGTCGGGCTTCAGCTGGCTGGTGAGTCCCACACTCCCTCGCGTCTATTACCGACGGGGGATAGCGCGTAAATACGCTTCCACAGCGATAACAAAAAAAAAGGATGCCCATCATTTAATTTTTTTTATAATTAAATGTTTAATGGTACTGAAAATTTTAATCAATAATAACATTTGGTTTCTTTATGCGTTACTTTGAAAATTTAAAGGAACCTTCGGTTTGATTTTTAGTTATGAATTGGTTATTTGTTTATTTCATTTTATTTGAATTTTAATCTGATAAATTGTTAATATGAATCTCTTAAGTTTATTATATAAATACAAAAAGAAAATAGATTTTCAAATAATAGAAAATCGATTTTTCCTTAAAAATCGATTATTTATTTTTATTACAATCAATTATTGGCAAATCGATTAATATTGAATAAAGAAAAAAACCGGAGGTGTCAAGGGACACCCGGATGGAACGAAGTTCTATTTTAATTATATAATTTTTTTCTGCCTTAAGCGATTTTTATCGTTATATTTTAGCCAATTTGCAAAATATCTTTATAAATTATAGCCTGTGTGTTATTCTGATGTGCAAGCTATATTACTATAAATTTCATCAAAATCCATTCAGTAGTTTTTACGTGAAAGAGCAACAAACATGTTCACATCCATACATTATTACAAACTTTCACGTTTATAATATTAATAATAGGATATACAATTCCACTAGACTACCAAAACTTTTCGGCCCCGAGCTCGAACGCGAGCCGGCCACGCGGCCCGGTCACGGGCGAAAATAATTTCGTTGCGCATTATTTTGATTTTGCTATATCTCTTAAGGTATTGATTTAATTTGCATGGTCTGAAGGAAAAAAAATATCTTCATGAAATGCTCAAGCCAACTAATGTATTTAAAATGATAAGGATTAATACAGTATTTGTGTAAATAGCTTTTCAATTACCGTTTTATAATAGAACATTTTTTAAAGTATTAAAATGGATATAGTATGTTATCCTTAAGAGATAGATATATACCATCGCGGACTTTTTTGTAGGCCTTTTTAAGCTGTATAATACTGTAGTACTTTATTTTGATCTATTTCGTAGGGTTCAGCCAGCGTTTGCAATGTAAGCGCAAAATAATGTGTTTATTTACGACATCACATTAGAAACCTCTAAAATTATCAGTGTTTCTCTAGTACATTATGCATATATTATACATATAAACCTTCCTCTTGAATCACTCTATCTATAAAAAAAATCGTCGCGACACCACACTGTTCAATGCGAAATAGAAATGAAAATATCTGGCTTGCTTTCTATAAGAGAACCGACGAGCGACGCCGCACAGCTTACAATAGCTTACTATAGCAAAAAGTGTCGTGACAACTTTTCGTAAGAATTTTTTCCGTCTAGCCCCCTTTCACAACGCGCGATAAGGAACTTCGTTCCAAAACTCGATTTTTATTTAATCGATTCTTTTCCATTAACTTCACATCCCTAGTTTGCTCACTTAAAGAGACAATACCGCTCCATGCCAGCGTCCCTGAATTCTGGAAAAGGTCAGCGAGTGTCTTCACCTCTAAGTGTAACGGGGGAAATTCCAGCCAAGAAGCACGCTGCCTTCATCGCTACCATGCGGTATTCAACGTAGGACCATAATCGCCATTGCTCCCTGTTGTCGCCACAAAAGAGTCCTAAGATTTACGTAGTGAGAAACCCTGCTTACAGTAGTGCGCCATTTAGGACTATGGACTGAATTGCCACTACATACAGCCGTAATTACAAAGTGCTGAGCACCACCCGTATTCGGCATTAGCCAAGATCGGACGGACGCCATGTTGACATTTGGTATTTACGCAAGTATTACACATTTGAAATAAAACTCTTTTCACGGATTTCACTGTCGGCAGGAATCTGAAAACGTCATGTGGGATCTTGTATTATATTCGATATCTTAATGTTTTAACATGTTATATTAGATAATTTCGATAAAACTTTATATAATGTGATGTGATGGAACTGTTGGGATGTAGTGAATATGAGACAAAAGTGCTTTACAACATTTTCATTTCTCACCAAAATTACCAGAAGTTACCATCAACAGGTTGGTCATAGCACTGTTTATGGCGGGCGACGATTTGACTTACTGACGGACAAAGACAAACCTGAAGAGAGTAAAGATGTAAAGAAAATTATAACTGAACACCTGTACCTGATTGGCGATACATAAAAAGAAGAAGAAAGCAACAATTTCGCAAGTTCAATATTTCTGCGTCCGCCATCATGGTTTATGCCGAATGTAGGTGGACCGAGCGCTACCTGCCGATAGCTGTACGCAGGGGTCATCCAGTCGATGGCCCTGTATGGCGCACCGGTGTGGGCGGGGTCCCTGACCGTCCAACTCAGGGCTCTTCTGTGGCGACCACAGAGGGCCATGGCGGTCAGGGCCATACGCGGGTACCACACGGTGTCGACGGAGGCAGCGTGTCTGTTGGCCGGGACCCCTCCATGGGACCTGGAAGCGGAAATGCTCGCCGGTTTGTATCGGCGGATGTTGGGGGTGCGAGCGGAGGGCGGTGTGGTCTCGTTGAGGGAGCACACCGCCTGGCGCGTCGACGCCCGCCGCGACGTCATTGCCCGTTGGGCAGTCCGGCTGGAGATGCCTCGGTTCGGTGTGCGGACCGTGGAGGCCTTCCGGCCGGTGCTGATGCAGTGGCTAAAACGGCGGCACGGGGTGCTCTCCTTCCGACTGGTGCAGGTTTTAACGGGGCATGGATGCTTCGCCAAATACCTGCACACGGTCATAAAGAGGGAGAGTACACCGTCCTGCCACCACTGCGATTGCGACGAGGACACGGCGCAGCATACGCTCGAGGTTTGTGCCGCTTGGGCAGAGCAGCGTCGTGAACTCGTCACAATCATCGGTGCTGACCTGACACTGCCGACCATCGCCAGGGCGATGCTCGACAGCGTCAGGAACTGGGACGCGGTCGCATCCTTCTGCGAGGCAATAGTCTCGCGGAAGGAGGCGGCGGAGCGCGTGCGCGAGGAGCGTCTCCTCGACGACGCGAGTCGCCGCGGGCGACTGGGGCGGCGCAGGCGCGATTACCTGCGCCTGATGCCACCCTAGCCGAGGCCGCGGGTGACTGGATCGGGGAATTAGTCCGTCACCCGCCGAGAGGCCGACCGCGTGAGGAAAGATCGACATCCTACACGAGGGGGGACGTCGGTCGAGGAGAGGGTACTCCTCAGGGGTATTCCGTCGGGCCAACCACTGACGTCAAGTCACTCTGCTCCGGTGGTTGGCCCAACGACGAAGGCGACGTCACGGGTGGGTTACGGGTGTGCGTGTTTACGCCCCTCTGTCACCCCGGACGGAGTGGTGCGAGGAGTGTGCCGACCGTAACCCACCCCCAAAAAAAAAAAAAAGTTCATTATTTCTATTCAATATTATGTCCATATAGTATTGAAAACAAATATTGAGCTACTCATAAGAGGTAATGAACTTTGAAAAAAAGTGTCGATACTTTTGTTGCTATTGATACTTCCCTTTTTATTGGCACTGGAATACATTCTTTTCTTATAGCTTATGTCGTATACTGCCACAAACTTATCTGGCCCGGTGACAGCGTCGCTGTTATCTCATTTAGTGTTGCTAGTAGATTCTATTTGCAATAAAATCGGTAAGTACTTTGTGGTAACGGGTTTAAAAAACACTAGTTAACACTTATTTACACAATTTCCTGTGGAAGTCATAAAAAATGGAATTATAGCATTTTCTCCCGTGATCTCTCGTATGGGAAGTAGGTAAGTGTGATACAAGCATCAATGCTTATGAACACATTTTATTATGCTTAATAGAGAAGAAATAAAAATGTAGTTTTTATAAATACTTATATTTTAACACAATGATTATGATCAACAAATGTAGGGCAATTTTTTTATAATGGACATTTTCCAGATATGCCCAAGTTCACTCGTCAGTCACTTCATCATATGAATCTTAACTTTCAGTCTCACTGTCACTATCTAAAGTGATAATGAAAGGCTCATCAAAATATGTATCCCTTTTTCTGTAATCGTTTTCATTTTTTTTCACGTGATTATAGTGATTTGTCCATTTGCCTAAAATTATTTTATTAATAGCCTCTGTAATTAATTTAACCATTTTGGAATTAGAGTTTTCAATATCCTGCTCTGCTATGTTTCGTTTCATTAAGCTCCAAATCATTTTAATGGGATTTAAACCGCAACGGTATAGTGGTAATCTTAACACACTATGCCCGTTGTGTTTAAGGATTTCGTTAATTTCATAAATTGGATTAGGCTTATGTCTTTTATGTCTTGTATATTATATACATACATACATACATACATATCATCACGCCATATCCCTTGCAGGGTAGGCAGAGAGAACAGAGTGCCAGAGAACCCTATCTCTGCATACTTCACTCGCTTCCTCAACATTCATAATTCTCTTCATACACGCTCGCCGGTTTCGGAGACTCTTGACTCCACCTTCCTTCAGTACCTGACCGATCTGGTCTAGGTAGGTTAGTCTCGGTCTCCCTCGGTACCTACATCCTTCCACTTTCGCATTGTATATCTTCTTAACAAGACGTTCGTTCGGCATTCTTTCCACATGTCCGAACCATTGGAGCATTCCCTTTCGCATCTTTACACCAATACTCTCTTTCATACCAACTCGCTCTCTTACGTCGTCTTTACGAATGCGGTCGGTCAGCCTAATTCCACAGATTTTCCGAAGAGATCGCATTTCGACCGCATTAATTTTACTTTCATACTCTTTTCTGCATACCCAACTCTCGCTTCCATATAGTAATGTTGGGACAAGCACTGCGTTATGTATTGCTACACGTGCCTTCTGGCTGAGGTGGTGGCTGCCGAGAAGTTGCCCTAACGCTCCGTTCACTCTATTTCCCGCATTCACTCTTCGCTCTATATCAGTGTTGTACCGTCCATCTCGGCTAAATCCACATCCAAGATATACAAATTCCTCCACTTGCTCTAGTACATCATTACCTATTGTTACTCTTACATCTGTTCTGGCTTCATCTCTTTCAAAGACCATTATTTTGGTTTTGCTCACATTCACGCGTAGACCCCTTTTCTTACAATCTTCTGTCATTGTGTCGACTAGGGTCTGCAGGTCAGTCGCTGACTGTGCCAGCAGGACTGCATCATCTGCATAAAGCAGAGCAGAGACCACTGAGTCACCCATCTGGACTCCCACATTCATATCGTTCAACCTTTGGAGACATTTATCCAGATATATGATAAACAGCCTGGCTGATAGAACGCAACCCTGCTTAACGCCGATATTGACGTCAAACCAAGGCGACATTCCATCATCCAGCCGCACACAGGCTCTACAGCCCATGTAACTGGATTGCACAGCCTGCAGCAGTTTACCGTTAATACCATACTCCGGTAGAATGTCCCAAAGTTCCTTTCGTACAACCGTGTCAAATGCTCTCTCCAGATCCACAAAACTGCAGAAAACCCTCTGACCTAGGGCCAGGTGCTTCTCCACAATGTTGCGCAGAGAGAACACTTGATCCACGCATCCCCTTCCACTCCTGAAACCTCCTTGTGTCTCACACAGTAAACCATCGGACACCATCCTCATTCTCCTTTCAATAATTTTACCATACACTTTTGCTGCCAAACTGGTCAAGCTTACGGCTCTGTAATTTGCGCAGTCATAACGTGAACCCTTGTTTTTAAACAAAGGCACGATGACTGCTCTATTACAGTCCCCGGGAACCATTCCCGAGCTCCAATATAAATTGAGGAGCAACAGGAACGCCTCCCGGACA
This sequence comes from Lymantria monacha, assembly GCA_905163515.2. Taxonomy (NCBI): domain Eukaryota; kingdom Metazoa; phylum Arthropoda; class Insecta; order Lepidoptera; family Erebidae; genus Lymantria; species Lymantria monacha. The sequence goes on along the minus strand of LR991081.1, from coordinate 9,676,279 downwards.
CAGGAGCCACCAAGCTTGATCATCTCGGCAGACACCATATCAATGCCCGCTGCCTTACCATTTTTCAAACTTCTTATCGCCCATTCAACTTCATCCATACTGATGCCATCGGAGGACGCCGTTGTCGAATGTTGATCTACTAAACCACATGAGACACCGGCGCCAGCCGTAGCATCCGCATACATATCGCCAAAATATTCACTCCATCGGCTTAACACGTCTTGTGTTTGTGTAAGAATGTCTCCACCTTTAGATCTTATTTTATTCATTCTGAAGGCTGACCAACCACCCCGAGACTTCTTCACCTCCCTCCAAAAGAGTTTGGTGTTACCCTCGAAGTTTTTAGTCAGCCTATCTTCTGCACTCATACTTGCTCTATCACGTTTCTCTTTCACTAAGGCCTTGGTGTCATTCTTACATTGCCGATATATTTCTTTCTTCTGCTCAGTCATACTGTCATTCAGATTCAAAGAAGAGACATAGTCCAGCCACGCTTTCTTCTTTTGCTCTACGGAAGCTGCCACTTCCGCATCCTACCATGCATCACCATTTGTGTTTCTATGCTTCTTTGAACTTCCACATACTTCTTTCGCTGTGTCTACCATACTCTCTTTCAATACTCTCCAGCATTCTTCAATGTCCGATTGCGGCTGGTTTGCCATCGTCAGCCGTTCTCGGACATACTTTTCTCTTACACACTCTTCTTGCAACCTTTCAAGAAGAAGTAGACACGCTCTCGCCAGTGCCTCCACTTTCTGAACAGACCACTAAATCTCGCAATAACGAGATAGTGGTCCGTATCAACTGTGGGGCCCCTGTAGGCTCTTGCGTCCAATATTTTGCTTCGGAGGCGACTGTCTACCAAAATTAAATCTATTATACTTTTCTGTTCATTCCTTCTCCATGTATACATATGGATGTCCTTATGTTGGAAAAATGTGTTTGACACAATAAGGTTTCTCTCCATGCATACATCCGCTATGAGCCTACCTGCGTCGTTCACTCTCTTATCACCAAATGGACCAAGTACGTCCTCATAGTCGGGACGCTTGGTCCCCACCCATCCGTTCAAATCTCCGCATACAATCACGCGTTCACTGGTTTCTGCCATATCCAGAACTTCCCTAACATTATTCCAAAACTTCTCTAGGTCTGATGCCACCGAGGATCCTACGGGAGCATATGCTACAACCATGAATGCCTTGGTGACACCAAGTTTTATACGGACCCAAAGAAGTCTAGGATCATACATTCCGTAATCCTTCACACCTGAGGCCAAGCGAGAGGACAGCAGTACTCCTACCCCCATGCTGGCTCGATCGCTCTGTGGTACACCAGACCACAGAGCCATCCCGCCACCAGGAAGATCGCAGGCGTTGCTGCCCCTTCGCTTGGTCTCTGTTACACAGAGCACGTCTAGCTGTTTGTCCGCCATGACGGATATCAGCTCGTGCAACTTACCTTCCACACAACCTCTTACATGCCACGTGCCCACCCGGCACTTTGCTCTCCTCGACTGGGCAAGGCGTGATGGGTGGCGGCCCCCATCGCCGCAACTGCCGAAGTTCGTAGCGACGGGGGCGGGTCGGTACGCGTCGCCTCCGGGGGACGCCCTAACCCGCATTGCGGTACGCATTTCGAGTATATTATTATATATTATATATATTTATAGTATATTATATCGTATCGAGTATATTATTGTATATTATATCTTATGTATTATTTCATAAAGCTGCGGCTTTGTAAGCTCTTCATTAAATGTAATGTGATTATTTGTCAACCAATTTTGTATTTCTGCTATTTTGTGATTTGAATTAGGTGTTTTATTTACAGAAATTATGTTTTATTAATAGTATACATTATGTTTTATTAATAGTGGTAGGACCACGCTGTTGACAGATCACTGTCTACAGCCACGGGCCGGTCCGTCCAGGGTAGTACCACACTCTCGCAGAAGATCGACGTCTGAGTAATAGAAATGTGCTATTGCGCTTCGTTCGGTGAGCGGGAGAGCCGGAAGCCCAACTGGGTGGGTTTGGGGATTGTAATGGTAGGCAGTGGCCTAGCTATACCCTGGTATAGCAAAGGTTCATGGGCGGCAGTGACACTTACCATCAGGTGTGCTGCTTACTTGTTTGCCACCATAAGCAAAAAAAAAACAAATATTGTGATAAGGGGCATTATCCATTGTAATTAATGGTAGCTGATTCAATTTGTTTTACGTTTCATCCTCTTCCGTCTTTTTCCTGGTGTACAAATTTTTACTCCGCTCTCATCGGCCTGCTCTCTATTCTTTACAAGTTTTCTCCAACTCCTACAAAAATATAATTATTACATTAAATACAATATTTTTTTCTGATCATCAACAAATGGATATATCCACAGAGATACATATATATACTCACTATGTACTAACAAGAAAAGTATGTTGCAGTTAATAACAATCAAGCACATTCATTACAATTAAATTTACATAAATAGAATATTATTGTATTATTTGTATAATTATATAATAAATTCTATTCAAAATATAATTACACTCTAATACTAGGGCCGCACCTGCGTGTATCGCCACGAATCTTCGTGCAATGAGACAATACACGCAGATGTGGCCGGTCATTATCAGCTATCGTCGTGAATATTCGGGCTTCGTGTGCATTATCGCTTGGTAGGCGATAGGTCAAAGGGTTTTAGCCAGTGTTTCCACTTTTAGGGATTTCGCCCTATTTCAGGGCGAAACTGCTAATTTAAAATATGGCTTAGGGCCATTTAATATTTTTAGGGATTTAGGGTAATTTGGGGTAAAATGACCTGGTGAAAATCGCTGGGCGGCGATACGTTGAAATGATGATGAATTCAGATTTGACTTTGAAAATGTTTTCTATTTTATAAAATATGTAGATCCACAAATTGTACGACAGTTGGGAAATCGTTCTATAACACATCCTGTGTTCAGCCATTTCAGTTTTTTAAGTAATAAATGTAATATACAAAAAGCTGATAATAAATGGCGTCAACAAGCCCTTATTGAAAAGAATTATTTCAAGGTAAAAAGTGAAGAAGAGGTCACAAAACTACTAACGGAAGTATATTGAAATAAAGTGTTGAGCTTGAAAGATCATTTTGGAACTTACAAATACCAAAACCTTGAAGTTGTGATTTCACTTCCATTAGCACTGCCATCTTCGAATACTGAGGTAGAAAGATTACTCAGTGTACTAAAAAAAATGTAAAACTTATAAAAGAAACAGGCTTCACAATGAAACCCTCAACGATTTGTTGCATACCAAACTAGGTATGACAAGCTTGATTTTAGAACCTAACAGACAAATATTGAATGCAGCTCAAAAACTTAAGCCCAGTGCTTTAGCTTCAGCATCACATTGTTCACCATCTACTTCTTTCACAGATTAAAATTAATTCTTCTTATGATTAATTATTTACTACCTCTGATTAATAGATGAAAATTAAAATAAATATTCAAACCATCAAGTTTTGCTTTATTTTGAACTCATTTAAACTTTGCGCCCTAAATCAAGGATTTTCAGAGAATAATTAGGGTATTTAGGGCATTTATTAGAAAAATCTAGGGTAAAACTAAAACCTGATAGTGGAAACACTGGTTTTAGCGCGCCAGCGTGGTCAGACTAGCGTTTTTCATTGCCGCGGCAATTTTCGATGTGTTTAGACGCGTTCGAGGATCTCCAGTTAATCAATAAATATGGAGTGGAGCGATGAAATGGTGTTAGAATTTTTACACCATTATGAAGCTGAAGCCATGAAGGGATTCAAAAAGGTCATTATGTAATTATTAGTATAATATAGCTATAAAAGTAAAGCAATCCGTCATCCATAGTTAATCGCATGAAAATGATTTCGGGCATCTTTAATTATTGCACGATACTTCGTGTAAAATACCGAAGTCACTAGTTTGACCACAGTATTATCACGATAACTTTTTATTGTACAAAACGAACGAAGCTTCGCCTCATATTACTTCGGGACGATACACACAGGTGGCGGCCCTAGCATTAGAATAAATCAATAATTAGGTATTATTAATAGTGTTCTTTTTCTATCAATAACTAACAACACTAACCTGTGGCTGCTCATACAATTTTTTAAAAGGTATTTATGATGCCTGAAGATGTTTTTCTTCCTTCACATAACTTAAAAATTGTAATAAAACATTTATTGCATCGGTTTTCGTATTTTAAAACCACAATAAATAAATAAACACGGAGTAATCAACCAACAACTGAAATATCAAATTATTAGGAGGACGATTGACGTTTGATGACATTTCAAAATAGCGTCATTAATTCATCAATTTGCCACCGGGTCAGATAAGTTTGTGGTACTAATATTTAAGTACGTAACTTTTTTTCGATACGAAACTTTTAGAAATAAATCAAAAAAAAAAATTAAAATATCAAAAAAAAAAGTATGATTCTTTTTGCTGTCCTAGGGATGTTCGATATTCATCGATGGTGAATAATCATCGGTGTTTAGCTGGATGACACCGATGTTTTCCAGCTAAGCATCGATGATGTTGATGTTTTGACATCAATGTTTTGTCTTTGATAACATCGACACATCGATGTTTTGTCTTCGATAACATCGAAACATCGATGTTGAGAGAATAAAATATTGAAACGTCAATATAATATTAGAGACATCTATCGTTGGATGGATGTACTAGCCTACTAGCTATAAACTTCGACTATTTTACACTAGATCACACTGATCAACGTAACCAAAATACCTGTACGAACTTTTTTTTTGTCTCTGTTACCGCTTCCTCGACATCCGTGGCTAGGCCGGCTTTTGCATATCAACTTCAACGTTCAGACTAAACTTGTGAAGAAGGAGTTAATTTAAATTTTATTACAACTGAAAACCGATGTTTTAGACATAACGATGTTTTTCTGTCAATACTTAAAGTGCATCGATGCTTGTGAATCGATTTTAACATCGATGTTGATATCGAGGTTTTTTTTAATATCGATCATTCCTAACGTGTCCCTCCATTTGAGAATGATTACAGTGATTATAATTGGGTTTTTTGGCGGGAATCTAAAACGTCATGTGGTGCTCTTGTATTATATTCGTTATCTTAGTGTTTTAACGTGTTATATTAGATAATTTTGATGGCATTTTATGTAATGTGATGTGACGGAACTGCTAAGATGTAGTGAATATCATATAAAAGTGCTTTACAACGTTTTCGTTTTTCATCAAAATTCTCACAAGATACCATTAACAGTGTGGCACTGTTGATGGCGACAATTTGACTTACTGACGGACAAATGACTAATCTGAAGACACTAAAAACTTGAAGATAATTATAACTCGACACTGGCAACAATGGCTCATTTAAGTAGCTGATTGCCAATACATAAAAATAAGAAGACACCACAGATAAGTATGGGCACTATGAAACATTATCTGTGGTCAGAGGCAAAATTATTAAAAAATAAAGTATTGTCATTATCATGTCAAATCAAAACTAAATCGCCAATCGGATGAAATTTCCTTGAGAGATTCACTTCTAAACAGCTGTTAGCAAAAGTATTATCGTTTCTGAACAAAAATATGGTTTTGTTTTTCTAACGTTACAAATAAATGCAGTTGTCGTAGATAAGTATTAGAGTACGCCCGTCTGTCGTGTGAATCGAAACAATACGCAATTAAAATGTCTAGTGAAAAACCAGTATCTGGAGACCAGAGTCTGGGCAGCTCGCGGGCTCTTCAGACTGCAGAAGATGACAATTCTAAATCTTGTTGGGTGTGTTTTGCAACGGAGGCAGATGACAGATTAGCAGCATGGGTGCAACCTTGCAAATGTATTGGCACTACAAAATGGGTAAGTTTAATTTACACTGTTGCCTTTATTATTGCTGGTATAAATCATTATACTTCCGACTTATGATAAACACACGAGCGAGTGAAAGTAAACCTTTTTCATTCTTAGTAATAATGTTCTGTTTGTGAACAAAATTATGAAATTAGTGAACTGCTATAGGAATATTTAAGTAATAAAGGTACTAATCTTTTTAATGGCATTAAAACTATAATACAATATATAGTATATTTTAATTGTATTTTTGCAATCTAGGTATGATTTTTTTTTAAATCTAATTAATCATTATTAGTTTTTAAACTTAATTGTGAGTAGTAAGTTTTTAAGAATATAAAATTATTATATATAGCTAAAACTTCTTTGTATGTTTTACATAGAGAATTATTTACATACATATTTATGACTTTAGTATTTGCATATTCATTCAAAATTGTATTGGTTGATTGTATTTGTAGTTTTAAAGTATTTATGTTTTCTTTATGCATTATTATGATCCAGGTTGAGAGCCTTCAGCTCTTACCCATAGTCCGAGTTAAGCTGTGAAAACTATCTGCGGCTAACAGCTAAAAGACACAACATAGGAAAAAGCATTATTATGATTTGGTACTCGTAATTTTTCATTATACATGTATTAAATGGTGACATGTGCCAGTATTCTAAAATATTACTTTTGGCTGATTTAGCAATAGACATGTTAAGCTTTCTATATAATCTTGTTTGTGAATTGGAAATTGATTACCACATAATTTTTAAAAGTGGGCCAGTCCGTCCGGGTTAGTACCACACTCTCACAGAATATCGATGTCTGAGTAATGGCAACATGCTATTGCACTTCATTCGTTTGGTGAGTAAGAGAGCCGGAAGCCCAACTGGGTAGGTTTGGGGATTTTATTGGTAGCCAGCGGCCTAGCTATACCCTTGGTATTAAAAAGGTCTATGGGCGGCAGTGACACTTACCATCAGATGTGCTGTCTGCTTGTTTGCCACCATAAGCCATAAAAAAAAAACTGAAAGTTACATCTTGTTTTACCATGCAACCTGATTAGAGAGGTGTCTTTTGTATTTTTACTCCATTGGTCAACTTTTTACTATCCAATAAATCCACCATGATATATTGCCACTATCTTGTTTCGCTTATATCCAATGATTCCCAGCAACCTTCACCATTCATTCTTAGTCAATCACCACATTATATACAAATGGAATATTAAAATGTACATATATATGTTTGTAGTAATGTCTGTATGTGACTACACATATGTGTGTAATAGAATCATTATATACATACATATCATCACGCCATATCCCTTGAAGGGTAGGCAGAGAGAACAGAGTGCCAGAGAACTCTATCTCTGCATACTTCACTCACTTCCTCAACATTCATAATTCTCTTCATACACCCTCGCCGGTTTCGGAGACTCTTGACTCCACCTTCCTTCAGTACGTGACCAATCTGGTCTAAGTAGGTTAGTCTACATATAGAATATAACATTATATACATATAGAATATTAATAACTTTTAATTTCAGTCTAATTTTAGTCATCATTCTCCTACTCTTATCCCAATTACTTAGGGTAGATACAATATATACTCTTCTTCCATAGTACATATTAAGGTTATTGGCAATAGTTTTATGACCGGCCGCCTGCCAGACGTCAAACCTCCTTAAGAATGTAATTGTAAACCAAATGGCATTAAATGGAGTTGCCCTAGGTCGTTATGAAGCTCTTAGTCGTCTTTTACAACTTCCACTAGCAAAGTAAGGGTTGGTAGAATACTACCAACTAAGGCTACGAATACGTAACCGCTACCACACAGCGTTTCAGTCTTCCTTCCTTCAGTCCTTGACCTAATATATCACGCTGGTCAGCCGTGTTGGTATAGGGTTTTTATTTCGATTGTTCCTTCTCTTGCATAGATGTTATATGCCTTTTATATACCTTACTCGTCTCTTACGATCACCCACGAGTAAGATAGGGGTGGTGAATTGTATTCTTATTCCGCCACCACACAGAATACAAAATACGGTTATAATGTGATTCTAGCAAACACAAATGTAAAAATATACAAGTATAATTTGAATAAACAGTTTTTCCAAACCTTATATCTTATAAATTTTTATCAATTTAATTCTTCTACAGAAGGAAATCTGTAATATACACATTAGCCAGATGGGTTAACGTGGAGATTTGTTGCTGAGTGATCATCTTCAAGTGTTGTTATTTAAATCTATATACTTGTATAAAATGGTCCTATGCCACTTGCACTCAATGCTTCCCTGCAATTTTTTTTGATGTCGTCAGTTCTCTTAGTGAGGGATCATCCGATTCGTGGTTGGCAATCGAGAACCTTTCATCCTCAACAGGTGTTGGTTTGAAAAGCGATATGCCCTGCCCAATGTCACTTTAACATTTACATATATCCTTAGGGCTATGTCAGGTAAGCCACCGAAGACAAAGATCGGGTACCGGTGGCCCGCTCTCACGGCGAAGAGAGGTGTTTGCAGGGTGGGTCTATGGGGTTGCACGCCGCCTCTTCCGTCGCCCCGGACCGATTTGGCGGAGCACGACCTCCTCCATAGTCCACCGCAAAAAAAAAATGGGCGATGTCAGCTACACCCATTCTTCTACAAATTTCCGTATCCCCAATTTCATCACGTACGGAAATATCGTGCATAACGCAGAGGCATAGCACGCTGAACGGCTTTATATGAGGTCGATATAGGGACCATTTTTTAACTTTAAGAGCTATAAATCATTGCATTGTAATTAAATTGTCATAGCACTGAAGATTTTTTTTTTATTTAAGCAGCACACCTGATGTTAAGTGTCACTGCCGCCCATGGACCTTTGCTATACCAAGGGTATAGCTAGGCCGCTGCCTACCAATACAAACCCCGAACCCACCCAGTTGGGCTTTTGGCTCTCTCGCTCACCGAACGAAGTGCAATAGCACATTGCCATTACTAAGACGCCGATCTTCTGCGAGAGTGTGGTACTACCCTGGACGTACCGGCCCGCGGCTGTAGACAGAGAACCGTCAACAGCGTGGTCCTACCACAATTAAAAGATGTGGACATTGTATTCTTAAATTGTCATAGCACTATAGAATGTGGACATGAATTTGTATTACACTATCTTTGCGTGATTGAATATTTTTTATAGCATTGACATTGATTTATATTGATGATAGTGAGAGATACAGGTCCTTCTTTGTTTACAAGGATGTGAGTAACTTGCTAAGGTTGTTGGTTCATTCATCTCAGTTATCAGATACTCAATAAGCATTCTATTCAGGCATTGTCATCTTTGATTTTTATATATTTGAAATCGTTTATGATATCCTCAAATTATTTTAATATTATATTCTAAAACAATTATCATCAACTGATTGCTTTATTAGCTGTAGTTATTGCAATTGAAAATTATTTTAGTGATGGAAAACACAATTTAAGGCACAATTATAATTTAGATTTTTTTCTTTTCATAAACGAACTGGCATAACATGATTACTGCTCCTTTATTGCCCATAAATGGTAATCCGTGGTAGATTTTATTAAAATCTTGATTACACATTTGATTACTTGTAACTACAAGGAAGATTGTGAGGAAGGAGAAGGCCTGTTACGTTTATCCTATGCGTCGCAATTGCTTAGAGCATTAGCCGTGTATATCTGCGCATGAATCAGCCTAAATTACGCTTGCAATAAGGTGTATTTCGCTAATGCGTCCGGCCTTGCTTGGGATGGCAGTTGTCTGAAATTCCAAACAGCCTAGCGGGTCAGTGAAAAGAGTGCATATATTGCCCACTGTCCTGCTGTCCATATCAAACTCCGCCAATAAAAAAAGCATTTATTAGTGATAATATTTGAATATTATCACTAATAAATAAATAATAATAAAATTGATATGCGTGATGATATGTATGTATGTATGTAATATTTGAATATACGTTTTTTTCTTCTACAATTTCTTACAATCCATATTTTTACGCAACATGTGGCCTATTTAAATGCTTTTATCAGTTTATTATTAGTAATCAAAGGATTGTTTTTAATTCGTTATCGGTAGATAACGGTAGGTACTGAAACAGGTGCCTAGTGCTGTATCATCTTTTGAATATGTAGGTCATGAAAGTACTGGTGGAAAGGCGGTGAAGAGATTTATTTGCGCATAAATTAGAAATAAATCGTACTCGTAGATTTTAAGTATTTTTTTTATTTTTAAATTAAAACGATATCGTATGTGTATTACTAAGATGCCGACAATACGAAATATATATAACTAGCTTCTGCCCGCGACTTCGTCCGCGTGGATTGGTTACTTTGGGCTAACGTTAACTTCAACTCGCGAATTCGTTTACGTAAAAGGTGGAACTATTTTTAAATAATACATACGTTAAAGCTGTTTTAGGTACCTACATGACCCTTTTATTAGTAAGAGTAGAACATTTAACCTTAAGTAAAATAATAATAATAATCTTTATTGAAAACTAAATACATATGACAGTTGACATAGATGTCTTTGCCTCTTGAACTAGGTAGTACCTGTGTTTCAAGAGACAGTTCCTTCCCGAAATACATAAATCTTGAACATCAAATTATTTTACAGTAACATACATTATAAATAATGAATATATATATCTTACGTAATAAAGACTAATGATAAAGAAATCTATAATAAATGAATGAGTGAGAATTAACGTGTTAGTGAGCGCGCTCACACGTTGTGTGTGTGTGTGTGTGTGCGCGTGTGTGTGTGTGCGCGTGTGTGTGTGTGCGCGTGTGTATGTGTGTGTTGTGCGTTTGTTTGTGTGTGTGTGTTTGTGTGTGTGTGTGTGTGTGTGTGTGTGTTTGTGTGTGTGTGTGCGTGTGTGTGTATGTGTATATGTGTGTGTGTGTGTGGTGTGCATGTGTTTGTGATGTAGTGTGCGTGCATGTATGTGTCTCTTTTTTTTTGTGTGTATTTGTAGTTACGCGAAATAAGTATTTAAAAGTGATTCAAGTTTGACGTAATCCATATAATGCAATGTAGTACCATATAAAGTAATGCAAGTAAAAGTATTGGGTCTTATCTATACTTTCTATAGATATATACAATGTATGTATATTATACATACATACATACACTTACGCCTATTTACGATTACACATACTTTTAATGTGTATGAAATCGCTGTGTGGTAGCGGCTATGAATACTACCAATCCTCACTTTGCTTGTGGATGTCGTAAAAGACGACTAAGAGCCTTATAACGACTTGGGCCAACTCCATCTGATGCCGTTTGGTCAACAATTACATTCGCAATTAGGGTTGACGTCTGGCATGCGGCCGGTCATAAAACTATTGCCAATGACTTTTATAATATGTACTATGAATGAAGAGTACTTATTGTATCGACCCCAAGTAATTGGGATAAGAGTAGGAGAATGATGATGATGATGACCTCTCGTGAACAAATCGCCAATTTTGTCCAGAAAAGGTCTTCCCCTTGTATTCGTCCCATTCACGATTGCTTTATATGTTTGCTTCGTCAACCTCTGCCCACTCATTATTTCTGCCACTTCGTGTCCAACCCACCTCAGCATACCAGCGCTCTTTTATAACATTATACCTAATTTTTTCTTTCATACTTACATCACACACAGCTTACGAAGAGCTGTCAGCTCTACAGCATTTATTCTATTTTCATGTCTTCCCCGCCAAATCTAACTTTCACTGCCATACATGAGGGCAGGCACTAATACTTCCTATACCCATTATTATTATTTAGGATGTGTAAAGCCGACGGAAGGTCATGAGAAGAAAACAAAACTAAAAATGTAGTGTCTGCAGAAGTACTTTGAAGTAACATTAGTTTGAGTTTTTTTTTAATATAAGATTATAAGATCCAGTATTTTTATCGTAAATGCGCGCCCAGTACTTGATCATTATTTTGCTGCCATGTTATTTTTAAACTGCGATATTTCCTAAGATATTCATTGAAATCAAATAATGTAAAGAGCAATTTTGTTTTAAATTAAATACTTGTGATGAATAACTCATTTATTTGGATAAGGATTAATATTATGTTTATAAAAACACCTTCAAAAATATCACATTATTTTAAAACAAATTTGATTAGCATAAAAAAGGTTATAGTGAGCCAATCTTAAAAGATAGATATATTCTGTCGCGGACTTTTATTTAGAACTTTGAAAGGGGAACAATTATGTAGTACATAATTTTTGCGCAACTTTAACCGTTTACGCAGCGGAAGCTCTCAAAAGGAAACATAAACCCGATTTTTACACATTCATCATTGTTGCTCTGCTTCTATTGGTTGCAGCGTAATGTTATATAGCCTAAAGCCTTCCTCTATAAATGGACTATACAACAAAAAAAGAATTTTTCAAATCGGACCAGTAGTTCCTGAGATTAGCGCGTTTAAACAAACAAACAAACTAACAAACAAACAAACAAACTCTTCCGCTTTATAATATTAGTATAGATATGAAAATGCCTCTTAGATTCATAGAGAATATTTTATTTTTCACAGCCATTTATGTTCTGGTGTCATATCATGTAAATGGAAATTGATCCAGAAAACGTTGTCGACTTTACTCTTTTCCATAGTGTTAGCCATCGGAATGAAAACATCGTCATAGTTTTAACAATTATATTTGATCAATTACATTATGACGCTGATGGTAATGTTAGATACATTTATTTATTATTCTCATTATTCACACGCGTTTGCATGCACTCTTACCACAGATTAATCCCGAGCACATTTTTGATGGATGTGGATATGGTATCCACAGACTATCTATTAGATGCAAACGCGTGTACAAATATAATTAAGGTTGCTTTCCATTTAGTTAACACAGAGGGACTCTGCGGTACATTGTGAAACACTGCCAAACACTGTGTAAAAGTTTAAATAAAACAGCTAGTTGTCTCAAAATAACACTAGAGTGCATCAATATCGCAAAATTCTGGGCGTCGTATACCTAAATGCAAGTTCCTTGACAAAGTCTTGGCTCAATAATTTATAAACATAACCACATTATCAAGGCTCACTTCAATAATGCAATATTTACATTCTACATTTTTATTAAATTTTAATTAGCAGTAAGAGACAAGCTCAATTTAATAATCTCAAATAATACTACTAGAATATGCCGTAAATATATTGCGAGGTTAAGTAATGATACTTAATTCAAGCAAAGTAGTACCTATATATTTAAAGTACTCTATGAGAGTAGATAAGCATCTGTCAAACATCACTTTTTCGAGTGTCGAACAGTGTACGGCTGTGTTCAACAGTGTCGTTGATGGTAAGCGCTTTATCGAACACTGCGTCACTTTTTGTATTAAATGGAAAGCACACTAAATATGTATAGGTACTTAGAATAAGTAAATTTAAGGAATAAAAGCTAACAATAGTGATATGTTATTTAGTCTTAAAATGAAAAAGGATAGTCCCGAAGCTAAACAATATGCTGTTTTTATTTTCCTTTAAATCGTGCTAGTGGACCTTTTCTTTCCTTTTACGACTTAGGATTTTTCCGTGTAAAATTGTCTCTTTATTAAAACTTACCTATATAATTATGGTACTCAGATTATCTTAATTATTGTCGTAGGTTCATCAAAGCTGCCTACAGCGGTGGGTGGATGAGAAACAACGTGGTAATATTACTCGTAAGGTGTTGTGTCCACAGTGCAAAGCCGAATATATAGTAGTATTTCCTTCTATGGGGGCTTTTGTTGCACTGTTGGATGCTATGGAAGAGATCACACACAAAGTCTGTCCGTTCATAGCTGGAGGTGTGCTTCTTGGTTCTATTTATTGGATTGCAATCACTTACGGAGCGGTCACAGTTATGCAGGTGAGTCTTGTAATATTTTTTTTAACTATAATATCATTGGTCATCATCATCTCAGCTCATATACGTCACACTATTGGGCTCGAGCTTCCTCCACAATAGAAAGGAAATTGACCTAGGAAATTGACTGGTCAGACGGATCGGTATAGGGTCTTATTACGAGTTCTCCTTGCATAGATGTTATATGTATATTATGTTCCTTAGTCGTCTTTTATGACACCCATAGACAAGATATGGGGCGGTCAATTATATTCTTACTTCCCTATACACGAAATTAAAATATGCTCAAAATATTTTCTACCTTATGGTAAGGGAGTTTTGGCGCGAATGTGGAAATGTCATGTCACGCTCTTGTATTATATTCATTTCTTTAGTGTTTTGTGCTGTTATATTGAATAATTTTGCTGATATTTTATGCTATATGGTACAGTTAAAGTGCTGAAGTGTAGTGAATATGGTATAATAGTGGTTTACGTGTATTTTCATATTTGTCCAAAATTCCCAAAGAAAATCATTGATTAGGTTATCAGCGCCCGATTAATGGTAACGACTTGACTTACTGACAGACAATGACTATTAAGGCTACATAATATGAAGAAATGATGAACAATATATGAAAAATAATTAAATAAGACTTGGCTGTATGGGCTTTGATCCCTTTGCCTGTCCGAATGGACGAACAGAACCAAAAAAAAAACCTTATGGTAAGTGGTTATGCAGATAATTTAAAAACAGATAATACAACCCTATGCCAACCTGTTTGATTTATCGCATTTGGAGGAGGCTTGTGCCTAATAGTAGGATATATATATATGGGTTGAGAAATAGAAGAAGACATCTCATTATGATATATCAATGTGTTACCCACCAGCATTACCCATCAGATAAAAAGTCGTTACCGTACAAAATCTATACAAAATAGCTGGTTGTCTGACTCATCAACGCTGACCTGAAACTACTGTTACTAGAAACACGACATTTTGACACTGGTTTTTTTATTACCTAGAGCAGGGGTCGGCACCTCTGGAGTCGGAAGAGCCATAAATTAGAATTTATAAAAGTTTAAAGTTTTTAAAGAGCCACAATTTTTTTTGACAACAATAATTTGTGCATTATTTCTAATAATAAACCATTTTAAAGGTTTTCTTTCTAAAATAAATTATTGCATATGGAACTAAAGAGCCTCAACTTCACATCCAAAGAGCCGCAGGTTGCCGACCCCTGACCTAGAGACTCTATCAAAGGCTTTTCCAAACTTTAACCTCAAAGGGGTTGAAACACGGTGCTTTTTTTTTATGAGAAGAAAAACATTGTATTTATTGTCTTTCAATTAAGCACAGATAAATACCCTTAGCAAAAATAAATAAATATACGTGTTTAACGTTTTTCAATTTTCATCCTCTGAGGATTTAAAATAGAAGATTTTATTTAATTTATAATTTAATTAAAAAGAAGTATTAGCCAGCGTCAAACTTATGTAATGTAGAGACTCACTAAAAAGGAAAATGAGTCCCTCCGAGGGTGTAAAATAGGGAACGCCGGGCGGGCCACTGAAGACAAAGATCGGGTACCGGTGGCCCGCTCGCATGGCGAAGAGAGGAATCCTTGCACGGTGGGTCTATGTGGTTGCACACGGTCTCTTCCGTCGCCCCGGACCGATTTGACGAAGCGCGACCACATCCATAACCAAGGAGGAGGCAAGGAAAAAAAAGGGATGTAAAATAGAGAATGAATTTTGCTTTGATATTTTTACACCCTACGATAAAAATAATGAATATCATATTTAACGGGAACACACGTAGTTTCTACTAGGACAAAATTACGAGCAAATAAATTTTAATAGATAAAAATATCTAGCTATTGAGTTGACCCGAGTTAACCCTACACGTGCATGATCGACGATGCTAATACCTAATGTACACCAATAGTCATTACTTTGTCATCACGATTCCATGACTTTGCCAATCAATTATCATGCTATAGCCGTTATATTAATGGTAATTTTCATTGTTATCCAGCAAGTGTGTCAGTCACATTGTATAGTGTATTTAACAGTTATGTTTTTGCAAAAGGATATAAAAAAAAATTTAGGTTAAATTGTTGTTAATTAATATGTTTTTTACGTTAAAAGGACAGTGACTTGTTTTTGTAAATTAATAGTTTATATTGTGGGTTTCATGATCGGTTACTGCTACTAACTGCTTTGTTGTACCAGTGGTTTAAGGTGTTATTGAGTTTCGAGAAGTTCTTCGGTTTTATAATATTGCTCGGTGATCACTAGTCACACTTGTAAAACTAGTACGAGATCAAGTTTTACGACTTTTAACGAAACTTACTTTCACAACTCTACAGATGTTTACCATATAAATTTTAAGTACTTTTGTAGAATAAAATCCTTTTATATTTATTGACTAGCGATACGCCCTCGCTTCGCTTCGGTTACATTAGTTCAGTTGTGTAGTTTACTTTCGCTACATAGAATTTAGTTTCGGAGAAGGAATTTCTTAAAATCCTACTTCATTTGACCTTTACAAGGCAGAAAGAAAGTCTACACCAAATGCCAAGTCTGTAGGAGCTATATTTGAAAATGAGCTTTTTCAGGTTAATAAACCTACAACCCACCCTGCGGGTGAAATTTCGTAAAATTCGTTCTTAGCTGACCTCTACTCGTCAAAAGGAATATTCCTACCAAATTTAAAGTTTGTAGGACTTATGGTTCCAGAGATATCGTGATGAGTCAATACATAGGTGGAAATTTCTTATACATATAGGTATATGTATATAGATGATACCTCAGCGTTTTGCGTTTTACCGTGTGGTAGCAATATAAGAATACAAATCACCTATGCTTCCTTTCCAGTGGGTGATTAAAATAAAATAACTATGATATGCCAGCAGATAACGTATTAACGAGAAGATAAACTCGAAATAAAACATTATACTGATCTATATCACCGGCGTGGTATAATGGTTAGTTAGCGTTGGTCTTGCTTTGGCCAACACGAAATCGAACAGAATATTTGATATAGAATATCGTATTCGAACCAATTCCTAGCCATTGTTAGCTTTATATTATGTTACTAGCTACAGCTAGTATAAAAAAATATACATTCCTCTTGTAATTCTCTTAATAAATAGGTTATTTAACGCAAAAACAATTATCTAATCAGACAGAGTTGACTAGGTAATTGGTTCTTGAGATTAGCGCAATCAAACAAACAAATTGACTCATTAGCTTTGTAACAATAATAGAAATAATTTTAATAGTGGTAAGACCACGCTGTTGACAGTTTTCTGTCTAAAGTCGCGAGACGGACCGTCCGGGGTAGTACAACACTCTCGCAGAAGATCGACGTAATGGCAATGTGCTATTGCGCTTCGCTCGGTGAGCGAGAGAGCCAGCAGCCCAACAGGGTGGGTTTGGGGATTTTATTGGTAGGCAGCGGCCTAAGCTATACCCTTGGTATTGCAAAGGTCCATGGGCGGCAGTAACACTTACCATCAGGTGTGCTGCTTACTCGTTTGCCACCATAAGCAATAAAAGAAATCACACCCAGACTCGGTACAAGACTTTGTGGATCGCACTAAGTATCGAGAGAGAAGAGAAGAGTTTGAATGGTGGGTCTATGTGGTCACGCGCCGCCTCTTCCGTCATCCCGGACCGATTTGGCGGGGCAAGACGCATCCATAGTCCACCGCAAAAAAAAGCACGGTTTTAACCATTACGTTATCTGTGGATTCGATTTCAAGCGACACTATTCATGATTGTTATTATTCTATATTCATTGTATCAATTACTAAAGATGAACTAATCTTTAACCACAATGGATTTTCCCTCGCAATTATATGATTTTTTTAATATGATTCACGCAATTTTAACGAAGGTTTTTGTATGAATTCTTATAAACTATTACATCGAAATAGCATCTTTGTGTTATTTGTACCAAATCCCATGATTCAATATGTATGTAATTTGTTTAGTAATGTCTGATTATTTTTACTTTGGACGGTGATGTATAAGTTTCTTTAATGCTCTTGATCTATGATTTGTTAGACTTTAGATATCAGCCTTTTGATTTGCGTTTGTATGCAAAATGTGTTTTAATATGTTTTATATAAGATTCTTTTTACTATAAATATTTATACATTTATTTATACCATCAGATCGTGAGTTGAAAAGCAAATATAAATTATTTATTTGATTGCACATATAGCGCTTTAAACAATCAATTTTTGCCGAATATGATGGGTTAATCCACCTGCCAAGCGTGGTGATTAAGGCAACATCCTATCTAAGAAACCTTGCTCAAGAGTTGATATTGATAAGTTGAATTAATGAATTGATATGCATTAATGCTATGATATGCATTCTCCTACTTTTATCCCAATTACTTGGGGTCGATACAATACGTACCCTTCTTTCATAGTACATATTGTAAATATTATTGGCAATACTTTTATGACCGGCCGCCTCCCACACGTCAACCCTGCTTGGGAATGTAATTGTCGACAAAACGGCATCAGATGGAGTCGGCCCAGGTCGTTATAAGGCTCTTAGTCGTCTTTTATGACATCCACGAGTAAAGTAAGGGTTGGTAGTATTCGTAGCCCCTACCACACAGCTATGGATATGCTATACAAATGATAATAAGTGGCATAAAACTTATGTAGTAGAGATGGGCATTTTCAGATTTTTACGCAAACCGATACAAATTCGATTTCCGATATTGAAATCGATTTCAAAAACCGATTTCAGAAATTGATTTCCAGAGCGGTTGGCGGAGCGGATTTACCTTAGTTTCGATCGATATTCGATGGTTTTAGTTATTTTAGCGTAGCAAACGAAAAACGCAAACCAATGAATGCATTCAAATTATTTTTCTTTAATTTCTTTGTTGATTATCTAGGCTTAACTAGAGTACTAGACTAGCAAAAATGTTTTGTTTTGGATATGATACAAAACTTTCTGGCGTATTTAAAAATCGTCATATTTACAATGATTTCATAATTATATTATACCTAATGTACATTTTTTGTATGGTTTTTTTCATGGTTTTTTTCCTTACCATTTTACATTTAATAGTTATTTCTTATTTATCATCAAATCGTATGTATGATACTAATATAAGTTAGTATAGTATTGAATCATAAAATACCTATCTAATTATTGTATAGTTCACGAGAACATAAAAATAACATTACGCGCATACCGCACTTGTCACCAAGGTCAAGTGTGCATCAAAATTCTCCAATAATTCAAAAAATCTAATTAACAGACACAAAACTTAAACTATCATTATAGTTCATCTAATTTAAGAAGTGCATTTTGACGTTTTGCATTTTTTAATACACAATAACCTCGGTCAAACGTATAGGTACACATGATTGTAAACACTAAATCTGAAATTTTAAACAACTATTAAATCCCAACAGCGCTTACTCTTTCTGGAAGTTAAAATCTCAATGCAAATAGCTAAGTTAGTAGTAAACCTAAGAAGATTGCGTGAAAGAATTTCGGAAGAAAGTAGTTCATAGAATGATTAAGATTAAGAAAAGAATGAAAGAAAAGACTGTAAATGAATGTTGGAATGACATCTCATTACATAGGAATCCCTTACATAGGAAGCCATCGCTTTCTATGTAAGAGAAGCAGCGAAGGATATTCTTGGTGAGACGACGAGTAAAGGAATGATATATACATGTTGGTAGAATGATAGTGTACAAAAGCTTTTGAAAGAAAAGAAGAATGCTTTTAAGAACTGGAAAAGTGTGAGTGTTGATAACTGATGATGTTGAAAGAGTAAAAATATAGCCTATGTGAAATGTAAGAAAAAGACTAAAAAATATGTCGCAATTGCTAGAGGTAAGACACTATATACTTTATCAAACTATATCAAAGCGATGACTATATCAAAGTCTCGGTAGTCTCAATGGACAGAAAGAATTATACAGTCTATCGTAAGCGTGAGAAAGGAATGCTAGAGATATTGTGAATGTTAAATGTATATAAGATTGTAATGGTAGAGTTTTAATGAATGATGAAGACATAAAATGGCGCTGTAAGAGTTGTTTTGAAATTAATGAAAAATGAGAACAACGAAAGTAAAATAGAGATTCTATCGACCAATAATATTGGGTTTGGTAGAGGAAGTAAGTATAGATGAAGTAAAGAAGGCTGTTCAGAGTATGTAAAATGATAAACAAGTTGGCACAGACAGTATACCTGTACCTCTTGGTGATGGATGCTCTGATATCGAAAATACCGAGGGAAGTACTTTGGTGTATGCTGTTTGCAGATGACATTGTTATCGTCAGAGAGGACGCAGTTGAGGTACAGAGCTGATTGAAAAAGTGACAGGAGAGGTTGGAAAGAGTTGGCCTTAAGATCAGCCGCACCAAAACTGAACATTTGTTCTGTAACTTCAGTGGCTTTTCCCAATTCTCTCACATTGTCTTAAATGGGATATCCCTACCAATTTGCTCTAATTTTAAGTACTTAGGCTCGCTCCTCCAAAACGATGGCAATATTGACCGGCAAGTTAGTTAAACTATTCATGCAGGCTGGATGAAATGGCGACAGGTTTTGGGAGCAATATCTAACGCGTGGATGCCCCTTAAACTTAAGCAGAAAATCTACAAATGTTATTAGATCTGTCGTTATGAATGGATCTAAATGTTTGGCATGGAAAAAGACGGATGAGAGAAGATTGCATTGTATGCTATTGAGACGCGTATGTTAAGATGGATGTGTGGGGCGATAAGATTAGATGAAATAAGAAATTAATATATTAGGAGAATTTAAAAGTGGCATCCGTAATAGAGTAGATCGGGAGCGCGAGATTGTCTTGGTAGGGACGGGTGATGAAGAAAAATGAAAGGCATGTGACAAGGAGGGTTAGCAATATGCTTGTGGATGGACGTAAGAATCGTGGGAGACCCAAAATGAGATGGATGTATTGTATAAACGAGGATATGTACATAAAAGCTATAAATGCAGGCATAGGTGACAACTGAAAGAAGTTTGTAAAGACAAGAACGTGTTGTGTCGACCCCACTTAGCGGAGAGTGAGTGCAGGCAAATGATGATGATGACTTACTTACCCTAAATGACTACCTCAAAAATTATTAAATATGTCTATAGACGATCTCTTATAGGCTAATGAAACTACCTCAATATCGCAAACGAAGTTGCGGGTAAAAGCTAGTTATTTACATAATTAACATTGCACTTTCTTGTACAATAATCTAATGTTGAAACTCGTAAAACTAATTTAAAATAGAAATAACATGGTAAATAGTAATTGTTAGTGACGACCTAACAATGTCACGTCATCACGTTCTATGCAGTAGTCCTTGACAACTTCCAATTCACGAATATTCAAATAATCGATATAAATATTAGAAAAATACAATTAATCGAATAGAGATCTTGACAGAGATGTACATTTTGACACTTTTATTAATGAGGAAATAATTATTAATGTTCGCGACGCTGATAATTCAAGTAATAGTAGTAATTCTTAATAAATAACCATAATCAAATCCAGTTTTTGTTTTTAATTAACCTAATCCTACTAAATATAATGAATAGATTCTATGCTGAAATAATTAAATTTGTTTAGTACTAATTTAGCACTTAATTTACTCATCACCTGTTTGAAAAATAAAAAATAAACCGATTATTAATTATAAAGAATCAATATCGATTTCTCAGTAAAATCGGATATTTTCGATAGCGATTATTTGGTTCACATACCTAGACAACTTACTCCGACAGCTGTCAAAGTGCACTTCTTAGATTAGACAGACTAAGTATTGTGTAATTTTATCATGGAAGTAGTTGCGTTGCATTCTGATATAGATCTTTTTCCCTGTCC
This sequence comes from Lymantria monacha, assembly GCA_905163515.2. Lineage (NCBI taxonomy): Eukaryota > Metazoa > Arthropoda > Insecta > Lepidoptera > Erebidae > Lymantria > Lymantria monacha. The sequence continues at coordinate 9,654,672 of LR991081.1, read as the reverse complement.
TTTGTAATTCTGTTTCGTTTCAATCTGCCATTCTTAGTTTCTTAGAAACCGCCAACATCCAAAACTGATGAGAATTTGCTTCATCTCTCACTGCACTAAACGATCGCTTAGTTAGAATGAAAGGAGGCGAATTTTAATGAGATTCGCTTTCTCTCATTCTAACTAGGCGATCGATTGGCGGAGTGAAAGAGTTGGTAAGTTTTTAAATATTGGTTTGGTTTGCAAAACTAGCAATAGCAAACGATTGCGCGATGATTAGATTTACCTATATTAGTTTGTGTTTTCGTCGTTTTGTTTTGATATGTCGTGTTGATTTAGTTTCTGTCGAGATACGTTTTCTAAAATCAGTTTGTATTGTGTTGAATATCGATACGATACGATTTCTGACTGAAAACCGATTTCAGATTCGTTTTGATATGTCGGACGCATACCTAATAAGTAGTTCTATTTTACATATTATGTAGATACTTTTTGTGACAGTAGCCTCCCATGCTTAAATTACTTACACATTTCTTTCGAATTTTATATGAAACTAGCTTCTGCCCGCAACTTCGCCCGCTTAAAAGGTTGCTTTATTAAAGTTTTTCATCCCCTATTTTTATTTTACCCCTTAAGGGTAAGTTTTTACGAAATTTTAATGTCATATTTATTTATATCTAATCAATAGCCTAAAAATAAGTTTCAAGCTTCTGGCTTTAAAAATGGCGATTAACCCTTACAACTTTTCATCCCCCTTTACAAACCTTTTTTTGCATTAAAAAGTAGCCTATGTCCTTTATCAGGCTCTAGACTATATGTGTACCAAATTTTATTTAGATCAGTTCGGTAGTTTTGGCGTGAAAGAGCGACAGACAGACAGAGTTACTTTCGCATTTATAATGTTAGTAAGGATTATAAGAATTTACTAGATATCTTATTAGTTGGTATGGCGTAGTATTTTGTGTGACAATAGGTTCCCACACTTAAATTGCCTACACGTTTATTTCTTTCGAATTTTATAAGTAATTTAAAAAAAAATACTATATCAGTAGTTGGTATGACGTAGTATTTTGTGTGATAGTAGTTTCCCACGCTTAAATTACTTACACATTTATTTTTTTCGAATACTATAAGAAATTATAAGAATTTGCTATATCAGTAGGTTGTTATGACGTAGTTAGGCTACTTCTATGTTATTTTAATTTTTCCGTGTGGTGACGGAGTAAGAATACTATTCACCACCCCATATCTTACCCGTGGGTGATCGTACGAAACGACTAAGGGATATAAAATGCATATAACATCTATGCGAGAGAAGAAAAACTCGAAACAAAACCCTATACCAACACGTCTAACCAGCGTAGTATAGGGTCATTTCGCCTGTTCGCGTCCATTTAGTGCAGTTGGCAAGTTTGAAGGAGAAAATAAAAATGTTCCAGCCCTAATTTCAATGAAAAGTTTATGTAATGCGTTTATTATAATAGTCTATTTTAAGATAATTTTTAGTTTTGCTCGAAATAATATTTGATTTTTTTTTAAAAATACAAACTTCAGAATTAGCCGTTTTACCCACTTTGCGTCCATAAAATCCTATTTGCGTCCACCAACTTAGAAAAGGAATTAAGGGGTTATATTTTATGATAAGGTAAATGGCGATTGGATTTAAATAAGTTATTTATTAAAAAAATATAGTTATTTATAAATCAACATATTAATAAATTACTATAAAGAACATAAAAACACCTATTTATTCCTCTAAACAATGATAGAATGTAAAATTTAAAAACTTATGTAGTAATTAAATAATAATTCCACCTTTCAACAATAATCTGTTCTATTAATTTTACCCTAAAATCAGAAGGAATAATGTACGAGTAAGTAAGTTAAAGATCAGCCTTTAATAATAAGTAATAGGCCATTAATAATACGTTTTTGGCTATATTGTAGCAACAAAATATACAATTTTGACCTGGGCGATCATCTTTAAATTTATTTTTAATATCCTCGTCTCGTACGTATTACTTTAAACATTATCCAACAATTTCTGTTTTTTTTTCACTGGAAATCTACATTTGGAATTTTTTTTATTGCTTATGGTGACAAACTAGCAGACAGCACACCTGATGGTAGGTGTCACTGCCACCCATGGACCTTTGCCAATGGTATAGCTAGGCCGCTGCCTACCAATACAAACCCTGAACCCACTCCAGTTGGGCTACCGGCTCTCTTGCTCACCGAACGAAGCGCAATAGCACATTGCTAACGGCAACGTGCTATTGCGCTTCAGAGCTCAGACGTCGATCATCTGCGAGAGTGTGGTACTACACCGGACGGAATGGCCCGCGGCTGTAGACAGAGAACTGTCCACAGCGTGGTCCTACCACAATTAATGTTAAGAAAGTAAATGTTAAGAAGCCATTAAGCTACCTTTTTTCACCACCTTAGCGCAGGTTCTGGGCCCGGTTTCTTTACTCCATCTGGTATGCGCCCACAATGTTTTTTTTCAATACTGTGGTCTTGGGAATAACATATTCTTTGCATTCCCTAAAGCTTCTTCTATGTATGTTCTTTCTTACTTCTTCTTTCTTTCTTCTTTTTGGAACGAAGTTCCTTATCGCGCGTTGCGAAAGGGGGCTAGACGGAAAAAATTAAGACCAAAAGTTGTCACGACACAACAAAGTTGTAACGACACAACATAAAACAAAGTCACTTTCTCTGTCCCTATATCCCTATTTATGCTTAAATCTTTAAAACTACACAACGGATATTAATGCGGTTTTTTTTATAGATAGAGTGATTCAAGAGGAAGGTTTATATGTATAATATATGCATAATGTAGTAGAGAAACACTGATAATTTTAGAGGTTTCTAATGTGATGTCGTAAATAAACACATTATTTTGCGCTTACATTGCAAACACTGGCTGAACCCTACGAAATAGATCAAAATAAAGTACTATAGTATTATACAGCTTAAAAAGTTTTACAAAAAAGTTCGCGATGATATATGTCTATCTCTTAAGGATAACATACTATATCCAAATTACTGAAATTTTTAGCATTTAATATGCTTAATTATTTATAAATACCCGATTACGAAACGAAAAATGATGTCACAAGCGGGGTTTGAACCCGCACCTATTGGGAATCCGGCCCAATCGTGCTGCCACTTACACCATAGTGAACTATTTTAGGACATGCAAATTTCGCTTCATATTATATCTTACGTCTTCAAGGTGACGTAATCCATCTAGCGGACAATGTTTACACATTGTATAGGCTTAATATTTCAAACTTTACAGTTAGAATTGCATTAAACGATGACACAACCTTGTTATTCAAATTACTGAAATTTTTAGCATTTAATGTGCTTAATTATTTATAAATACCCGATTACGAAACGAAAAATGATGTCCGCTAGATGGCATACGTCACCTTGAAGACGTAATATATAATATGAAGCGAAATTTGCATGTCCTAAAATAGTTCACGATGGTGTAAGTGGCAGCACGATTGGGCCGGATTCCCAATAGGTGCGGGTTCGAACCCTGCTTGTGACCTCATTTTTCTTTTCGTAATCGGGAATTTATAAATACTATATCCATTTTAATACTTAAAAAAATGGCCTATTATAAAACGATAATTGAAAAGCTATTTACACAAATACTGTATTAATCCTTACCATTTTAAATACATTAGTTGGCTGGAGCATTTCGTGAAGATATTTTTTTTTCCTTCAGACCATGCAAATTAAATCAATACCTTAAGAGATATAGCAAAATCAAAATAATGCGCAACGAAATTAATTTCGTGTCGCCGCGCGGCCGGCTCGCGTTCGAGCTCGGGGCCCAAAAGTTTTGGTAGTCTAGTGGAATTGTATATCCTATTTTATTCCTATTAATATTATAAACGTGAAAGTTTGTAATAATGTATGGCTGTGAACTGTGTTTCTTGCTCTTTCACGTAAAAACTACCGAATGGATTTTGATGAAACTTTATAGTAATATAGCTTGCACATCAAAATAATACATAAGCTATAATTTATAAAGATATTTTGCAAATTGGCTAAAATATAACGATAAAAATCGCTTAAGGCAGAAAAAAAAAAATAATTAAAATAGAACTTCGTTCCATCCGGGTGTCCCTTGACACCTCTCGTTTTTCTTATCTCCGAAGAACTTATCTTAAACAGAAAACAATAAGAATAAAAGAAATTACTCATTTCATTCAAAGTAGAATAGGGGTTAAACTTGTACTTATAATTAAAAATGTACCTACAATAGGACATAACATTTTGTATTCAAAAATACAAATAAATCAATTGTAGGAATTAATTTAAAAAAAATGGACGCGATTTGCTTTTATTATTATTCCCTGTAGGTATAGTTTGCGTCCATCGCGGACGCAAAGTGGAAGTTTCATAAATTTTATGTAGTAATTCGCGTCCTCCTTATTTTAACTGTTAATTATAAAAAAAATAAGCAAATTCATAATTAATATCATTTCTTTTATTATTATCAGAGTCTAGAAACAGCTGTGTATCCAAAATACATATAAAACAATAAAAGACTTACCTTCAAACGCACCGCTGCCCACTATTTTTTTCTCATAATCCTGCTCGTTCGCGCTCTCTTGTTGAACAGCCGTCACTAATTATTTTTTTTTACACAGGATTGGTTAGGTGCACGGTACTTTTGTCTATGTTTGCGTACTTCTTGTACATTGAGGTATTGACGGTAATAACTTTTCGACTTATTGGTGTGTTAATATACTTAATTTCGAGAGTTTTCAAAGGGAGATCTGTAAAATGGACGCGAATTGGGCGATGGACGCGAACAGGCGAACTTACCCTAGTAGTTTAATTTGCCTCCCATTACGAAGGAGGCCCGGGCCCAACAGTGGAACATTTATGGGCTGTGATGATGATGATGATGATTTTAATTTGAAAGTATAGCAGTCTATTATACTTGTATTGTGATCTTTTCGGTCTGAAAATCGCTGATCGTGGACGCAGTTAGACATCAAACCTTAGTACGTAAATGCGTATATACTTAGTACATACATACATACATACATATCATCACGCCATATCCCTTGCAGGGTAGGCAGAGAGAACAGAGTGCCAGAGAACTCTATCTCTGCATACTTCACTCGCTTCCTCAACATTCATAATTCTCTTATGAATATACTTAGTAGTTTTGTAATAAGTTGCCTAACGCGAAGCAGGCAGCAATCAGGTCGCTGTGAAGTATAATACGATTACTAATTAAGGATGCGAATTTCTTTCTCAAGGACTGAGGCACAAAATTTTATAACCTATGATTTCATAAGTATTTTATTTATAGGCTTACACGTCTTTATCTACTCAGAGGCGTTCATTAATTACGTGAGGTGTTTTTAATGATTTTTGAACTTCAGATTTATTTCAACCCCTTCTTTTCTCCTCCAATATCACTTACATAGAATAATGTCTACTGCTAGTCTAATTGCTTTGGTCAGGAGCTTTCTTCACAATGCAGGTTAAAAAATGCTAAAAAAGATCACGTGATTAATGGACGTCCCCTAACTGTTATATAAATACAATAGGTACGATTCACTAATTTATGCTAAAATTAACAATTACGTAAAGAACAAGTTTTTGTTTTATCCAATAACTTTCTATATGATTATCTTAATACCATGTTATCTTTATAGATTTAATGTAACTAATTTTCTTACCGAAAGAAATAATCATTCTCAATCTTGTATTGCAAAGGAAGCCGAAATTCAAATATTTTTGTTCGGTTTCAAATGGAATTTAATCACATATCACCACGGCGGAAAATGGATAACGTAGTATGGGTACGCCCCTAAGACGTTGCTTCCTCTTAGTGGTAAAAACTGTCTAAGGAAGCAACAGGTGAGTCGTAAAGCGCTCTCCAAGCCAAGCTAAGCTAGCTAATTAATTAATTAATGGATATAGAATTAGATACATGGGTATATGATAAAATAAGTTTCCATGTGGCGACGGAGTAAGAATAAAATTCACCACCTATCATTCATCTTGCCTATGGGTGATCGTAGAAGATGACTAAGGGATAAAATATGCATATAATATCTATGCAAGAGCCTTCTCTCGCTGGTCAGAGTCAGGTCGCGCTCGTGTTGGTATTGGGTTTTATTTCGAGATTTCCTTAAGTCTCCAAACAAAACTGACCAGCGTGGTGTAGTAGGTTAATTGCCCTCCTAGTGTGGAGGAGGCTGGAGTCCAGCAAACTGACATATATGAGCTGTGATGTTGATAAAATAAGTAATAAATAAATGACTTTGTTGCAACTATTAATAGAGCAAAGATGATTATATACTCTAGACGGCACAACGTGTAAAAAAACAGGAAATAAGTAAATATAATTATAATAAATATACCTTTACATAAATATATCTTAATATATATAAATTACGCGTCACGTTGTTTGTCCGCTATGGACTCTTAAAGTACTTAACTGATTTTAATCAAATTTTGCATAGCATGTGTGGTTTAATTCAACTTAAAAGATAGGATAGCTTTCATCTCAATTTATAGTCGCAATATTATTTTATTGTAAATCATTTGTCTATTATTTGATAGTCATAATTACCTGTTATCTCCAAACGATTCTAACAGATGGCGTTATCTATTGACTAGATTGAGTAAGTATTTAATAGATGGTGCTATGTTAAACATACAAAAGTTTCATATAAGCTACAACTTATTAGCATAACCACCACGTGTTACTGAAGCTACCTAAGCCACAGCAACGCGTGGCCGGGTCTGCTAGTAGGTATATATAGATAGTTAGGGGTCTACGCGTGAATGTGAGCAAAACCAAAATAATGGTCTTTGAAATAGATGAAGCCAGAACAGATGTAAGAGTAAAAGTAGGTAATGATGTACTAGAGCAAGTGGATGAATTTGTATATCTTGGATGTGGATTTAGCCGAGATGGAAGGTACACCACTGATATAGAGCGAAGAGTGAATGCGGGAAATAGAGTGAACGGAGCGTTTGGACAACTTCTCGGTAGCCACCACCTTAGCCAGAAGGCACGTGTAGCAATACATAACGCAGTGCTTGTCCCAACATTACTGTATGGAAGCGAGAGTTGGGTATGCAGAAAAGAGTATGAAAGTAAAATTAATGCGGTCGAAATGCGATCTCTACGGAAAATCTGTGGAGTTAGGCTGACCGACCGCATTCGTAACGATGACGTAAGAGAGCGAGTAGGTATGAAAGAGAGTATTGGTGTAAAGATGCGAAAAGGAATGCTCCGATGGTTCGGACATGGGGAAAGAATGCCGAACGAACGTCTGGTTAAAAAGATATAAAATGCGAAAGTGGAAGGATGTAGGTACCGGGGGAGACCGAGACTCACCTACCTAGACCAGATCGGTCATGTATGTGAATGTATGAAGGAAGATGGAGTCAAGAGTCTCCGAAACCGGCGAGCGTGAATGAAGAGAATTATGAATGTTGAGGAAGCGAGTGAAGTATGCAAGGATAGAGTTCCCTGGCACTCTGTTATCTCTGCCTACCCTGCAAGGGATATGGCGTGATGATATGTATGTTTGTGTATGTATGTATTACTAATGTATACAGGGTGTCCCAAAATTCAACGATAAGCTGGCACCAGCAGGTGGACCTACATATGACTACTCGAGAACAGAAATATTATTAAGTGCTATTGCTACAGTTTTACAAGTAATTCTGTGATTTTTTTTGTATTGGCAAGGTAAGTAGCACTACTATCGATCACAACCATTAAAAATTCCAGAATATCTATAGTTTTTACACAAAAATCAATCAAAACTATGTTTTTTTCATAAATTATGTAAGATTTTGACTTTCAGCTCACTTTCACTCATCATAGTGAAAAAAAAAAGTATGGACACTACTGTGGCAAATAGTATTAAAAATTGGCGCATCTAACTACAATTCTAAAATGGCATAACATTCTAGACAAACTAGCCACAAAAATATACTTAGGTGTACTATTTCAAAATAACAACCATATTTCGAAAATTGTTAGTGTTGATAGTAATCACTTTTACTATGTAGCCAAAATGTTTTTGTAGCAAGTTCTCAGAATTTTAATGAGACATGTGCGTAGTCCATAAGTCCATAAAATAAGTTAGACAGAGATAGAGAGATTATACGTTAGAGGGAGATAGATAGATGCTAATTGTTTAGTAACATTAATGCAGGTGGAGAAGTAATTAATGTCCTCAGCAGCACAGCAAGTCAGTATGCTCTACTTCTTTATTTACTGCACACCGTTCTGTTTTAATTAAAGTGGCTCTGGTACTGACGACTTTTGGATTGAATTAAGTGACCTGGAAATTGACCTGACTTGGCATTATTTTAGACTGTGATTTTGTGTTTTTTTTAAAGAAGTTTTGCCTTATTTTCAAGTGTTTAGCATTCATCATGCCGCTACCATACACAGCGTTAGAATACACTAATATGCACCTAATTTATGGAGAATGCCGATGCAATGCCAACGCTGCTAGCAGATTATATCGAGCAAGGTACCCTAATCTTCAAAGGTATCCGGATTATCGCGTATTTATTAACGTGAATCAAGCTTTTTCGGAGGGTCGTATACCATCTGACAGGCGAAACGCTGGAAAACCTAGATCGGAACACGATGAAGAAGTTCTCAATGAAATAGAAAACGATTCAACTACCTCTGTACGTGCTGTACAAGCAGCAACGGGAATCCCAAAAAGTACTGCACATAGAATTTTAAAACGTCACGTCGTCGTGATGAAACAACCTGCAAGAAAGATGGATATTTAAATCTTCACAATCTTCATAGCTGGAACAATGAAAATCTGCACCTGGTGAGAGAAGACAATCCCAATACCAATTTAAGGTTAACCTATGGACTGGCATAATAAATGGCAAAGTGATAGGGCCCTTTGAGTTACAAGGAAACATAGATGGCAATAGTTATTTAAACTTCTTACAAAATGAGTTGCCAGGATTATTAGAAGATGTGCCCTTAAGTGATTTGCAAACCACGTGGTTTCAAAACGATGGTTGCCCAGCTCACTATGCCCGTCCTGTGCGAGAGTACTTAGACCAAGAGTACCCAGGGCGTTGGATCGGGCGACTTGGTCCTATCTTGTGGCCACCCCGTTCACCCGATCTAAATCCCCTGGACTTTTTCTATTGGACGAGCTTCGCCATAAAATAATTCAGACTGTGGATCTACGGACTACGCACATGTCTCATTCAAATTCTGAGAACTTGCTACAAAAACATTTTGGCTACATAGTAAAAGTGATTACTATCAACACTAACAATTTTCGAAATATGGTTGTTATTTTGAAATAGTACACCTAAGTATATTTTTGTGGCTAGTTTGCCTAGAATGTTATACCATTTTAGAATTGTAGTTAGTTGCGCCAATTTTTAATACTATTTGCCACAGTAGTGTCCATACTTTTTTTTTTCACTATGATGAGTGAAAGTGAGCTGAAAGTCAAAATCTTACATAATTTATGAAAAAAACATAGTTTTGATTGATTTTTGTGTAAAAACTATAGATATTCTGGAATTTTTAATGGTTGTGATCGATAGTAGTGCTACTTACCTTGCCAATACAAAAAAAATCACAGAATTACTTGTAAAACTGTAGCAATAGCACTTAATAATATAATAAAGGCTGACACATTTTTAAAGATTTTGGTTTTTTTGTCGTAATGAAAAAAAAAAACAAGGTAGAATTTTTTTCTTTTCTGTTCTCGAGTAGTCATATGTAGGTCCACCTGCTGGTGCCAGCTTATCGTTGAATTTTGGGACACCCTGTATATGTACGTTAACTGCTATAATAACCACTATATATTGAAGCGTGAATCATGCCAATTAAGGAACCTAAATTAGATTCGCCAGACTGATTTTGAGTGACTATTTTCACTTAGAAACAACATTTATACTGATATATGTTTTAACAATATGCATGACTATTCTGCTCGCTTATGTATACGCTGGAATATGGTGTAACGAATATGATTTGGTATGGTACATTAAAGAAAGAATAATCATTATTTCGAATATGTTTTGTCGTGTGGCGACGGAGTTCGAAGAAACAATACATAATCTCTTTCATTGCCCGTGTGTGTCATATAAGATACATATATATCATCACGCCATATCCCTTGCAGGGTAGGCAGAGAGAACAGAGTGCCAGAGAACTAATGTAAGGTAGGCAGAAAGAACAGAGTGCCAGAGAAGTCATATAAGATACCTAAGTTATATAACCAGATAAAATCACTATAATAGAGGGTGTATCCTTATACGGGCATAAGAATGTAATAGGTATTTGAAGCTGGCATCCAAAGTCCAACAATACAAAACTAACTATGCCAATCCTATCCTTACTTATATTATAAATGCGAAAATAAACTCCATCTGTCTGTTGCTCTTTCACGCCAAAACTACTGAACCGATCTAAATGAAATTTGGTACACAGATAGTCTAGAGCCTGTCAAAGGACTATAGGCTACTTTTTAATGCAAAAAGGGGTTATAAATGGGTTTGAAAAGTTGTAAGGAAGTATCGTCATTTTTAAAGCCATAAGCGTGAATCTTATTTTAAGGCTATTGATTAGATATAAATAAATTTGACTTTAAAAATAGGGGATGAAAAACTTTAGGAAAGTAACCTTATACGCGGGCTAAGCCGCGGGCAGAAGCTAGTATGTCTATATATTAGGACGCTTACTTTTTCAAGAGCTAGAAGATCAGTAGTACCTATATGTGTTAGTCTTCAGCAGCCTGTGCAATACTTTTATTTATTGTAACGCCTGTGGACTTTGACTTACTGAAAGGTCATTCATAATTTAAGCGGACAATCAAATTCAATCTTTTGTTTATCTAAATTGATCTAAATAACTAGATTCAGTGAGTAGATTCTTGAATAATGATTTCTGATTTTTAATGTGAGTATTGAATTAAATAATTTTGTGGAAATACATTATTAGTTCTACTGTAAGACCATGAATGCTGAGAGTTATTATAAATGTTGAGAACAAAACTGAAACGCAATAAAATAAGCAATTATAATTTATTTTAGTGCTGATGTATTAGTTCTAACGAGTTTTGGGCAGAATTGCTTTTTATTACATACTAATTGTGAAATTAATGATTGCAAAAGCAAACAACTGAATTTAGGTACGTTTTTTTTTTCTTTTTCGTGTGGTAACGAGAGTAAGAACACAGTTCACCATCCTTTATCTTCTACGTGGTTGAGTGAAAGACGACTAAGGAATACAATACACGGTTAAAATCTATGCAAAGAGAAGGAAATATGTATAATCGTATATCAACCTGACTGACGAACAGAGTAGATCAATTTCGCCCCGACCGTAATGAAGGTTCGAGTCCAGTAGTGGGCACAATATGAGCTGAAACGCTAAAAGGTTTATAAATTTTCAAAAATATTTTAACTTTTCCAGGTTGTGGGTCACAGGGAAGGTCTGGAGATGATGGAGTCGGCTGATCCATTAGTACTACTGGTATTGTTACCCACCATCCCGGTGACACTCATTAGCGCTAAGATGTACAACTGGGAAGACTCAGTGCTCCTTTTCCTTAGAAAATACTGCACCAAGATACCTGCACTGGCGTATATACTACCTTTTGGCAAGTGAGTATGAAATAATTTTTATTACAAGTAAATTTAATCAATGTTTATTTACTTTCTTTGAAAATAACAGATATATTTTTCAACCGTGGACATAGAAGGAAAATAATAGGAAAATAATATTAGGAGAATTAGAATTAAGAAAAGACAGAGAATTAGAATGATTAAGAGGTTGTGATTTGATCAAAGTTATTGAATTAGCCTTCCGTGTGGTGACGGAGTAAGAATACAATTATTCACCTTACCCTTCCCTAGCCGAGGCAGCGGGTGACCGGACCGGGGATTAGTCTGGTCACCCTTGGAGAGAGGCCACCGCGTGAAGACGACGCCCTGACATAGAGACATATTAGCCGAGATGCCAGGGTGTCGACGCGAGAGGATACGCGTGAGGGTAGACCGGATAGGCCACTGAAGAAAAGAACGCGTACCAGTGGCCCACCCGCAATGCGTAGAGAGGTATGTTGTAGGGCGGGTCTACGGGGTCGTGCGCCGCTTCTCCTGTCGCCCCGGATGGATTAGCGGGGCGCGACGGTTCCGTAGCCCGCCGCCAAGAAAAAAAAAACCCTTGGGTGATCGTAAAAGACGACTAAATTATATAAAACGCATATAACATCTATGCAAGAGAAGGGAAACACGAAACAAAACCTTATGCCTATATGTGTGTCAGTATGTTATAGTGGGTCAATTACCCTCCCGTTGTGGAAGACGTTCGAGCCCTACAGTGGGACATGTGTGAGCTGAGATGATGATGAGAGATGATATTGAGTCACACGTTTTTTCCTATTCAATATGACCAAAACAACCCGTAAAGCGGTCACGTAACGGGTATCTAGGTGGTGTGAATTTGTTATGACAACACAACCGATTTCTTTTTGTATTTGAGTTAAGAGTGTATTATAACTTACACGTGAGTGATATTAGTTAGTTATCAAGCTTTGCTCGTGTGTTGTTCATCACTGTATAAAATCTAAACGCAAAAACCCGAAAGTATGGCTTTAATTAGTCATTGCGTATCTACTATGAGTTAAATCAGATTTTTGTGAAACTTAGGGAAAACCTTTGCAGTGGATAGGTTCTATCCGTGTGGTGACGGAGTAAGAATACAATTCACCACCTCTTATCTTACACGTGGGTGATCGTAAGAGACGACTAAGGGATATAAAACGCATATAACATCTATGCAAGAGAAGGAAAACTCGCAACAAAACCCTATACCAACACGTCTCACCAGCGTGGTAGGTATAGTAGGTTAATTTCCCTCCCATTACGGACGAGGCCCGAACCCAACAGTGGGACATATATGGGCTGTGATGACGATGAGACGGGTTCTGCAACTGTGGTTACAGCGAATGGACATGTAACATGTTCTTACAGGTTTTTTCGCTCTATTAAGCAGAAAAGATATTATATCCAAACGTATTAGTCGCATCGTTTATATTTTTAACTGACGAGACTGTATTTTTAAATTCAATAGTATTTGTGCTGGTTTCTTAAAGCAATCAGTTTCAGCAAACATATGTTTTTCATATACCAAATGATAACTTCTTCTTAGACCATACATATCTCACTCCAAGGTTCGGGCCTCTAAAATGTTAGGAAAATTGATCCTCATATCTCGTTAATCAAATCGGCAGAGGGCTTTACGTCCATTTTTCATTCACTTGCATAGATGTTATATGCATATTATATACTTTTAGACTTTAAACACCCACATGTAAGAACAAGGGCGAATCCAGGTGGTGTCATGGGGGTTATGATCCCCTAAGCTGGGTTGAACGCTAATTTTAAAAATTATTATATTATTATTTAATTAAATATATTTTTATTATTTATTTTACAAAGACGCCACCCTGCACTAAGGAAATAATCCTTGTATTGCTTGGGACTTTACAAACATGCAATTAACACAGACAAATTACACCCAGACTCAGAACAACACTTTGTGGATCGCACAAAGTTTTGTCCTGCGTAGGAATCGAACCCACGAGACTGACATGAAAGGTCGGTATCTTAATTCTTAACCACTACGCCATCTGTGTGGTTATCATCACCATTCTCCTGATCTTATCTCAATTACTTGGGTTCATGCAAAATTTACTCGTACATATTCTAAAGTTATTGGCAATAGTTTTATGACCTGCCGCCTGACTTACGTCAATCCCCCTTGGGAATGTAATTATTGAATAAACGCCATCGGGTAGAGTTGATCCAACTCAATATGAAGCTCTAAGTTGTCTTATGACATCTACGAGCAAAGTAAGGGTTGGTAGTATTCGTAGCCACGTAGCTCATTGCAGCAGCATCATTTTGGTGTATAGAAATAAAATACTTCCTTTTTAATTATATTTATATCCGTGTGGTGACAGAGTAAGAATACAATTCACTATCCCCTGTCTTACCCGTGGGTGATCGTAAGAGGCGATTATGGGATATAAAAAGCATGCTACACCTATGCAAGAGAAGGAAAACTCGAAACAAAACCCTATACCAACACCTCAGACCAGCGTGGTATAGTAGGTTAACTTACCTCCCATTGTGGAGGAGCCTCGTGCCAAACACATATATGAGCTGAAATGATGATGATAAGATAAGATAAGATAACTTTATTTGTCTCAACATGTGTACAAAATGGTGTTACAGCACTTTATGGAGCCAACATGTTCTGTCTCTCATAAGACATACAAATTTATTATATACAATATCTACCTAATACAACAAATACTATCAATATACATATTCATACATAGCAAGAATTAAATAAAATATAACAATGAGTCAAGATCTATTAAATAATTATTATTAGTAAATGTCAATAGTTGAATGCATTGATATTGAATTTAAATAAAACAATTAATATAATTACATTACAATTTATAATAAACAATCGTCATTCAAGAAATCTTTGATATTATAAAAACATTTATTCGTCAATAATTCTTTTAATGTCTTTTTAAATCGTGTGATATTTAGATCCTTTAAAACATTTGGTATCTTATAAATTATGGGGGCCATACAAATAATGCTATTCCCCAGGAGGGATGTTTTAGCCGTGTGCATGCATAGTTTATAATTGTCACAGCGACTACGAATACTAACGTCTGACATTTTAGGAAATAGATGTAAATTAGGGCATGCTATGCAGTAAGTAATGTAGATATATTTACTTCAGGGGCGAGTTTATAAAGCGCATAGGAGCGACTGCTTAATTTCTGAGCTAGGCGTGTAACATGTGCTTTCCAGTTGAGTTTAGCATCGATAATGACGCCCAAGAACTTTGCACTGTCGACTCTATTTATATTGTGATCTCCATATTTAATAGAGAGTTGATCAACACGTGCACCTACAGCTCTTTGACTAAAATGCATTGTGTTTTTTTTCTAAATTAATTGCTAAATTATTATTATGTGTCCAAGATATTATTTGAGATAATGATTTGTTTATGTCATTTTCGTATACATCTAAAGATTTACATTTTATAGTTAGTGTACTGTCGTCGGCAAAAAGAGTCATGGGTTGATCAACCGATCTAGGCAAGTCATTAATGTATATTATAAACAACAGAGGTCCCAAGACTGCCCTGTGGCACACCATATCTTACTATGCGCTCATTTGACAATTTTGTTACTTCTTGTTTTGTTTTATAATCTATAACTGTAATTGCTGTATATTGTTTTCTAAGGGTTAAATAAGATAATAGTAAATCTAGGACATTTCCTCTAATGCCGTAACACTCTAATTTATTTTTTAAAATACTATGATGAACATGATCAAAAGCCTGCGTCAAATCACAGAATATTGAGCAGACTGGATTTCTTTTATCTATATTCGCCATTGTTCTATGCAAAAATTCATGTATAGCCATATCTATTGTTTTATTTTGCCGAAATCCTTTCTGTGCCTCACATATAATACTGTTGGATTCTAAATATTTATATATTTCATTATATAGATACCTCTCTAAGATTTTAGAGAATAATCGAAATTAATGCAATTGGTCTATAATTAAACATGATATCCTTATTCTCTTGGCTTTATAACCGAAATTTTCAATTTTGCTGGATAAACCCCATGAAATATACAAAGATTGAGTATATGACTGAGATGTCCACATATAAGGTCACACACAGATGATTATGAAACATGATGATGATGTATTATATTTAATTTTTAATTAGATTGGAGTCATGACTAATCACAACGACTATGTGACCCTGACTCAAAACTGGATCTGTTCTTGTGTAAGAAAAGGGTTATGAATTGTACTCTGACACTGTATATCATAATTGCATATTACCCTAATTGCATGCCGTAAGGTCGACTATGATGAGACCATTATTTCTTGTAACATCTTATGTACCCATATTTCGCAAGGTTTAAAAAATAAAAACTGTCAACATACGAAAAACTTCTCATTATTTATTTACAATTTATATACTTCGACTCTATTGTGTACCTATAACCTTAACACAAATATAGTTAACATTGAATTCGTGTGGTAATTTCAATGATAATTAACAAATGATTAACGTATAAATATTATGCTGAATGTATTCTTGTCAACGTGTACTTAAACCGGTTGTACTAGTGATTATTACAAATGTCCTTATTATTTTGTAAGTTAAAAGTATCTATTAAATAAGTAAGACATTGTGTTAAGAACACTTTCTTTTCAATGACTTTGTTTTCGCGAGTATTTACACATTTTAAATGAAAGTATTTTTATGGATTTTATCGCTTAAGAACGTATCGTGCCTTGGCCATGAACGCTCTAAAACAATGTTCGAACAAACGACATATTAAACGCGATAAAAATTGTTTTATTCCAAACATTGTTTCTTCTTGATCCTGTATATGTAACTACGTACATTCCATTGTTGGGCACAGGCTTTCTCTAAATGAGGAAACTTAATCTATTATACCATAGTGATCAAACTGGTTTGGCATAAACTTTTAGTACAAGATTCCCTTCTTTTGAAATGATGTTATCTGCTTGTATCCCTTAATCGAAAAATATGAGTAATTTTACGTGATATTTGCTGATAAACCCTCTTTTCAAATCGAATCGGAGTAGGCAATTTTTACGTGATTCTCTCGCGTAATTAATGGACGCCGCCCAATCTTCACAATAATTTAAAAGGGTTTACTAAAATTTTGTTAATATACCTTTTTCCAACTTACATGGGATAATTTCTTTTTCCTTAAAAGACAAACATGTTTTTTTGGCGTTGTTGCTGGTCTTTATTTAAAAAAAAGTTCGTTTATTAAAATTAGTATGGATAAATTTTAGATATTGTTTAACCTTAATTCTTTATGCTTTTCAGCGTTGAAGGCGACAGAGGTGCTATAGTGACTGGTCATCCAAATCATCAAAACCCCAACGGGAATAACCACTTATCACCCACAAGGATATTCTGCTCAGCACTACTCCTCCCTACAATTTCCACCATATTAGGAAGGATATTCTTCCGTTCTATACAAAACAATTTACATAGGACTATATTAGGAGGTCTTACTTATATTACTATTAAAGGAGCACTTAAAATTTACCACAAACAAATGTTATATATTAGGCATTCCAGCAGAAAGATTTTAGATTATACAGATTCTAATATAAAATTGTATAGACGTGCACCACAGTCTACAACTGATGCTGTTTCTAGTACGAGAGACGATTCCGATCAAGTTGTGTAAATATTTAGTTCTATATAAATATACATATAGTATAACCATGTATATAATGTATATTGCTACTAATATTTTGCGCGGGGTGAAGGTAACTACGAAGTTGATTTTACCCCACAACAATGTAAGCGTGAGCAGGGTAACACATTTACAATACAAATATTTGACAGAATTTTGAATATTGCCAGGGTAATAATTAAATTTTCCCAGTAATTTGTTATTACTTGACTTATATTAAAATTATTGAATTATTTTATATTTAAACAAAGATGGTAAGTAGTTGAAGCGTCTTTTAAAATATGTGCATAATGATGTTTATTTCAATTATGTAAATCAATGATATGTGTTCGTTCAATATTTTTTTTTATGGAACAATAAATAACCTTGTATATGAAAATATGCTTATGGCGTTTCCGTATTGAAACCGTCAATCATTATTTAGCAAACAAAGTGTTGAGTGTTGATTTATTAAACTGTATTTGGGCATCTTTTTTTGGATCTTTCTCAGTGGGGCCGTGTTCCAATACGGTGGTAGCTGAATAGTTTTGTTACTTTTGTAAAATTGTAAATTGCCACAATAATAATAATCATAAATTAAATGCTTTAATAATAACGGATCATAAACAATATAAAATGTATATATAGAATCATTCTCTTTTTGTACTGGCTATGAATTTGTATTAATTTTGTATTAAAATGTAGGTCAAAATTAATATCTTATAGGGTAGATATAAATTTTTGCAATAACAATGACATATTGGACGTAAGACACCTCAGTCCTCCCGTGACCATGATCACTGTAAAATGTTCGAAACGTCGGGAAATTAAAAATCAAATACAAACGTGATAGAATCCGTAAAAGTAGTTTTATTTCGGATCTGTATTTGGGCAGCTCATAGACTATTAAAATTGTTATGTTGAAGATGGATCATAGTTCATGATTCAAAATCGTCCATAGATTATAAATCTAAGTTATAAACAATGATTTACCTTCTATTTACTTAGTATTTTTAATATTATAATGTCTTTTCTTCTTTTTCGGTATTGGTAATCAGCTACTTAAGAGCCATTGTTGCCAGGGTCGAATTATAATCTACTTCACGTCATTAGTCCCCTCATGTTATTTATTATCCGTCAGTAAGTAAGTCAAATCATCGTCATCAACAGTACTATGGCCACACTGTTAATAGTATCTTCTGAGAATTTTGATGCAATATGACAACGCTGTAAAGCACTTTTATATCATATTTTCTTTATCCCAGCAGTTCCTTAGCGTCACATTACATAAAACGCCATCAAAATTATCTAATATATGTTGATGTTTGATTATTTACTATGCGATGTTTCGGATCTAAGCAGTGGGCAATTCTCGTCATTCAAATTTTATCTCAATTATGTTATTCAAACCTTCTCAATCGATATTGGGTTTATTATACCGGTTTCAGATACGGTTACAGATATGAGGATATTTCAGATTATCAGAAGGCTTCGGACAGTTTCAGATTTATAGCGAATTGTAAAAGTAAAATTTTAAGCTTGGCGATATTTATATACACTCATTTGCAAAAAAAACGGGCACCTAAGCAATGAACCATTTCAAATGTTAATATTTCTTTGTTTGATAATTATAGGTAGTTTTATCCACACAATTTGGTAAATTAATAAGAAAATAATCGTTTTCATCAGTATTTCATAAAATTTAGATACAATTTATGGGAAATAATGCTAAACCTCGCTAGTAGTGTATATTCGCTAGTAGTGCATATGCTCATGAAGTAAAAATAAAAAAGTTTTTTTGTTTGTTTTTCTTTAATAAAGTAAAAGCAGATAAATGTTTAGTATCGAGTGTGACCCCCTCTAGCTAAAATCACAGCTTGAATTCGTCTGGGCATGCTAGCGAGTATATCCCGGATACTTGCTTGCGGAATACGTTCCCACTCCGCAGTAATCACATTCTTCAGCTCTCTGATGGTCTGCGGAGCCGGGTGTACTGATCTCACACGCCGTTTCAGAACGTCCCAGACATGCTCTATGGGATTGAGGTCGGGACTTCGAGCTGGCCAATCCAAACGACGAATGCCGACCTCTTGCACATACGCATTAACATCGCGGGATCGGTGGGCGCGAGCATTGTCGTCCATAAAAATCGAGTCTTCACCTAGAGCGGCCAATGCGGGTTGTGCATGAGAAATTAGAACTTCCGTTATGTATCGATGCCCAGTCAGTGAGCCGTTTTCAATGAAGACTAACTCTGTACGATCCATTGAATTTATTCCTGCCCAAAACATAACAGAGCCCCCACCATAAGGTGTGATTTCTTCGAAACATGCCTCTGCAAAGCGTTCTCCTTGTCTTCTTAGCACTCGCCGACGTCGATCTTCACCGAACAGAGATATCCTGGCTTCATCAGAGAACAAAACCCTATTCCAATCGTCTTGAGTCCATGATTCACAATTTCTAGCGAACCTAAGCCTGTGAACTCTGTGCTCACGGAGTAATTTGGGGCCGCGGGCCGGGCGGTGACTGCGTATATTGGCAGCGAGAAGCCTCCTCCTGACCGTCCATAGACTAATATGCACATTTCTTACTTCTTGGAGGTTGTTCTTAAGATCCACATACGAAGATTTGCGATTTCTCAATGCGCGACTCACAAGAAAACGATCATCCCGTGGTTGGGTACATGGTTTTCTTCCAGAACCAGGCCTTCTCTCGACGGAACCAGTCTCCTGATATCGCTGCCAGGTCCTTTGGACTGTCGAGCGACTAACATTTAGCCTCCTAGCCACGAAACATTGGCTGCAACCCTCTTCAAGCAGCGCGATAATTTTGGTAGCTTTTACCACTTTATCTACCATTTTTGATACAGCCAAACAGCATTAAATAAAGCTTTGACAGTCAAGGATATAAAATTAATCGATAAAAATTGAATAAAAGTTATGAAAGTCGATGTTAACTTCTGGAACTTCGCGCCAAAAATGTAGGATAAAAAGGGGATTTCTGTAAAAATGAACATCAAATGAAAAATTGAATTTAGAACGTACTTTTTTAAATACCACAGCATTTTTAAAACCGGTCAGTAACGTGTACAAACGATTGAAACCTTTTTGGTATTGTATCTTTTTAAATATGAATGAAAATCAAAACCGCCCGTTTTTTTTGCAAATGAGTTTATATAGGTTGTCGGTTCAGCGGATTAAAAGAAAACCTAATATAAATTGTCTCATACAGACAATGATCATAACCAAAATAATTGGAACCTTTTATATTAGATTCGTTAACGGTTTTGGATAGATTTTCATTTCGGATATCCGATTCTCTACCTTGCACCACAGTATGATGAATAAACTATTATAACATGACCATTTATTGAGCTAAAATTTAATTATTGTATCTAGCTAGTATCTATTGTATAGTAGTGGTAGTGGAAGGGGTGATGTAACCACAAAGCCTGCCGCACATCATTGCTCTCTTGTTATTCGGGTCGGCCACCGGTACTTTCTTGTCTTTGGTGACTATAGTTTAACCTTAAAAAATAATTCAATAATTTAATATTTTTTTTTAAATTGCACATTGAAAGACTTAGCAAAATATTAGTATTTAATTTTGATATTATCCGCTAGCAATTATTTGTCGTTGTTCTGAAGCGTGCCAAATTCGTTTTTATATTTACTTTTATAAAACCTTTATACTTTACCTTATTAATATTAGTGCTACACCTTAAGTTTCAGCAATGTAAATATAAAAATGATATTAAGGTATTACCCATATTACGTGACCAGGGAGTTTGCCAAAATGCCACATTTGGTCAAAATTGAGTTGTACACTACGATTGTTATTAATAAAGGGGAGATCAAAAATTGTAAAAAAATGGATCACGTATTATAGGTACTTACCCTAATGTAATTATTTATCTAAATATGTGATAGTGTGGGGATTTATGTTTGGTATTTGTAAATAATTAATTAATGATTTTTAATAAAAAAAACTATTACCGCTAACTATGAATCTAATTAATAATAAGTTTATAATATTTCATATGAATGAATTGACCGGCTATTAGTTTAAATGAAAATACAACGAAGTCAAAAATTTATGTTGAACATATAATATGTATTTACAATATTAATAATGTCACAATAACAGTTGCGTGAATTAGCCATGACACATTTCAAAACAATACGGCAAATCTACTGAAATTTCACAGTTAGGTGGGTAGGTATAGGCTATAAACTATCACACTATTTATTGTAAGATAAATAACTTGATAGTTTATAGGAAGTAAAGTTTCATTGCCGTGTATCTCGGCCGATTGCGACCGCGCGCGATCGATCGCGTATGACTGTCGCATCCGGCCGATGCGACAATAGTCAAAGTATGAAATGTGCGTCGTTTCTGAGGATCGCGACAAATGACGTAAACCTTTGCCGTACATTTCCATACATTGGCTGTTATAGCATGAGCCGCGCGTGACGGTCGCCCGCGATCGATCGCGATGCACGGAAATGAACTTTAATTAATTATGACTGTAATCTTTTTTGCAAATACATATATATGCTTAATTGAATGGATTTTGTTGAAATTTTTATAAGTAGATATCAGAACGGTTAGTATAGATTATTATGATATTTGCCACAAAAGTATAGCAGTAAAGAGCTGTTTAAAAAAAATATACAGTTACAACAAACTAGGTTATTTAAATTTCAACAAAAAAATCTCAGTGGTCATCAATTAGTGGTAGGACCACGCTGTTGACAATTTTCTGTCCACAGCCGCAGGTTGGTCCATCCGGGTAGTACCACACTCGCAACAGATCGACATCTGAGCAATAGCAACGTGCTGTTGCGTTCCGTTCGGTGAGTGAGAGAGCCGGAAGCCGAATTGGGTGGGTTTGGGGTTTGTATTGGTAAACAGCGGCCTTGGCTTTAGTATGCAAAGGTCTATGGGCGGCAGTAACACTTACCATCAGGTGTGCTGCCTGTTCGTTTGCCACCATAAGTATAAAAAAAAAACCGGAGGTGTCAAGGGACACCCGGATGGAACGAAGTTCTATTTTAATTATATAATTTTTTTCTGCCTTAAGCGATTTTTATCGTTATATTTTAGCCAATTTGCAAAATATCTTTATAAATTATAGCCTATGTGTTATTCTGATGTGCAAGCTATATTACTATAAATTTCATCAAAATCCATTCAGTAGTTTTTACGTGAAAGAGCAACAAACATGTTCACATCCATACATTATTACAAACTTTCACGTTTATAATATTAATAATAGGATATACAATTCCACTAGACTACCATAACTTTTCGGCCCCGAGCTCGAACGCGAGCCGGCCACGCGGCCCGGTCACGGGCGAAAATAATTTCGTTGCGCATTATTTTGATTTTGCTATATCTCTTAAGGTATTGATTTAATTTGCATGGTCTGAAGGAAAAAAAATATCTTCATGAAATGCTCAAGCCAACTAATGTATTTAAAATGATAAGGATTAATACAGTATTTGTGTAAATAGCTTTTCAATTACTGTTTTATAATAGAACATTTTTTAAAGTATTAAAATGGATATAGTATGTTATCCTTAAGAGATAGATATATACCATCGCGGACTTTTTTGTAGGCCTTTTTAAGCTGTATAATACTGTAGTACTTTATTTTGATCTATTTCGTAGGGTTCAGCCAGCGTTTGCAATGTAAGCGCAAAATAATGTGTTTATTTACGACATCACATTAGAAACCTCTAAAATTATCAGTGTTTCTCTAGTACATTATGCATATATTATACATATAAACCTTCCTCTTGAATCACTCTATCTATAAAAAAAATCCTCGCGACACCACACTGTTCAATGCGAAATAGAAATGAAAATATCTGGCTTGCTTTCTATAAGAGAACCGACGAGCGACGCGGCACAGCTTACAATAGCTTACTATAGCAAAAAGTGTCGTGACAACTTTTCGTAAGAATTTTTTCCGTCTAGCCCCCTTCACAACGCGCGATAAGGAACTTCGTTCCAAAAAAAATCTAGTTTATAAATACATATAAATGCAGCTGATATAAAATAAAGATATTATTAGTAATATGTATATTTTTATTGAGACAAAAAATTATGTGACAGCCATGACATGTGAGAGGGAGAGAGCGCAAAAAATGCCACAATGAAAGCAATATTATTTTGAAATTTAAGTAGTTAACGTAACGTCGTAAGCTTCTTGAAGGCAGATAATCATCGCCACGTCAAGCAATTAGGCGATTACAATTTGGATCGGTATATTCTTCAGCCGATTTCTACGATTTTCGCGTTGCTCGAATTCAGCTACTGACGTCGAAAATATCTCTTACGTGCAGCAAATGCTTATTGCTAGTGGTGGCAAATGATCAAACAACACACCTGATGGTAAGTGTCCCTGCCGCCCATGGACATTTGAAATATCAAGAGTATAACAGTTGGGTATGCAGAAAAGAGTATGATATAGGTATGCGTCCGATATATCAAAACGAATCTGAAATCGGATTTCAGTCAGAAATCGTATCGTATCGATATTCAACACTATACAAACTGATTTTAGAAAACGTATTTCGGCAGAAACTAAATCAACACATATCAAAACAAAACGACGAAAACGCAAACTAATAATAAATCTAATCATCGCGCAATCGTTTTCTATTGCTAGTTTTGCAAACCAAACCAATATTTGAAAACTTACTAACTATCTCTTTCACTCCGCTAAGCGATCGCTTAGTCAGAATGAGAAAAAGCGAATTTCATTAAAATTCGCCTCCTTTCATTCTAACTAAGCGATCGTTTAGTGCATTGAAAGAGATGAAGCGAATTGTCATCTGTTTTGGAATTTGGCGGTTTCTAAGAAACTCAGAATGGCAGATGGAAACTAAACAGAATTACAAGAGTCAGGGAATAAGATCTATATTAGAATGCAACTACTTCCATGATAATATTACACAATACTTAATGATAGTAGTTTAAGTTTTGTGTTTGTTAAATAGATTTTTGAATTATGGGAGAGTTTTTGCACACTTGACCTTGGTGACACGTGCGGTGTGCGCGTAATGTTATTTTTGTGATCTCGTGAACTATATAATTAGATAGGTATTTTACGATTCAATACTATACTAACGTATGTTAGTATCATACATACGATTTGATGATAAATAAGAAATAACTATTTAATGTAAAAAGGTAAGATTTTCGCTTCATAATCGGGATTAATAAAAAAAAACCATACAAAAAAAATGTACATTATATAATCTAATCATGAAATCATTGTAAATATGACGATTTTTAAATACGCAAGAAAGTTTTGTATCATATCCAAAACAAAACATTTTTGCTAGTCTAGTACTCTAGTTAAGCCTAGATAAAGCATGAAGGAAAATCGTACACCTAAATCCAATCAACAAAGAAATTATAGAAAAATTATTTGAATGCGTTCGTTCGATTGCGTTTTTCGTTTGCTACGCTAAAATAACTAAAAACACCGAATATCGATCGAAACTAAAGTAAACCCGCTCCGTCAACCGCTCTGGAAATCGATTTCTGAAATCGGTTTTTAAAATCGATTTAAATATCAGAAATCGAATTTGTATCGGTTTGCGTAAAAATCTGAAAACGCCCATCTCTAGTATGATAGTAAAATTAATGCGGTCGAAATGCGATCTCTGCGGAAAATCTGTGGAGTTAGGCTGACCGACCGCATTCGTAACGACGACGTAAGAGAGCGAGTAGGTATGAAAAAGAGTATTGGTGTAAAGATGCGAAAGGGAATGCTCCGATGGTTCGGACATGTGGAAAGAATGCCGAACGAACGCCTGGTTAAGAAGGTATACAATGCGAAAGTGGAAGGATGTAGGTACCGAGGGAGACCGAGACTAACCTACCTAGACCAGATCGGTCATG
This sequence comes from Lymantria monacha, assembly GCA_905163515.2. Lineage (NCBI taxonomy): Eukaryota > Metazoa > Arthropoda > Insecta > Lepidoptera > Erebidae > Lymantria > Lymantria monacha. Next base: position 9,629,433 of record LR991081.1, on the reverse strand, counting down.
TACTGAAGGAAGGTGGAGTCAAGAGTCTCCGAAACCGGCGAGCGTGTATGAAGAGAATTATGAATGTTGAGGAAGCGAGTGAAGTATGCAGAGATAGAGTTCTCTGGCACTCTGTTCTCTCTGTCTACCCTGCAAGGGATATGGCGTGATGATATGTATGTATGTATGTATAACTAGGCCGCTGCCTACCAATGTAAACCCCAAACCCACCCAATTGGGCTTCCGGCTCTCTCGCTTCCCGAACGAAGCGCAATAGCGCATTGCCATTACTCATAAGTCGATCTTCTGCGAGAGTGTGGTACTACCCCGGACGGATCGGCCCGCGGCTGCAGACAGAGAACTGTCAACAGCGTGATCCTACCACTAATTAAGTAAACGGTATATAAAATCTTTTTGCATCAAAGTATAAATAAATATCTGAAAGTTAGAAAAGAAAATATACATGAATTAAATATTAACTGTTTAAAGATTAAAATGTTTAAGCCAGAATGACTATGATTAAAAAAAAAGTAATAGTGCCTATAAACCATAGATAAATAATTTAAAAAAGTAATTGTTATTTCAAAGCGCGGGTAGATTGTAAATTAAAAAATAGTTTGTAAATTAAATACTTGTATTATCATAGACCATATAATAGGGGTGCTTTAGAATATTAAATTATTCATATTTTTCAAATTTTATTTTGATATTCCAAAATATTATTGTTATATTATACTATAAATATCTCGAACTATGACTTGTATGATTACAGTAATCCCCGAGTTACAATAGTAAATTGACTGACGTAGGTATTCCCTTTATCACTAACATCGCAAAAATTTAGGGCAATATTTGAGCCAATTTAAATATCACTGATATATATTGAATGATACATTACATCATTCAATTATTGTTCTTACGTTGACTTTTGACGGGAATCTGAAAACGTCATGTGGTGCTCTTGTATTATATTCGATATCTTAGTGTTTTAATGTGTTATATTAGATAATTTTGATGGCATTTTATGTAATATGATGCTGCGGAACTACTGGGATGTAGTGAATATAATATAAAAGTGCTTTACAACGTTTTCGTTTTTCATCAAAATTCCCACAAGATACCATTAACAGTGTGGCCATTGCACTGTTAATGGCGACAATTTGACTTAGACAATGACTAACCTGAAAGACTAAAAACGTGAAAATATTTATAACTTGACACTGGCAACAATGGCTCGTATAAGTAGCTGATTACCAATATATAAGAAGAAGAATGTTCTTACGTTTCATGTACATTGCCTCAGGTGTTCCCTAATATTTTGTTGTTGGTATTTAAATAGCTGTTGTAAGTAGACATGCAAACCTGGTATTATTTTTTCCCTTTGGTAGTAGATGAGCTAATAGGCTCATTTCATGGCGAATGGTCGCTGTTGTTCAGGGGCCTTAGCAGTACCAGGGATATAACCAAGTTTCTCACTGCGTTAGAGTTAGTGTCTCCCATTTAATCAATATTGGGTTTACCAATTGTAAGGCGCGTTCATTAATTACGTGAATTTTATCCCGTCGCTCCCCTTATGAGAAGTCGTCAGATTTGTCTTCCTACCCTAATCACCCGTTAGATCTTTCAAAATGTGTATTTTGTGTATAAATGCGTCTTATTTAATTAAAAATAAATATTTTATTATTTTCATTAAAAGTACTAAAGACATTATTTGACGCTGTTTAGATCATAACCTAAAATCGCAGCTGTAAAATTAAATAATACTTGTACACTACTAAAATGAATATATTCTAATTCAATCCATGGAGACTAACTATGATTTTGTCACACTTTTCCACCATTTTTGCCCGAAATAAATTGCATGATATTTGTCTCTCTCCCACACATGAGATTTAATCCCATCCGGAGTTAGAGCTCCTCACGTAATTAATGGACGCCCTCTAAATATAAATAAAAAAATGTATATATTATTATCATATACATATAATATATTACTAATGGTTGGCATTATATAGTTTATTGTTGCTAGCTATAATTAGCGGTTTTAATAAAACAATATTTTTAATCCATTCGTATGCGAAATAAGCGCTTTATTTTAAATAAATTTGTTCATAGCATATAAACTAATTGTTTTATACATGTATTAGTTTGTTTTTGTATTTTTTATGTTAAACTTATAGTTGCTTGAGTTTAATCAAAGAAGACTGCGAGTTTTTTTTAGATCAGAAAGTATTTTTTTACGGATTACAAGTAATATAACTAAAATTATCACTAATACTATATGCAGATCCTTTCTGTTCACGGGATCTTTCATAAAAAGATGTCCTCACCTTTGGGACACTTAAACGGGTCATGGTATTTAGATAAATTTAATCCAAAATGGTGGGATGGGATATCTACCAGTACACTTCAAGTCTGCAAATAGCATAAAATTATTGCGTGTTAATATTTTCTTAAATCTATCCCTGGGGTTGGTTGGCAGACAGTCACTTGCCAATTCCACAAATGCACAAAACGGACGCCATAGGCACAGAAGCCTTATGGGGAACAGGGAACGACATTGATATGAATGGCTAAAGGTATAGGTCGAATGTTTAGTTTTCGTTCACTGCCGAATTTCGTAATAGATCCTGTAGTCTTCACGAAATCAAGGATTTAGAGGCGAAATACCTCCAATCTCAGTTTTGGAAATGGAATTTTGAGGTCGATAGTTTTATATTTATTCTACTGCACCAACGATCCAATCTGTTATCAGTGTTACTTTCGCTTTTTTTTTAAATATCGCTCAAGTGGCTATGGGTGTTAGTTTTGCTTGTCTTTTGTAAACCTAGCTACGTTTTATATAAACATGTAAACAACGCTTCGATACCTAGTTGTTATTTTGTCTATTGTACATTTCAAACAGATTATAAATATTTTTATTGAGTCTCGTTATATTGTTTTACTATATACTACCAATCCCCCGCCTGTTTCCTTCCTTTTCGGATAAGTAATCAACAATATATCATATAGGTACTAAAACCTTCTCCGAAACACGCTGCATCTTCATCATCTCAGCTGATATATGTCACTGTTGGGCTCGAGCCTCCACTGCAATGGGAGGGAAAATGACCTACTACACCACGTAGGTCAGACGTGTTGATATAAGGTTTTGTTTCGAGTTTTCCTTCTCTTGCATAGATGTTACATGCGTTTTTGTATCCTTAAGTCGTCTCTTATGATTACCCACGTGTAAGATAGGGGGTGGTGAGTTGTATTCTTACTCCGTCACCACACGGAGAGCGCTGCTTTTTATGGTATAAGTATTATTCTCATTGGTTCAGTAGTTTTCGTAGTATAACCGAATAAATCGGGTGATCGGACCGGGGAATAGTCCGGTCACCCGACGTGAGGCCACCGCGTGAGGACGACGCCCCGACGGCGAAAGCTGCCAGGGCGTCGACTCGAGAGGAACCCGCGAGGGTAAACCGCGGGGCGGGACACCGAAGACAAAGATCGGGTACCGGTGGCCCGTTCGCACGGCGAAGAGTGGAGTTTGCATGGTGGGCCTATGGGGTCGCGCGCCGCCTCCTTCGTCATCCCGGACTGATTTGGCGGAGGCGAGACGCATCCATAGTCCACCGCAAAAAAAATCATAACCGAATAAAAAAAAACCGGCTCTCCATTTATAGTTTTTTATATATTTGTTGCTTTTGTAGTTTAAAGAATCACATAAAATATTATACAATTATGGACACCTCATCCATTATTTATTTAAATACATATATGTATCTATTATCTATTTAATGAGGGAAGTTCATAATCTGTTTTTACTGGGGTGAAAACCTATTGAGGCATAGACGAGAATTTATATGATCCCTTTTTCTTGAATGTGGTAAATGTCGATGGACTTCACAGGTTTCTGCTACTGTGAGCTAGGATTTGGGTCTTCGGCCGTCTCGCTTACCGAATGACAGCAGCTAATTGCTACTGCTTAAATTTCTGATTGTAGTTTACTGTGAGAGTTTGATAGTAGGTACCTAATCCTGGCGAGCCGGATGTTTATAGCTGCAGGCAGAAATTTGTCAACAGCGTGAACACTAGTGATCTCGTACCTATTGAAACCTACTGTGGAAACAGATTTGGGTATACATTGTCCTATCTCTCGTCTTGAGTAAATATTGTTGCAAAACTAGTGTTGCTGCAGAAATGAAGTTTAGGATCTGCATACGGATAGTGGATTAATATTATACTGGATACATTTACGTTTCGGGTATGAAACTATTTTTTTTTTATTGCTTAATTGCTTATGGTGGCAAACAAGCAAGCAGTACACCTGATGGTAAGTGTTACTGCCGCCCATGGGCTTTCGCAATACCCAGGGTGTATTTAGGCCACTGCTTACCAATACAAACCCCAAGCTTTATCTTGTTGGGCGTCCGGCTTCCCCGCTCACCGAACCAAGCGCAACAGCACATTACCATTACTCAGACGTCGATCGTCTGCGACAGTGTGGTACTACACGGATGAACCGGCCCGCGGCTGCAGACAAAACTGTCAACAGCATGGTCCTTCCACTAAAAAGCCGATGCCGTTTTGGTAGCAAATATTTGATTTCTTAAGAGTAGTAATAATTTTGATATTTGATTCATAATGCCAAGTATAGTGATTATCGTATTATTCCCGATTCAGCTAGTTGTAAGACCCCGAGAAATCGTAACGCGTGTTTTTGGAGTTTACTCCTTAAGAATCGATTTTCATATAAGGCACCCGGTATGAGAAAAATTTGAGGAGTAAAATCTAGTGATCGAATGACCGCGTTACGTTTTTGGTGCGCAACCTATTCTGCGCACCTTTCACTTTCTGACGTGAGATAATACTTCACTGGACAGTTTTAATAAATTTAAATAAAAAAATATATATATTATTTTTAGTCAAATGAGCTTTCTTTGCACCTGTTTTGATAATCGTACTTAAGGAGTAAACTCCAGTCGTGCGTCGGAGCTGACACACACACTTTTTTTTCATTTGAAATATCCGATAGTTTTCCTAATCGAAACTATCAGACAAGGTTTGCCGTTAAAACCTGCATGTGATGATTACGAGGGCACACCCAGATTATAGAATACTGTGCATGATAATGGTTGTAATATAATTTAATCATTAACCTAAACGATGTTAGTTACTTTGATATTAATATACCGTTTGTCAATGTCCTGATAATAATATATTGATATCTTCTTTGTTAGAATTCTAAAAAACACAATTTTGCCTTTAAGAGATTACGATCAAAATTATATGCACGTAAAAAATATTATATTTATTTTTGCATTTAACAACAAAATAAATTGCAATATCATAAAATCAAATTTACAATACCATTAGCAGTATTATGATAATGATTATATATTATCGTTTTATCGTATAAAATGATAATGTAATCTTATCGAAGATGAAATTATGGTAAATAGAAGGCGACGTTATTAAGTTGTGCAGAGAGTTTTTGTTCCTGTTCTGTGCCGCGTGTGTTTATCAAACTCTCATTGTGCATTTTCAAACAAGCTTATCGAACAGTAAGGTAAGTGGTAGTTATTGTTCGTGTACAATATTTATCTATCAGCTGATAGTGTTAGAATCGGACAGATGTGGCGCCAAGGGCACTAAAGATATATTTGATAGTTGCGAATTTACTTTCCCTGTCTAAATTTTATTTAAATATTAAAAAAGAATTTTACTTTTGGAAGGTAGTAGGTATATTTAAGTTTTTGTGTCTAATGCTGGAATAACTGAGTTTGGATGGTTGAGGTTTGGATTGAAACATTTAATTCATATTGAATATCCATAATTGATTTGCAGTTATTTATCTATGAAGATTGCGCAACTTGATATCAATAAATGGTTACTGTCATTCTAAGTTCTAGAAACCGTTTTTTTTTTTGCGGTGGGCTATGGTGGGGTCACGTCCCGTCAAATCGGTCCGGAGCGACGGAAGAGGCGGCGCGCGACCCCATAGACCCACCCTGCAATGCGCCTCTCTTAGCCATGCGAGTGGGCCACCGGTACCCGATCTTTGTCTTCGGTGGCCTGTCCAGCGGTTTATCCTCGCGGGTTTCTCTTGAGTCGAAATTCTTGAAACCATAGACATTTTTTTTTTGGTTCTTTTCGTCCATTCGGACAGGCAAAGGGATCAATGCCCATACAGCCAACTCTTATTTAATTATTTTTCATATATTGTTCATCATTTCATCATATTATGTAGCCTTAATAGTCCTTGTCTGTCAGTAAGTCAAGTCGTTACCATTAATCGGGTGCTGATAACCTAATCAATGATTTTCTTTGGGAATTTTGGGCAAATATGAAAATACACGTAAACCACTACTATGCCATATTCACTACACTTCAGCACTTTAACTGTACCATATTGCATAAAATACCAGCAAAATTATTCAATATAACACCACAAAACACTAAAGAAATGAATATAATACAAGAGCGTGACATGACATTACCTCATTCGCGCCAAAACGCCGAAACCATAGACCATTAATGTACTTCTTGTAAGATTTTTCTTTTGAAGCCTGAAGGCTTTTAGCTGAAGACATTTACCTATATGCTGATATATAGATATATGATATGTAACTCGGAATATATATAATTGAGGCATATACATATTTTTAGGACTGCAATACTTACAGGTGATAATTGCGCTGAGATAATGGCTAAATTCTTTAAGTCCATTTTCCAAACAACGGATAAGAGGAAGGAGGAGGAAGTAGATGATGAAAAGAATGTCACTCCACCTGGATCTAAGAGACAACTGTCTATATCAAGATCAGGTAGAATGAAGCAGGCAAACAAGAAGAGACATTCGTTGACATTGGAATTATATGGAGATGTAAGTTTTTAAATATTATTATTTATTTATTTAATTTTTATATTGTATTTATTATCATAAGAGTAGCTGGTGAGAGAGGTATAATAAGCAAAAGCGTAATACATTTGACCCATCGGGATAGAGCCCTCAGCGCTCACCTATAGTCCGGGTAAAGTTGTCATAGCCATCTGAGGCTCGGGCGATCGGACCGGGGATTAGTCTGGTCGCCCTCGGAGCGAGGCCACCGCGTGAGGACGGCGCCCGACGGTGCAAACTGTCCGGGCGTCGATATGAGAAGAAACCATTGAGGGTAGACCGCCGGGTGGGCCACTGAATGAAAAGACAGCGTACCAGTGACCCACCCGCACGGCGTCGAGAGGTATTTTGTAGGGTGGGTCTACGGGGTCTTGCGCTGCTTTTCCTGTCGCCCCGGATGGATTAGCGGGGTTTGACGTAACGTAGCCCGCCGCCAAAAAAAAACCATCTGAGGCTAACAACAAAAAAAAACATTAGACCTAGGTGTCTTTTAAGTCATAATTACGTAGTAGTCCTGCTTCTATTGAGGTCTACTAATAAAAGTTACAGTATAGATGACGAATGATTTTTTTATAGTTCCATACCTGTTGACCATATTATGATATTAATTGCCATATTACCTTAGTCTAGCCTTAGTTTTATGTAATAGAGGGCGAGTTTATTGTCATTAATTGGGCATATCTCAAAACTTCGAGATAATCTGTAGAAAACTCCCAATGTCACGTTTTGCTTTACTCGACAACGTTTCGTTTTTTTAAACATATGTCTATACATACATATATTATATATAGTGTGTGATATAAAACTAGATTGAAAATAAAGTGACTCTATTACTTTTTAGAAATGGTTTTGAATGCATGTAGCTGATATTTAAAATGATGGTTTGGGCAAAATATTGAATTGTCCTGGACTGTAGTAATAAGCCAGACAGTCCTTCCGTGACCATGATCACTGTAAACTGTTCGAAACGTTGGGAAATTAAAAATCAAATACAAACGCGATAGAATCCGTAAAAGTAGTTTTATTTCAAATTTAGAAATTATTAAAAAAAAGGCAAATTTTAGTTAATTTTGATTACAATGCATTGCTGTTTTGTCGGTAAAGTAGGTAGTCCGTTATCAATAAGATATCGAAATTAAACATGGCAACCAAACAATACCGCTCACATTATGATTTATAAATTAGTTTATATAATTTATTCTTTATCTATATTTTGATGCTATCTGTAGTGAGACTACATTATGCATAGATTTTATAGATCTGTAGCCGTCATAAAGAAATAAAAAGCATTATGTGATCAATTATTTTAAATTTACATTTCAAATTATAATTGACTGCACAGATGGCGTGACCGTAATCAAAATTAATACCTTTTTAAGAAAACATTTTCTTAACAGGAACATAATCGCTGAAACGAAAAAAGAATATAATTTATATACTTTTAGCTCATTATTTGTGCATTTTGCGGTTCGCCGTTGGCGTAGTGGTTAACATATCGACCTACCTTGCCAGTGTCGTGGGTTCAATTCCTACGTAGCACAATACTTTGTGCAATCCATAAATTGTTGTTCTAAGTCTGGATATTATTTGTGTCCGTTAAAATGAATGTTTGTAAAGTCCCACCGCATTACAAGGATTATTTTCTTAGTGACGATTGTTCTCTTTTTTTTAATCAAAAAAACATTTCTTTGTTTTATTTCATATAGGAATTATGAAATTATTTTACACTTTTTGAAATATCTAAGACCCAGTAAAACGCTATTTACATTATTAAACGTTATCCACCTACTTTCCAGATAATGATTCATTTCAGCTCATATATGTTCCAGTGTTGGGCTCAAGGCTTCCTCATAATGGAAGGGAAATTGACCTACTATACCACGCTGGTCAAGCGTGAGAGTTTTGTCTCGAGTTTTCCTTCCCTGGCATAGAAGTTATATGCGTTTTATATTCCTTAGTCGTCTCTTATGATCACCCACGGGTAAGATAGGGGGTGGTGAATTGATAGATAGTATTTACATAAATAATAAGAATATAATAGTAAAAAATAGATATATATATAAGAAAAACTTTTTCATTTTGTTCTTTCTGCCTACTCTGCAAGGGATATGGCGTGATGATATGTATGTATGTATGTATAAAAATCTTTTACCGTGTGGTGACAGAGTAAGAATACAATTCACCACCCGCTATCTTACCCGTGGGTGATCATAAGAGACGACTAAGGGATATAAAATGTATATAACATCTATGCAAGAGAAGGAAAACTCGAAACAAAATCCTATACCCATACGCCTGACGAGCTTTTTTTTGTGTCTGTCTTTTAGGTGTCATGGCTGTCACAGTTTAACCCGGACTATGGGTGAGCGCTGAGGGCTCTCAACCCGGGCCTGACCAGCGTGGTATAGTAGGTCAATTTCCTTCCTATTATGGAGGAGGCTCGAGCCCAACAGATATGGGCTGAGATGATGATAAGAAAAAAATGGCACTCGGGGACTGCCGCGGTAAAGCTATATGGCATATCATTTTTATCAACTTATGCAATTAGAATTATTTATTAATTTTTTATTTATGCAGTATTTTTTTTTATATTAATTAAAGTTTTTTTTCTTTGATATTAATTCAAGTTACACCTGTTTATTAAAACTACCAATTTATTAAAACATTTAAAGTACACGTTTTTAAACTGTTTTATTTATAATATTATTAAATTGCAACTGTTTATTTATAATATTATTAATTGGCTGCACAGATGGCGTAGTGGTTAAGATATCGACCTTCCGTGCCAGTGCCGTGGGTTCGATTCCCACGCAGCACAATACTTTGTGTGATCCACAAAGTGCCTGCGTATAGTCAGTGCAAAATTAACTGCTGCTTTTCAACCATACAATCTTAGGTTTTATTTTCGTTACGGAATTTCGTGATTCGGTCGCCGCGCTCAAAGCCTAGCATAAAAGCTATGCAATAGTTTAATAATAATAAAAAGTATTTCCTTTATCGACTGGTATTTGGCAATAGTACTACTATAGTGGAAGAATATTCAGAGCTGTAATAGATCATTCATAACTACCTATATGATTCATAGTATAACTTTTTTTTAAAGATTGTTCGCCCCGCACTAAAGATATTGTCCTTGTATTGTCTTTACAAATACATGATTACTGGCACAAATTAGGTACACCCAAACTCTGAACAATATGTAGATCACACGAAATATTGTCCTGCATGGAAATCGAACCTGTAGTACTGGCTGGTCACCCAGCAACTAATACCACGGGCCCGACGGTGTACTATTATTATAGATATTTCAAATATCTTGGTTAACATAACAAATATTGCAGTGTGGTAGTAGTTGCGAATACTACAAACACTTTAATCGTGGATGTCGTAAGAGACGATTGAGCGTTTTATATTGACCTGGGCCAACTTCACTTGATGCCTGCTGGTCAACAAATACATTATCAAGGAGGTTTGACGTCAGGCGCGCGGCCGGTCATAAAACTACTGCAAATAACTTTTGCGATATGTACGATAGAAAGAAGAGTATATAATTCGTCAACCCAAGTAATTGGGATAAGAGCAGGATAATGATGATTATGAATGTTCTGTTTAAAGATTACATTATTCGAAATACTCTCACGTATGGTAGTGAAAGTTGGATTTGGCAGGGCAGACATGAAAGTAGAATAAATGCTGTAGAGATGAGAGCTCTTCGTAGTATGTGTGATGTAAGTATGAAAGATAAAATTAGGAATAATGTTATAAGAGAGCGCTATGTTGTCAATGAAGAAGTAGTGATAAAGATGAAAAAGGGTATGCTAAGGTGGTTTGGACATTTAGAAAGAATGAGTGACGAGAGGTTGATGAAGCAAATATATAAAGCAAGCGTGAATGGGACCAATACAAGAGAAAGACCACGTCATGCTTTTCTGCACCAAATTGGCGATGTGTTGACGAGAGGTCATATTAAGAGTATGCGTACCTAACCGTAGAGCATGCATGAAGACTATTATGAGCGTAAATGAAGCGATGGATGTATGCCAGGATCGTGGTTTATGGCAATCCGTAGTCTCTACCTATCCCTCTGGGAAACAGGCGTGAGACTATGTATGTATGCATGTATTATTCGAAATACATCGTAGTGATGAACATTTTGTAATAACAGAGTCGGTAGATTTACTTATGTACTTACCTAATAAGATTAAGTATCATCATCTTAGAATTGAAATATCCACATATATCGCACGCTTTTAGATAAGATTATAAGGATATCTATTAATGACACTTCATCGTTTCTCTGTCTGATATAAGCACATAAACTTAGTCTGTTCATGTAATCATATGAAACTGAAGGGTATTTACCCTAATTTTTACTCAATTTCTTTTGGCATCACTCTGCAAATCAGGATTATATCAGGTAGAGAAATATCGAGTATAGCCTTCTTACCACGCTGAGTGACTTTGAGTCTTTTTCTTAGGCCGACTGGACTGGTTAAAAATGGGATCTCGCAATAAATTGTCAATAGCTTGAATTTTGGTAACGCACTCGATTATACCAAGTGCGTCTCGATTATGTGCAACGAAAATTACGTGTTTAATTAAATGCATGTATTACGTCTCTGCACATCCGTTCGGTTCTTAAGGTGTGACATTAACACCGGATGAAGACGATGCCTCGACGACAAAAGTTGCCGGGGCATCGACTCGCGATGTAACCCGCTGGGCGGGCCATCGAAGACAAGGATCGGGTACTGGTGGCTCCCACTCGCTCAGCGTTAGGAGCTACATTACATGGCGGATCTATGGGGTCGCGCGCCATTCCTTGTGTCGCCCCGATCGGATCCAACGGGGAAGAGAGAATATAAGCTCACAAATGTATACCAATAGTGAGTTCTGCTTAGAAGCATAAGCGTATAGAAATTTATAAGCAATAATCGATCATTTATTTTTCAGACTATAGACATAGATGTTGTTGAAAAACCTACATCAAGGGAATATCACGTCAACAATCCAATGAATCATACAGCACCAGCAGATTTAGGCGATAATCACAACAGATTGGAAAACGATTCAACTGTTAAAAATATACCAGACGAGATAGAAATTGAAAATTCGTTTCAAATAAATCTAGAGAAGAAATTATCAACGCTAGCTGTAGATACTGTCCCCAAGTCCCCCGAGGAAGAAATAGACAACGCGTTTGAAATCATAGACAAATCATAGTGTGAATATAATATAGTTTTTGGAAAGGTCATTATTTTAGACGATGATAAGTGTTAAGTGTATTGAAAATCAGTGATTAAGGTGATGGAAATTTGGAGATACAGGCGTAAGAGAAAATATTTTTTTACAATGTTACTTTAAAATAAATCAATTTAAGTTCGATTAAGAGTCTGAGTACACATAATGGTTTTAGCATACGTATGTATGTATTAGTGATGTGCCGGATATCCGTATCCGTATCCGCGGATATCTGAGGCAAAAAAAAGATCCGTATCCGTGTCCGTATCGGTTATTATTTGGCGGATTTTTACGGATCTATTTACTTTATTAATTTTAAATTTATAAACGAAATTCTTTAAATAGGTAATTAGATAGCAATAAAAAACTATTAAATCCAATACAGATATTTTTTTATTACTTAAAAACAAATATTTGGCTCCTTTATGTTGCAAACTTTACCGTACTTAGTTACTAATGGTAATGGTATGGTAACCTAAAGAAAGATCCACCGCGCAGTACAAGTCGAAACATGTGTCAAGGTCGCGCGTACCGACACTGACTGCGTAAGAAAGTTAAGATCCGTATCCGTATCCGCGGATCTTGACACCAAATATCCGTATTCAGATCCGTATCCGCGGATGTATATTTTTAACGATCCGGCACATCACTAGTATGTATAACAATATAAGATTTTTCTTGTTCTTGTTCTTATTTTTTCTATTGACCATTAGCAATTTATACGAGCTATTGTTGCCAGAGTCGAGTTACAATCTTCTTTACAAATTATCTGTTTCTTCATGTCTTTAGTCTCTTCATATTGGTCATTGTTCGCCAGTAAGTCAAATCGTCGCCATCGACAGTGATATAGCCACACAGTAAACGGTAGCTTCTGGGAATTTTGGTGGAAAACGAAAACTATGTAAAGCACATTTATATCGTATTCACTACATCCCAACAATTCCTTTGCATCACATTACATAAAATGCCATTTAAATTATTTAATATAACACGTCAAAACACTAGATATTAAATATAATACAAGAGCATTAAATTACGCTTTCATGTGCCCGCTCTCTTCTCATTTTTAGCGATGGTTACTATACTACCGGCACGCTATGATGGCCGTTTTGACGTTTGTCTATTCATGAAGTTTCATATTTATAGTAATTACATTTGAAGGAACAAATTGCTGTTCTTTATTGTCTATAGTGACGTGCAGTTAGTCCTAAAATTTATCGAATGTATTATTTTAGGACACAAAATTTATTTATTATATTGATTTCTAAACTATATATATTAGGGTCTCGCGAATATTATTTTTTTATTTTTATAAAATATAATTATTGGTGTACTTATTTACCACATATCTCGGCATTTGTTTTTCGAAATTCAATATTAAAAAGAATGAAATTTAATACGATCGTCACATAGGGTCATTTATATTTTTGTTTTATTATATAGCATTTATATTTTTGTTTTATTAAACCTTTTTAATCAGGTACTACTTGCAATAAAAACTTATAGATTTCATTAACTATATTTTTTTCGAGAATAAATTGACATTTCACATCACTATTGTAATATGTCAAAACGGCCATCCTAGCGTGCCGCAACTTTAGTTGGGATGTTGTGGATATGAAGTTTCGGATACAAATACGGATAGTAAGATAACATTGTACCTACTAGTTTGGGATACGACTATGGATATTAAACTGTTTCGGACTATGAATATGAAATTAGTTTGGACAGATATACATTATTTCGGATAGTTTCGGTTACGGATTTAAAATTTTTAGGGAATTTGAAATAATGCTATTTTTACCAATTTCATTTATTTTATTCATTATTTTATTCTAATTTTTCAACGTTTCGAATACTTTTCTACGTTCATGGTCACGGCAGACCGCGATAAAATTTGTGAATATAGTTTTATTTCAAGTGTGTAATACTCGTGTAAAGATAAGAAATTATATTTAGGTAATTGTGAAAGGAAAATACAAAATTTAATTTATAGGTTAACATTTGGTTAGATACTGCAACGTAATATGTCTCTTTTGGACTTCGCCTATAGGTATCTGAAATTATAAGAAAGTACACCAAATTCGGTTACAATTTCAGATATGCATATTTTAATTTCTGATATCCAAAATTTTCGGATACGGTTACGGAGATTCCATAACACCCCTGGTTGCAAGGCTGTCACGTTTGCATCCAAAGACTAAGGATTGAATGAATTTATTTTATTGGGGATTTGTGACATACACAAGAAGAAAATAGACATAAAATTAGTTAATATTATAGAAGGGATATAGAATGGAATAGATAGGTCTCGTTGTTTGTATTTGTAATTTAAATAGGAATTGTGAAATGTATTTGCAATTATTATAAATAAGAAATATTACATGAGAATCAATGTATCTCTACATAATAATGTCTTTTTTAAAGTCACAAAGTACGTTAGTAAGATTTATATATTAAAAACTCAATTAATGAGATATCTAATAAGTAAATAGAACATAATTTTGATAATGTGACTTATTTATCACTTAATAAATGCTCCAAATTGATATTTCGCTGCAACCATGTCTAATTAATTGCCTATTGACGTCAGTCACAATGAAATTCGTTTTTTGTTGTTTTTTTGTCAAAGTCCAACTGATTATGTATTTGGTAGTGATTAATTGATTATTAACGTCAGCACTAGACGTCAATAAATTGTTAGACGAGTGCATTAGCAATTCCCTGAGATTATAAGTAGCTGCAGTGGAATCTAAATAACTCGAATGTAAGATGAAATGCAAAAAAAAATGTGTTAATTAGGGTTTCAATTTAGCTAGTATTTGGAAATACTAAGGATATGATTGCTAAATTTTTAACTCAGAAAGGTGTGATTTTTAAGTTTCTTATAAAGTTTAGTGAATGTTTTTTCTCATTGTCCGTATACCAAGCGGAAATAATAGATAAGCAGCATCGAACATTCCTTTTAATACTTATTGCTATGAGTTCAGGCAATTTCAAGTATGGCCATTATTATATTTTACTATCTACGACTTAGGGGCCATTCATTAATCACGTGAGGCTTTAAATTGGTCGTTGTTTTGACAAAAATCACGAAATATCACCAATGGAAGGGGGAGGGGGGATTGGTTGGTTATTTAAAAAATGCTAAAAAAAAAGATCACGTGATTAATGGACGGCCCTTGCGTAATAAGTATGTAGGTACTATCAGGGACTACTACCTCGCAGGGAAGTAACGTTTTGTTTGAGTCAAAAAGTCTAAATAATTCGAGATAGAGGCCTATTTAGGGGTCCAGCGGGGGGAATATTTTTTGACATACAGAAGATTACGCCTTAACGAAGTTACAGTTATAAAGATGCCACTGTATCTCAATCATTAGGCAATATCGTGATTAGAAGGTCAGCATTACATGTAAAAATAATGATAATTTACTAATACCAGTTGCGTGTACTTATTATTTAAGTTGTAAAGTATATGTTGATAATAAACCATAAATGTGTATTGAAAATTATAAATCCTAGCTATTAAGCTTACCAAATGAGATTACAATAAACGGTTGTATATTGCTATGTTTTGTGAAAATAAAGACTGATTGTTGAATAATATTATTATTTAATAATAATTACTTGACACAATTTTAGGTACAATTTGATTTATCTACTTGCAAGAAACTAAACACTTTTACAAGAAAAAAGATTTACAAGTAACAAAAACCTAACTGAGTTTTCTTCTTTTTGCTGTTGGCAAGCGTGAATGGGACGAATACAAGAGGATACACGTCATACTTTTCTGCACCAAGTTGGAGATATGTTGACGAGAGGTCTTATTAAGAGTATGCGTAATCGTAGAGCATGCATGAAGACTATTATGAGTGTGAATGAAGCGATGGAGGTATGCCAGTATCGTAGTTTGTGGCAATCCGTAGTCTCTGCGTACCCCTCTGGGAAACAGGTGTGAGGCTATGTATGTATGTATGTATGCTGTTGGCAAGAAGCTACGGATAGTAGCTATTGTTGTGTATATCGATTAAGTGTGTATTTGTAGTTGATATTGCCCTTATCTTTAAAGTCTTTGTTTGTCAGTAAGTCTAGACGTTGACTTTTTATAAATTACCCATTAGTCATTACTTTGTTAGAGTTAATCTAAGGTTATTAAAGCCACGCAATAAGCAACTGGAAAATCAAGCAGTTGTCGTGCCCAATGATTGTCATATCGTTGCGTGATGTAGACTGCCCATTGCCACTTCAACGTGTTAATTCTTCGGCCTATGTGGATTACACCCGTTGTTGTTAGGGTTTTCGTATTGCGACGTTTATCACTTAGAGAATACCGAGCAAAACCCTCTACATAGATCGCTGTGCGACTTTGAGTCTCTTTACATACATACATACATATCATCACGCCATATCCCTTGCAGGGTAGGCAGAGAGAACAGAGTGCCAGAGAACTCTATCTTTGCATACTTCACTCGCTTCCTCAACATTCATAATTCTTTTCATACACGCTCGCCGGTTTCGGAGACTCTTGACTCCACCTTCCTTCAGTACATGACCGATCTGGTCTAGGTAGGTTAGTCTCGGTCTCCCCCGGTACCTACATCCTTCCACTTTCGCATATATATACATATATATATATACACACACACAAAAGTCATCGCTGGTAATATACACAAAATCGGTAAAAAGTGCTAACTATTTAAAAGAAATGATTAATATCAAAAAACAGCGGTTAAATGATAGCAGAACCAGAAAAGCTAATAAATCTACACATAGAAATACTTAGATATTTATATGGGATATTTTTCACACAAATATCAGACGCCAAGGTTACTATAAAAGCAGTTAGCGATAACATGGTATGTTATTAGGTAATTATGTAATTATTTATTGTTTTGTTCATCGCATGATTAAGCCATAATAGTATTCGAATTGAATGTTCTTGGATCAGAGTCTAGAAACCTCGCTTCATTATTCATCTACCGGGCTTTACAACTTTTATGATTTTTGTTGCTATGACGATCAGTTATTTTCATAGCTGTATGGTAGTGGCTACGAATACTACCAACCCTTACTTTTGTTTGTGGTTATCTTAAAAGACGATTAAGAGTCTTATAACGACCTGGGTCAACATCAACTGATGCCGTTTGGTCAACAATTACATTTCCAAGGAGGGTTAACGTCTGGCAGGCGGCCGGTCATAAAACTATTGTCAATTACTTTTACAATATGTAGTATGAAAGAAAAGTACATATTGTATCGACCCCAAGTAATTGTGATAAGAGTAGGAGAATGATGATGTTGCTATGACGATCAGTCCTCAATAATTTATAAAAAAATACTTTAGGATGTAACAAATTGGAATGACGAACGTCATATAGGAGATTGGCACTCCACAAATGTGCTTCAAAATGAAAGACTTTGGATTTTTAGAATTCTTATCCGATATATAATTTGAAGATATATATCAACACGGCTAATATAAAAAGTAGCTTTATGATTATTTTGCGATTGATATCTTTATTGATAATTAAATTTAATTAGACTATGATAATAGCATTACATGTTATCGAAATTACCTGATTATTATATTTGGGCCGTTTGAATGCACTTGCAAACAATATTTATATAAAATATTTACTCCACAAATGCTACCGCATTTACCTTATGGTCTTCATCGTCATTCTCCTACTCTTATCCCAATTACTTGGGGTCGAAACAATATGTACTCTTCTTTCATAGTACATATTGTAAGAGTTATTAGCAATAGTTTTATGACCGGCCGCCTGCCAGACGTCAACCCTCCTTCTTCTTCTTCTTATGTATTGGCAATCAGCTACATATACGAGCTATTGGTGCCAGTGTCAAGTAATAAATATTTTCACGTTTTTAGTCTTTCAAGTCAGTCGTTGTCTAAGTCAAATTGCCACCATTAACAGTGCAATGGCCACACTGTTAATGGTATCTTGTGGGAATTTTGATGGAAAACGAAAACGTTGTAAAGCACTTTTATATGATATTCACTACATCCCAGTATTTCCGCAAATCACATTACATAAAATGCCATCAAAATTATCTAATATAACACGTTAAAACACTAAGATATCGAATATAATACAAGAGCACCACATGACGTTTTCAAATTCCCGTCAAAAGTCCGTCAACCCTCCTTGTGAATGTAATTGTTGACCAAATGACATCAGATAGAGTTGGCCCAGGTCGTCATAAGTCGTCATTTTCTCTGTGGTATCGAATTAAAAATACAATTCACCATCCCATTTCTTCTCCGTGAGTGTTATAAACACGACTAAGATTTATGAAATAACTGATAACATCTCTGCAAAAGAAGGAAAATACCAGCGTGGTTTGTAAATTTCCATTTTATAGCGGCGGAGGCTCGATTTCAACAATTAAACGAGATGATAAAATGAAACGTACTTGTAGATTCTGTGGATCTTACAACATAGAATTTTTACAGTCAGTATATGGAATTAACACATCCACTTATTTGCACTATCGATCAGGTAATACGGACCAAGGGCGACTGGTATCAACCGTGAATGAAGAGTGGATAACCTTTCATTTATCCTGTTTTCTCAAATTAAGTACCTTATTTATAGCTTTTGTTAAAATAAATGGTAGAATACCATGTTTAAATAACACCTACTTCCCAGAATGTGTTCTAATCTTGAATAGTGGTAGGGCCACGCTGTGGACAATTCTCTGTCTACAGCCGCAGGCCGGTCCGTGCAGGGTAGTACCACACTCTCGCAGAAGATCGTCGGCTAAGTAATACCAATGTGCTATTGCGCTTCGTTCGTTGAGCAAGTGAGCCGGAAGCTCAACTGGGGTGGGTTTTGGGGTTTGTATTGGTAGGCAGCAGCCTAGCTATACCCTTGGTATTGCAAAGGTCCATGGGCGGCAGTGACACATACCATCAGGTGTGCTGTCGGCTCTTTTGCCACCATAAGCAATAAAAGAAAAAAAAAACAGCACTATATTTCTGAGAAATGTAAAACAACAATGCAATCACTAATCCACTCAATCTACCAAGCTGTAAGCTTGGAGTAACTATATGTTAATATCAATCTAGGGACATTTATGTGCAACGTGCGGGAATGCGCTCATGGATGTGGTGTTTGAACGAAGCAAAATCATTATCATACATCATCTCAGCGAATATATGTCCCACTATTGGGCTCGAACCTCCATAATGGGAATGAAATTAACCTACTATACCTACCACGCTGGTCAGACGTGTTGGTATAGGGTATTGTTTCGAGTTTTCCTTCTCTTGCCTAGATGTTACCTATATGCGTTTTATATATATTGCGGATTGATAGATTTGGATACGGATATTATAATATAATTATATCCGATTCGGATATGAATTATCCAACAGTTTCGGTTATGGATGTTGGATTTTTAGGGATTTGTAAAAGGAAAATACTAAGTGTGGTGGTTATCGAATATATCCTTTTTGAGAGGCTTACGTTTAAGCTGTCAATTCGACTATTTGAAAGAAAACTATCGACGTCCAAACAATGGCAATGTGCTGTTGTGGTTCGTTCGGTGAGCGAGAGAACGGGCACACAGTGGGCTAAAAATCGAGTTTCATAGTCATAGAAACTTGATTTATTATGTATAGGTAATCTTTTTATGTAGAAATGGGTTCTCCTGATCATTACTAAATTATAAAATGTTATATGAGATAATTTGGTCTACAATTAAACGGTATATATTTTTTTTTTGGAAAAAAATGTATGAAGCTAACACGAAAAATGAGGATATCTCTGAAATCGCAAGGCTGGCCGCTATATCCTCGCAGATGTATATAGTAAAATTCCGTGTGGTGACGGAGTAAGAATACAATTCACCATCGCATATCTTACCCGTGGGCTATGGTACGAGACGACTGAGGTATATATAACGCATATAACATCTATGCGAGAGAAGGAAAACTCGAAACAAAACCCTATACCAACACATCTGACCAAAGTGGTATAGTAGGTCAATTACACTCCCATTATGAAAAAGGCTCGAGTCCAACAGTGGGACATATATGAGCTGAGATGATGCTGATGATAGTAAAATTTATTTATGATTTTTTGACATAATTCGTATTACGGTAGCGTTTGCTATATTGTTTTTAAAATCGTCGAATTTTTAAATTTTTGTATTCGTTGATAGCTACTTTTACTTGTATTTTTATTTGATCATCACCATCACCACAGCCCATAAATATCCCACTGCTGGGCTCAGGCCCCCTCCGTAATGGGAGGGAAATTAACCTACTATACCGCGCTGGTCAGACGTGTTGGTATAGGGTTTTGTTTCGAGTTTTCCTTCTCTCGTATACATGTTATATGCGTTTCATATCCCTTAGCCGTCTCGTACGATGAACTACGGGTAAGATATGGGGTGGTGAATAATATTCTTACTCCGTCATCACACGGAAAATGTTATTTTAATTGATAATAACGATTAAATTCTTCAAATATACATGAATCTAAGGATGATAATCCAAATTCATATAGAGCAGAAGACTGACCAGAGACACTTTCTTTGACGTAACGCTATTTAGGTATATTATTCATTTCTCTAGACTTAGCCAAACACAGGTAACAAGCAGCACTTGATTTGACATCAGAAAAATATGTACAAATTTTACCGTCTATCATTGTCATCAATAATTGGTGACTGACCTCATTTGCTTTGCATTTTTTGGGGAACAGTGCTTTGTTTGTTATCTATCCTAGTTTTTTCATTCAGGACAATGTCTTTACTCTCCTTTACGAAACTAAACCGCACTAGACTACAATATTTAAATGAGGAGGGTTTTGGATTCGTCTTGTCACTGTCCATTTTCTGTTTATATCGACTTTGGTGATAAAAGGATCGTCAAATCCCCACGTTGTTAATAACATCAATTTCTGGTCTTGCATCCTAATCATCATCATTCTCCTACTCTTATCCCAATTAGGTACTTGGGATCGACACAATATGTACTCTTCTTTCCATAGTAGACATTGTAAAAGTTATTGGCAATAGTTTTATGACCGGCCGCTTGCCAGACGTCAAGGTCCTTACTTAAGGGTACCTTAGGAATCTAATTGTTGACCAAACGGCATCAGATGGAGTTGGCCCAGGTGGATATAAGGCTCTTAGTCGTCTTTTGCGACATCCACGACTCGTGGACCACGAGCAAAGTAAGACATCTTGTATCCTAATAGCACCAGGAAGATTTTCCAGAATCCTGTTTACCGTTAAATCCAGTAATGCTTGAAGTGTAATTTTAGCTCTCTCTCTACAGTCACGAACTCCGCTACAGTCACGAAGTTCTTTGGAGGGTAACACTGCAGCCTAGCCTTTTCTACTTTATAGTAAGACGGATATATATCTTTAGAATCTTCTCAAATTTGTGGTTTCCCTTCAAAGTGATGTATTGCCATTTCGAGAGTTTTAATGAAAGTAGCAATCTGAGTACTTTTTCTGGAGAAAATAACGACGAAGAAGCTGGTTTCTTCATTATTTCCTTGAATTTTGTTGCTGCTTGTGGGTTTTAGAGCATCAACGCAATAACAGATGCAATATCTTCACGACCATCTTCTTTCAAGAGTGTTGCAGCTCAATATGCTAATTCAATAGGTTTTTCGCCTTTAAGTTCGTTAGACCTTATCATCTTCTGCTTGTTGCCTAGATCTTCGAAGGATCTTTTTGTCATTGTTGAAACCGATATTATCGTTGACGTTGATGTTAAAGGTTCAGAACTCATATTTTCTTTGAACGGTTGTTGGATGAGTAAATTAGTTTGCACGCAACTCGACCAGTCAATATTTGTCTGATGCCAATTAGAGTTTCTCAGAATTACTTTTGAATCTCAACCACCTATTTTGAACAGCTCGTGTGAATCGTCGGCAAAATTCCTTGAATGTTACACTGTCTTCATCAGAAGGGCTAGAACCCAATCGAACTACGAGTGAATTGAACAATACTTTGTGATCAAAGAAAATCAGAATATTACCTAATTACTCAGAATAACAAACATGTACAAGTTTGTAATTATACTTGCCATTATTCACAACTTTTTTTTTTGGCGGCGGGCTATGGAGTGGTCTCTTCCCGCTAAATCCATCCGGAGCGACAGAAGAAGCGGCACGCGACCCCATAGACCCGCCCTACATGTACGCCGAGCCTACGCCGAGCAAGCGGGCCACCGGAACCCGGTCTTTGTCTTCGGTGGCCCGCCCAGCGGTTTACCCTCACGAGTATCCTCTCTTATTATATTATTACGGTATTCTTCTTCACAATCACGACTTACAAAAATATTAAAATATGTTAGCGTTTGAGGGTCAAAATGAACTAAAATTATGATTTCAATGTTGTTTATTTATTGCTATTGAGTAATTGGTGTTTTAGAGGGTAATTAGGAAAAAATAATACACTTCTTAAATACATGATGCATGGCATTACTTAAAAACCTACCCTTACTAATTGCACAATTATACTATTCCCATTTATTTATTCTCTCGATGACAGCTCCTGTGGAAATTTGAACGAGCGTCTTTTTTACATTATGTATACATTATTTAATAAAAATATGACGCTTACGCGCGTACAAGGTCATAGCAGAGTCGGAGAAACTGATAGGGATGGAGCTATCGATAAACGTAACACGATAAGAGACCCGATATTTTTTTACAAAGTCTAAGAAACTAAACTATTG
Organism: Lymantria monacha; assembly: GCA_905163515.2. Taxonomy (NCBI): domain Eukaryota; kingdom Metazoa; phylum Arthropoda; class Insecta; order Lepidoptera; family Erebidae; genus Lymantria; species Lymantria monacha. Next base: position 9,606,601 of record LR991081.1, on the reverse strand, counting down.
CCGGATAATTTTATACAAATTCATTAACTAATATTACATTTCATTACAAGATGTAATTATATTATGTTGATTGTTCATTTATTTATTTTAATCAAAATCTGATGAATCGCCAGTGTCACTCGATGAGCTCTCCTCAACATTTATTATAAGTTCCTGTATTTCTATATTATCTAATGCCACATGAATTTCCCAATCCGACGCTATAATGTTCTGGGTTCTTCTCATAATTTTTTCCCAGTGTTCGGCGGTTACTGCCGCACATGCATTTTTTAATAAATCTAACATCTTGTTTGCCGTAAAAGGGGGATGGGTATTGATTCGAGCGGCGTATCCTTTGATTTGTGCCCATATTAGTTCTATAGCATTGTACTGGCAATGATACGGCGGAAGTCGAAGAACCCAATGACCACATTCGGCAGCTATTTCGTCGGTAATATATCTTTTAGGGATGCTTTTTTTAGATTTTAAAATATTCACTAATTGTACTTTTAATAAAGTATCATCCACATTTTCGCCATGACGTTTGAGCCAGTCAATTATCTCTTGTTTTTTATTGGCCTGCGTCGGCATTTTATCAATTTGTCTAGAGTGATATGTAGCGTTGTCCATAATAATTATCGACGATTCTTCCAGAGATTGCACCATTTCTTTGAACCCACCTTCGTAAATCTCCGCGTTCATTTTTTCGTGGTAGTCCACTGTTTTCTTGGATTTAAAGGCCAGTAAAGCATCTGACACGAATCCTTTCGTAGACCCTGCATGGCATATGTTAAGGCGTTCACCTTTTTCCATTGGCACTGAACTAGTGGAAGCGGCGGTGTCGTCAGTCCAGTTCTTCGATACTGTATGGTTTGCATTTAACCAAGTCTCGTCAGTGAAAATAACATTTGACCAATCTGATATATTTTTGGCTTCGCTCAAAAATTCGCAGCGAGCCATAGCAACGTCGTGACGCTCCATCAATATTTTACGTTTGTCCGATTTTTTATAAGAAAATCCAATTTCTTTCAAAACTAAGCTTAATGACGATTTTTGGCCATGGAACAAACCACGTTCACGTAAAGAAACAACAAGTTTTTTAAGTGTTGGAATTTCTTTGCGCAAGTAATAGTCATATATATGACGACGAATAGCGTCAGCGTCGAAGTTGTCAACCGATGTCACACGACGTGGTTGGCGTTTCTTCTTCGGCGTACGAAGCTTATTTGCTTGCATGCCGCTTGTACCGTAAGCTTCGGTAGTAATTTTTGAAACAGTAGGTCCACTAATTCCTAATGCGGCCGCAACACGCTCTCGCACTTGCGACAGTAGTAATAGCGGGCCACCATTTTGATATTCTGCTTCAAAGTAATTACGAACCTTGATCACCAGCTCTCTCGCCTGACTTTTCAGAACAGATCCTTTAGGCATTTTGATATTTGACAGCTGGGCAGCAATCAACACGGAGGAACACAAAATACACAACGTAACGTATGGATAATGTGAAAAAACTCAGCGAACAGAAATGTAGTGACCATATAGCACGACCGTCTTGTTGCGAGTGATACATTAAAACAAATACAAAATGGCGGTGGGTCATTGAGTGTTCCCAGCTTGAAAAAATATATTTGAATGTTTTTGTTGAATTTGTCTTTGTTCAAAACATATATGCGATCGATATCATTACTTATTTGGTCACAACACTACAACTATCAAATTAGAACTGTCATCAAGAAAGTAAAGAAATGGAAATAGTATAACAACACTCTTTTGTGCGTGTGCTTTTATCTTGTGTGTCTAGATCTTCTTTGTGTGTACACAAGATCTTAATACATGCATATTTAAAGAATTTGAAAGTTATTAACAAATAAAAGTACAAGTAAAAGTAGCCACAAACGAATACAAAAATTTAGAAAACCGATGATTTAAAAAAAAGTCTCGCAAGCTCTGCCGTAATAAGTACGAAGTATGTCAAAAAATCATAAATAATTTTTACTATACACGTCTGCCCTCGCAGACGATATCCTCATATAACGGCCAACCTTGCGATTTCTGAGATATCCTCATTTTTCATATTAGTTTCATATATGTTTTCTAAAAAAATATATATAAAACGTTCAATTGTAGACCAAATTATCCCATATGACATTTTATAGTACAATAATGGTCATGAGAACCCATTTCCATACAAAAAATTGTAAACTCAAATTTCTATATCTATGAAACGCGATTTTCAGTCCACTGTGCGGCAGCCCAATTTTCTGGGTGGGTTTGGGGTTTTCATTGGTAGGCAGGAGTCTAGCTGTACCATATTGCAAAGGTTTATAGGCGGCAGTACCTAACACTTACCATCAGGTGTGTTGCTTGATCTTTTGCCACCATCTGCAATAAAAAAAAACGGAAAAACCTATTGTAGTGTGCCCCATAACAATGACCCCATCCGAAACTTTTATAGGTTTCGATTAGGTATACTTTAATTTCGGACGAAATGCGATCTCTGCGGAAAATCTGTGGAGTTAGGCTGACCGACCGCATTCGTAACGACGACGTAAGAGAGCGAGTAGGTATGAAAGAGAGTATTGGTGTAAAGATGCGAAAGGGAATGCTCCGATGGTTCGGACATGTGGAAAGAGTGCCGAACGAACGTCTGGTTATGAAGATATACAATGCGAAAGTGGAAGGATGTAGGTACCGAGGGAGACCGAGACTAACCTACCTAGACCAGATCGGACATGTACTGAAGGAAGGTGGAGTCAAGAGTCTCCGAAACCGGCGAGCGTGTATGAAGAGAATTATGAATGTTGAGGAAGCGAGTGAAGTATGCAGAGATAGAGTTCTCTGGCACTCTGTTCTCTCTGCCTACCCTGCAAGGGATATGGCGTGATGATATGTATGTATGTGTATTAATTTCGGATATCCGTTAGATTTAATTACAGTTACGTAGCTCCATATCGTTTCTAATCAATATCAATATTCAAATCATTATCTGTCAGGGGTTTTATTTTTAATTGTTTATGTTATATATAGTTTTAATCTCTAGCATCTGTAGTAGGTATGATAATATAATATGAAACTTTGATTTCTAATCAATTCTATCAATCAGTTCGTTCACTTTGATGATTGATGCGTAAATTAGATAGTAATTTTCTATCGTTCCTTTTTTTGTTAATATTTAAAAATGGCATGAATATTCAAGATATGCCGGTATCCTAAAATAAAATTGATAAAACTAAATAACATATTTAAAAATTGATAATTATATTTGAATAGGTAGCATTACAAGTAAATTATTCGAGGTTATTGCACAACTTATATTTTGCATTTATGAGCGTCGATGTCGGAGTTAGAATACAATATATAAACAACTCTTTCTCGTGAGTGATCGTAAGAGTAGGGGCGGCTTTACCTATAGTGCAGAGGGTGTGGTGCACTCGGGCACCGGGTGTTAGGGGACGCCGAGAGCCGCTCGGGACACAAAGAGCCTCCACTGTAACGCTCCGCACGGAGCGGGAGCACCTTACGCAGCGAGTGCCTAACCATTTATAAACGTAGTGGGTGCATTATTTGATAACTTTGGGTAGGTTGCTTTGTCGCCATTTTCATGGTAACTTCATAATCCCATCTGATCGCGTTTACCTGGTTTCGTGTCAAGTGAGACTAAGCATGCAACAACGCATTCCAGCGAGGTTCGGAGTTTAAGTCGAACATCTTGTTAGTATCAACTAATCAACCTTTAACGGGGTATGACGTACCGTAGTCCGCCGCAAAAAAGAGGAAGTATCAACCTATTCCATTTTGTTTACGCATTCTGATACAAGAGGGCGCCAGGTTATTGATTGCACCCGGGCGCTACATGTGCTAGAGCCGCTTCTGCGTAAGGGATGGTTAATGGACGGTAGCAGATAACTGCAGATAACATCATGCTAAGATAAGGAAACTCGAATTAAAAACCGATTCGTGTGGACAGCGTGGCATAATAGTAGATAAATTTCCATCACATTGAGTAGGTATCGAGCCTATGTGTGAAACGTAGGTATATGAGATTATAGGCCCTGATAATGAAAGACGCTTTTCATAGTAGCCTGATAATGAAAGACAATTTTTACACGTGTAATTTGTGGGCCAGATATACGCAGAAGTCGTACAGCGCCCTTCGTGTTCAATATAACAATGCATTCAGGATGCTGATCGGGCTGCCCCGCTTTTGTAGCGCATCGGGAATGTTCGCGGATGCAAGGTTAAATTGCTTTTACACTACAATATGCAAGCGGTGTGGTTCTCTAGTGTCCAGGGTGCGGGGCAGCCCCAACGATATATAGTCGTATGGATTGTATTTATATGAATCACTGCAGTGTTTTATCTCCCGCGACTTCGTCCACGCAGAAGTCATCTCTGACAAAGTTAAATAGATAAAGTAATGCAAGGTGTTGAAGGTTTGTCGTTAGGACGATAATCAACAGCGTCAGAAACTGGGATGCGGTCGCCGCCTTCTGCCAGTTAGTTGTCTAACGGAATTAGGCAATAGGGAGGGTCCGGGAGAAAATACTCTAGGTTGACACGCTCTACCGTTGGTGCTTTGGGCGGCGCAAGCGTGAGTACCTGTATTGAGGTTCACTGCATGAGGGCTTCGGCTCGAGATGATACCCGGTTGCGGAGGCCCGCCCGCACAACGTAGATGTACGTGTACGGCGCGCGTGTGTCTATATAGGTACCATAGCCTGTCACTAAAGAAAAAGGTGGGTCAAAGTTCTATTCATTCTACAAATTATATTGCCAATAATATACTATTTACGGTATGACCATGGGATAAAAATATAATTATCGCCACAAAAATCGATTATTTTTTTCTGAAAATCGATTTTTTATAATCGATTTTTATAGTAATATTAATCGATTTTAAAAAAATCGATTATATTAATTATGCGTTTTAATCGATTTTTATGAAAAGCGCCATCTAAGGAACGGATGAATAAAACTCGAAGTAAATCCATGATTATTTACAAGTTAAGAGTGCCATAATATATGTAGTTGTTGGTAAACCATAAAAATGTCTTCCAATAGTAAAACATCTAAAAGCGGTTGGCGAAAATATTTTACGATTAAGAAACATACAGCAATATGCAAGTACTGTTCCAAAGAGCTAAAAACTTGCAGTAATACTACCCCCTGCTTAACGCCGATATTGACGTCAAACCAAGGCGACATTCCATCATCCAGCCGCACACAAGCTTTACATCCCATGTAACTGGACTGCACAGCCTGCAGCAGTTTACCGTTAATACCATACTTCGGTAAAATGTCCCAAAGTTCCTTTCGTACAACCGTGTCAAATGCTCTCTCCAGATCCACAAAACTGCAGAAAACCCTCTGACCTAGGGCCAGATGCTTCTCCACAATGTTGCGCAGAGAGAACACTTGATCCATGCATCCCCTTCCACTCCTGAAACCTCCTTGTGTCTCACACAGTAAACCATCGGACACCATCCTCATTCTCCTTTCAATAATTTTACCATACACTTTTGCTGCCAAACTGGTCAAGCTTATGGCTCTGTAATTTGCGCAGTCATAACGTGAACCCTTGTTTTTAAACAAAGGCACGATGACTGCGCTATTCCCGTCCCTGGGAACTATCCCCGAGCTCCAACATAAATTTAGGAACATCAGGAACGCCTCCCAGACACAGGTGCCGCCAAGCTTGATCATCTCGGCAGACTATCAATGCCCGCTGCCTTACCATTTTTCAAACTTGATCAACGTTGATCTACTAGACCACGGATACTCGGGACAACCCGAGTATCCGCATACATGTCGCCAAAATATTCCCTCAATCGGCTTAACACGTCTTGTATTTGTGTAAGTAAAGGTAAGCCTTTAGACCTTATTTTATTCATTCTGAAGGCTGACCAACCACCCCGAGACCTCTTCACCTCTCTCCAAAAGAGTTTGGTGTTACCCTCGAAGTTTTTAGCCAGCCTATGTTCTGCACTCATATTTGTTCTATCACGTTTCTCTTTCACTAAGGCCTTGGTGTCATTCTTACATTGCCGATATATTTCTTTCTTTTGTTCAGTCATACTGTCATTCAGATTCAAAGAAGAGACATAGTCCAGCCACACTTTCTTCTTTTGCTCTACGGAAGCTGCCTCTTCCTCATCCCACCAAGCATCACCATTTGTTTTTCTATGCTTCTTTGAGCTTCCACATACTTCTTTCGCTGTATCTACCATACTCTCTTTCAATATTCTCCAGCATTCTTCAATGTCCGATTGCGGCTGGCTTGCCATCGTCAGCCGTTCTCGGACACCCTCTGAATATTTTTCTCTTACACACTCTTCTTGCAAACTTTCAATCTTTATTCTTTCAAGCCCTCCGAAGTGGACACGCTCTCGGCAGTGCCCCCACTTTCTGAACAGACCACTAAATCTCGCAATAACGAGATATTGGTCCGTATCGACTGTGGGGCCTCTGTAGGCTCTTGCGTCGAATATTTTGCTTCGGAGGCGACTGTCTACTAAAATTAAATCTATTATACTCCTCTGTTCATTCCTTCTCCATGTATACATATGAATGTCCTTATGTCGGAAAAATGTGTTTGACACAATAAGGTTTCTCTACATGCATACATCCGCTATGAGCCTACCTGCGTCGTTCACTCTCTTATTACCAAATGGACGAAGTACGTCCTCATAGTCGGGACGCTTGGTCCCCACCCATCCGTTCAAATCTCCGCCTACAATCACGCGTTCACTGGTTTCTGCCATATCCAGAACTTCCCTAACATTATCCCAAACCTTCTCCAGGTCTGATGCCACCGAGGATCTTACGGGAGCATATGCTATACATTCATGAAAGGTGACACCTAGTTTTATACGGACCCAAAGAAGTCTGGGATCATAAATTACGTAATCCTTCACACCTTGGCTCGGCACGCGTCGCCTCAGGGGGACACCCTAACCCGTACTGCGGTACGCATATGAGCCGGATTGAAGTCTGACTAGACTGGCAGGGGACGCGACGTGCACATTCCGGACTATGCCTCCCTAAAAAAAAATCATCATCATGTCAGGCTATTGTCGTCCACTGCTAGACGTAAGCCTAAATGTAAAATAGTACTGGACATTTATGGCATTTTTTGTTGTGATTTATATTTTAGTTTTTGAGACAATAAGGTTGTTATTTTGTTAGGGTGCTCATCATTTCATTTTTGTTGATAATAAAAAAAATGTGTCAATAATTACATTTGGTTTCCTTATTCCTTACCTTGAAAATTTAAAGGAATATTCGCTTTAATGAATTTTATATTTGAATTGGTTGATTTTTTATTCATATACTTTTATTTGATTTTAATCTGATTAATTGTTAATATGAATCTCTTAGGTTTATTATTGGAATATGAAAAGTATATACATTTTTAAATAATAGAAAAAATCGATTTTTTCGTAAAAATCGATTATTTATTTTGATAATAATCGATTTTTGGAAAATCGATTAATATTAACTAAAAAAAAATCGATTTTTATTTAATCGATTTTTTTCCAGTAACCTCGCATCCCTACAAAGGACATGGCGTGATAGTATGTACTATATAATACAAGACCACCACATGACGTTTTCAGATTCCCGGCAAAAATCCTAAAAATATCTTTTTCGCATATACAAGGGTCGGGACGTCTCTCTCATTGATACTTAGAATGTTTATTGTTTAATGAAAATGTATATTATTAAAAAAAGTCACGCATTTGTAGCGTGCGCCTTTTGGATATTCCAAATAATTCCAATTTTTTTTAGTTTATAACTAGATTAATATAAGATAATGTTGATATATTGCTTTTTAAATTATACAATTCTAAGGCTGATTTTTGCAGGTGTCGCGCTAGTTTTGATTTACTCGCTAAAGCAATTGAATTTTGAAATATGGTGATTATAGGTACATAACATACGTGTTCCAGGCGATCGATCTACAGTCATATCATGAGTTCAACATAGAAAATTTCTTGGTGTAGTTTATTAACTGTGTTATATGTATTTTGTATATTGCTCGTAGGGTTCTTACAAGACAACTAAGAGCTACTACACTGACTTGGGCCAATTCCATCTTTGCTCCTGATCAGCAATTACATTCACAAGGAGGGTTGACGTCACACGGCCCGATCGTAAAATCTGTGATTTGTTAGAGAGTAGGGGAGGTCAGCAAAAATACTTTGAAGTGTAACTATAAAAGTATGGGTACCCTCCCTTATCTCTAAAGTCGTGCCGGCATGCGCCATGCTTGGCATTTAGTTTATAAGACTAATATAATTATGTACCTATATTACAATATATATAACAGATTCTCGGTTACATTCCTTTAGTCTTTCTGTGCGGTGAAGTAAGAATACAGTCTATCATCCCTTATCCTATCCGTGAGTGTAAAAGACGACTAAGGATATATGTTTGAAAAAAAAGACGAAATAAAACCCTATACCAATCCGTTTGAATATGGTAGGTCAATTTGACTTCTATTGCGGAAAAGGTTCCGAGCCTAAATGTGGAACATTGTGTTGCTGTGCTTCGTTCGGTGAGCGAGAGAGCCGGCAGCTCAAATTTCTGGGTGGGTTTCGGATTAATGATAGGCGGCGGCTTAGCTGTATTCAACGGTCTATGGGCGGCAGTAACACTTACATAAAGCGTGCTCTGCTTGCTCGTTTTCATAAAATTGTATACAAACAGATTGATTTATAAGAAAATAAAACAATATTAATAAAAATATCTTAATTCTATATTTACAATTATCAATACAAGTCAGCAAAAGACTATTCTGTAAAAACATTTGCGTGTCTTCATAGCTGCATTCGGGGTGAGATCAAATCTGCTTACAGGGGTGCCAGTAGCGTAAAATTATTGACTTGAAAATTAAGATGCCTTAGTAACTATACAATGTAAAACCAATGTCTAGAATTTTGCCAAATTTAGGTACTATTTATACTTGAATTTTTATATCTAACTAACGTTGACTGCACGCAACGTTGTTGAGATGGGGTTGGGGTTAAGATATCGACCTATAGTGACTAGTGTCATGGTTTCGATGCCCACACAGGAGAATATTTTGTGCTATTGTGTCTGGGTGAAATTTGTGTCCGTTGTATGTTTCTAAATTATCCCGCAATACAAGGATTATTTAGTTGGTTTTTTAGAAAAAAGAAGTAAGAGAACACCAATCTATACAAAGAGGAATATGTATATAAAAATATTATATTAATTTTGTTTTAAATTATATCATCTGGCAATTATAGCCCTGTTCGCTTCAGCTTGATCGTCTGAATGCTACTTGATAATGTTTCTTTATTCCTGAATAGCCTTGCTGATATTTCTTTATAAAAACTGATTTGTGAACGAAAAAGATGGTAACCAATTTAACGTTCACATTCTCGTCTTTATAAGATTTTTTTTCCACGCCATCTATCGGCAAAGTTATACATATATTGTTACCATTTAGTACTATAACTATTTTTAGCTGAAATTGTACTAAAGGATGACAAGAATGAGTTGTTTCTTTTTTGCTATTTAGATCTTTTAAACTTTTATCTTCTTTTTCTTCGATTTGGTTGTCAACGGTCCAGCTATTTTAAACACCGTACTGAAATATGAAAAAGGTGGGTTTTAAGTATTTATGGCATATGAAACAAAACTAATTTTTGTGCTGTGTGTTAGGGGCTACGAATATTCCTTGTGGATGTCGTGAAAGATGACTAAGAGCTTTATATTGATCTGGCCCAACTTACCTGACACCGTTGGGTTAACAAAATACATTACCAAGGAGGGCTGATATGAGGTAGACGGCTGAATAAAAGCTATTGCCAATAACTTTTGCAATATGTATGATCAAAAGCAGGTGCTCTTCTTTGATCAACATTTAAATTATCACCATTCTACCCTTATTCGAATCACTTGGGGTCGACGCAATAGGTTTTGCGTGATTGTGTTGCGAAGTGATTCGGATAAGAGCAGAATGTTGATAATTTTAATGCCAGAAGTTAGATTTCTTAAGTATAAAAATAATAATCATTAATTTCGATCATGGCCATAAATGCCATAAATTAATATAAATATTGCGGTCTCCATTCATTAGTTCTGTGACGTGAGCAATTGGACAAAAGGTTTAAGGGAGAATATTATTATAATCACCATGCTTGACGTCCGTGTTGGCGATTGCAAATAATTTATAATACTGCCCATCAATAATAATTTATAATACTACGGAAATCCGTAGAAGAACGGGTGTAACTGATATAGCCCGAAGAATTAGCGCGTTGAAGTGGCAATGGGCAGGCCACATCGCTCGACGAACCGACCACCGTTGGGGAAGAAAGGTTGTCGAGTGGAGACCATAAATCGGATGGCGCCGCGTAGGGCAACCCCCCACTAGGTGGACTGACGACATTATCAAGGTCGCAGGAAACCGCTGGATGCAGGTGGCGCGGGACCGTGTTGAATGGCATTCACGTGGGGAGGCCTATGTCCAACAGTGGACGTTTACGGGCTGATGGATGGATGGATGGATGGACTGCCCATCATCAATATCACACCCAATAGTGCTGATACTCAGTCATAATGCGAGTCATAATTTGGTTACCATGGTTAGTATAACGATCTAATTGATGAAGCGGTTGGAATGGTTTTCAATAGAGATGGATTCCAGTCCCATGTGTAGTAATCATTTTCCCTCGCAAATAGGTTACTTTCCTAAAGTTTTTCTTCCCCTATTTTTATTATACCCCTTAAGGGCAAATTTTTTACAAAATGTTATTGTCATATTTATTTATATCTAATCAATAGCCTAAAAATAAGTTTCAAGCTTCTGGCTTTGAAAATGACGATACTTTCTTACAACTTTTTATTCCCCTTGACAATCCTTTTTTTGCATTAAAAAGCCTATGTCCTTTATCAGGCTCTAGACAATCTGTGTACCAAATTTCATTTAGATCGGTTCAGTACTTTTAGCGTGAAAGAGCGACAGACAGATAGAGTTACTTTCGCATTTTTAATATTAGTAAGGATTAATTTCTTTTTGTGACGTCACTTCTGATACAGATTATTTATATATACCTTAGTGTAGTTCCTAGTGTTGTTTTTAAAAAATGAAAATTAAAAATACTTACTGACAAGTTGTGCATATAGGGCTGAATTTGCAGAAAACTGTAACAACATAAAAAAGTGAAATTGTATAGGCAAGAAATAAAATTGAAAATAAAAATGAAACAAATTTGGATCTTGGCCATACACTACCGTCACCGTGAGGAGCTTAAAAATAGAATTAAAAAAAAAACCAGTCATGAGTACTGCTGACAGAAGTGAAAACTTAAACCTATGAAAATAATGAATATTATAAATTAAAATAGAACAAGTACGTATTTCAGCTAAATTCACGACACTCACACTGTTTACTTCGCTGCATTGCAAGAATACCACGCGCATGTGCTTGGTATTTACCGACTAACTCTCTTTCTCTCTCCCTCTCGTTTTGGAATATTGGACGTTACTCGTTGCTAACAAGTAACGAGTTTTCCTTTTCTCGCATAGATGTTATATACATTTTATATCCCTTAGTCCGTACGATCACCCACGGGTAAGATATGGGGTGGTGCATAGTATTCTACTCCGTCACCACAGGGAGAGTATAAAAATATTAGTAAATAATAAATTATTAGTAGTATAAAAATATATTACTGACCGCTGAGACATACGGAGCATACATAACCAATGGTGAGCAGCTCTCTATGACAGAAGCAGGCGGCGCGATAGTCAACACGCCCTCGTCCAGGTAACACCAGCTTCGTACGCTCCGAACATTCAGGCAGGAACACCCACTGGAATTTAGATTATAAACTAATCTGATACCACTATCATCATGATGAAAGTCAATGGAATATTAATGAGTGCAAATTGATAAAGGTTATGTTTTATTTTAAGTTAAGCTGTGCTTATTCGTGATGCCGTACAGCAGTACGGCGAAGCAGCGGAACTCCTCCTCTTTAACATCTTCTAATTAAATTTGATGTGGGTCTCAAGACAATTAAAATAGTCTTCTGGGACTGTCTGAGGGTCAAGCCTCGGTGTCATCTACAGCTTACAGGAGTTACAATGGTGGTGAGTTTGGTCCCAAAAAAAATATATTGAATATTTTGAAGTTAAATTTTCAACAATCCTTTACTGTGACAAAAAAGTCGCGTGGAAAGAGAGCTAAGGCATATGAGTAAATAAACGTACAGAGACAAACATTCAAACAATCGCGCCACGGTAGGTACATCACTACAAGTATGATGCACGTGTGTGCGTGAGCACTGGCGGCTCGTCACGTACGGAACGAAACCTGTTTAGGCTGGTTCGGCCAGTGCTCAAACAAAGGGCTCACTCACCGCTCGCTGTGCATCGTGTCGTGCGTGTTTGTTTAAATTTGAAATAATTAGAAATTTCTTGAGAAGAAATTTCGAGAATATTTCGATCTAGAGATAAATATTGTTAATATTGGTAGTGATATACTAAAACGTATACAAGACTGTAAATTTGATATGCCACGCAAGTGCTTTCCCATTGATTATTTAAAAACAAACTTTATATTAGATTTAGAATTTATCATTCGACTAAGGGACATAACAAATTATTAAAAATCAAAAATTACAAAAAAAAACCTATTTAGAGTAAGCAATTTGTAAAAAAATATCCATACATAAAAAAGCTGACAAACGTTTTATGTATTTATTTTCATCCTCATTTGCCAACTCTATCAGAATAGGTTTGTTACCTACGTTTTGCTCGCTTCTTAGAAGCTTGGTCTCTGTACGTTTACTTACTCATGTGGCTAAGGTGCTATGTTGTGAACTTCCAAGTTTTAATCACAGAAGTGAGTGTACAAATAAAAGTCTCAAGTATGGGAAATAAAAGTCTCAAGTATGGGATATAAAAGTCCCTTAAGCTCTTTTTTTCTCACAGACCTGAGAGGAGTGAGACATATGCTCCTTTAGCTTTTATAATTTTATGAAAATAAATGAATAATAAACACAATGTATGTTATACAAAAAGCCCTGTCTAGTTTTCTCTATTCTATGAAAGCAAAGGTGTGGATAGTTTTGTTCTTCAGATCACATAAATGCCAATATTAGACAGGGGCGTTTACCTTATTAGGTGAGAAAATAGCATATTAATTGACACTGCCCAGGCAGGTTGGCATAGGTTTTTATTTAGAATTTTGCTGCTGTTGCAATGACGTTACTGCTTAAATATTTTAAGCAATAGAAAATTCGGGTTTATGAATTGTATATTTAATCAGTCATAAACATAAAACTGAAAAGTAGGGAAATCTCACCAATAAATACTGTAGTAATCCTTCAAGCGAAGGCACCTTGAGATATAGTCCACCAGTGATATCACAGCCCTGTTGCAGGAGACTTAAATGCTTGTCTAGTGAACACACATCGATAAGCACTTGCTGTTTCTGTGGAAATTAATTTAAACTTTAAAATTAAGTTAAGAATGATACTATCATTCTTAACCATTACGACAATGTATCTTAGTGGTAGGACCACAGGAACTGAAACCGACGTATGAGTAGTGCTGCTGTGCTTCGTTCGTTGTGCGAGAGAGCCGGAAGCCTAACGTTCTGGGTGGGTTTGGGATTTTTATTGGTATTCTAGCTATAGCTATTGTAGCTAGGCTACTTTTTGTATTTCAAAGGTCAATGGGCGGCAATAACACTTACCATCAGGTGTGCTGCTTGCTCATTTGCCATCAAGAGCAATAAAATAGAAAAGTTCCACATATGACAAGGACTATGGACAAGAGAAGACCACATTCTTTGGGAATACGAAATTTAAAGCGTAAGAGCATAAGGTAAAGAGCGGGACATTATGTTATGTTGATAGGCTATTGACAGAGTGAGAAATATAATTCACCCCCTATTTTACCCGTGGGTATCGCAAAAGACAACTAAGGGATATAATATACAAATAACATTTATGCAAGAGTAGGAAAACTCAAAATAAATTCCTATACCAACACGTCTGACCAGTGATATAATAGGTTAGTTTCCCTCCTATTATGGAGGAGGATCGAGCCCAACAGTGGGACATATATGAGCTGAGATGAATATATTTAAAAATACTGTTAAAAACATATCATATAAAATTTTAATAATGGGTGGTGACTTATGATTCGTCCACCATATGGTGACCATTTCCCCTTACCTGTGCCGTAAAAAACACGTTCATATAGTTAATATATTGTGCAGCTGTATCACTGCTGCCAGTCACAATTAGTATTCTACTGGTTATTCTCATACCAGGGGCGGCTGCTCGACGGACCTGGAAGATATAATGAGATCTGCTTTAGTTAGAACAGACACCAATTTTACTTAGACATATGCCCAAATATAATAATAAGACAACTGCACTAAGGAAGCAATCTTTGTATTGTCGTCTTTCACATGCAATTAATAAACATAAACTTTATCCAGACTTTGCCACCAAAGACAAAGATCGGGTTCCGGTGACCCGCTCGCACGGCGAAGAGAGGCGCATTGCAGGGCGGGTCTATGGGGTCGCGTGCCGCGTCTTCCGTCGCCCCGGACCGATTTGACGGGGCGTGACCACACCATAGCCCACCGCAAAAAAAAAGACAACACAATAATTTGTAAATTTCACAAAGTAAATGGATATTGTAATAGTCAATTAAGAGATATAATATGTAGATTACATCTAATACAAGAGAAGGAGAACTCGAAATCAAAACCGATTCCAATCCATTTGACCAGCATAGTATAGTAGGTTGGCCACCGAAGACAATGATCGGGTACCGGTGGCCCGCTCGCATGGCGAGGAGAGGTCTTTGCAGAGTGTGTCTATGGGGTTGCGCGCCGCCTCTTCTGTCACCCCGGACCAAATTTGCCGGGGCGCGACCACATCCATGGTCAACCTTGCGAGAAAAAAAAATGGTATAGTAGGTTGATTTTCGTCAGATTGTGGAGTCTCGAGTCCTACATTGGGACATCTATGAGCCGAGATGAACGAATATATTCAATAATTTAAGGTAATAAAAATAATTTAGAACCTTGCTTAGCTATTTTCTTTATTATCTATTCTAACAAAATAGTTCTCTGTCAAGGTTATAGGCACCCATTATTCTAATGTGCCGTGGGCTTTTAATAGGTTAAAAATCTGCTCTGGTTTGGATCTTGTTTTAGTAAACACTATCCCTGGAGAGATGGTGCTGAGTAAATTCAAGCCAAGTATTCAAACAATCCTTAAAAAAACAGTTCTGAGTAAATTCAATTTAAGTAATAAGTTGAGTTACCTTGGCTATGAAACAGAGTGCCATGGCCACAGCTCCTGCTAGCAGAGACTCACCAGGCTTCTCTTCTTGTGGTTGGCTCTTTATTAAATTCACTAACCTTTAAATTTAAACGTACATACATTCATGTCATCACGCCATATCCCTTACAGGGTAGGCAGAGAAAAATTAAAAAAGAAAAAAAAAAAATTGTTCGTTAAATAGTATTCCAGCCTTCAGTCCATTATTATTCCAGCCTTCTAAAAAACTAATTATCAAAGTGAAAAGTAAAAAACAATTTTATTAATAGATTTGTTTGTACAAATTACTGAAATTTTTAGCATTTAATATGCTTAATTATTTATAAATACCCGATACGAAACGAAAAAATGATGTCACAAGATTTGTTTGTAGTTCTTTTCTAGTACACCCACAAGACTTTAGCTATTTTATACATTGGAGGTGACGAGTTAAGAATGTAATAGGTATAAACTATTGCCTTGGAAGTAGTATAAGCTGATGGTGGAACTAAAAACTTGTAACACCAACAGCAGTAGCCAGCCATCTATCATGACAGATTGATGCTTAAAATTGGATAGATGTTGGAAGATGAAGGATATTATACCAATACATTCTGCTAGTAAACACTAAATAAATTTTTACATACATACATACATATCATCACGCCATATCCCTTGCAGGGTAGGCAGAGGGAACAGAGTGCCAGAGAACTCTATCTCTGCATACTTCACTCGCTTCCTCAATATTCATAATTCTCTTCATACACGTTCGCCAGTTTCGGAGACTCTTCCTTCAGAACATGACCGATCTGGCCTAGGTAGGTTAGTCTCAGTCTCCCTCATAATAATACATTTTTACTTTTACATACATATCATCACGCCATATCCCTTGCAGGGTAGGCAGAGAGAACAGAGTGCCAGAGAACTCTATCTTTGCATACTTCACTCGCTTCCTCAACATTCATAATTCTCCTCATACACGCTCGCCGGTTTCGGAGACTCTTGACTCCACCTTCCTTCAGTACATGACCGATCTGGTCTAGGTAGGTTAGTCTGGGTCTCCCTCGGTACCTACATCCTTCCACTTTCGCATTGTATATCTTCTTAACCAGGCGTTCGTTCGGCATTCTTTCCACATGTCCGAACCATCGGAGCATTCCCTTTCGCATCTTTACACCAATACTCTCTTTCATACCTACTCGCTCTCTTACGTCGTCGTTACGAATGCGGTCGGTCAGCCTAACTCCACAGATTTTCCGCAGAGATCGCATTTCGACCGCATTAATTTTACTATTATACTCTTTTCTGCATACTTGCTTTACTGCACAGAGATGACGTCTGATAGAGTTGTATGGAAGGAGAAGACATATTGCGTCGACCCCAAATAAATTGGGATAAGAGCAGGTTGATGATGATGACTCTTTTCTGCACACCCAACTCTCGCTTCCATACAGTAATGTTGGGACAAGCACTGCGTTATGTATTGCTACACGTGCCTTCTGGCTGAGGTGGTGGCTGCCGAGAAGTAGCCCCAACGCTCCGTTCACTCTATTTCCCGCATTCACTCTTCGCTCTATATCAGTGGTGTACCTTCCATCTCGGCTAAATCCACATCCAAGATATACAAATTCATCCACTTGCTCTAGTACATCATTACCTATTGTTACTCTTACATCTGTTCTGGTTTTATCTCTTTCAAAGACCATTATTTTGGGTTTGCTCACATTCACGCGTAGACCCCTTTTCTTACAATCTTCTGACATTGTGTCGACTAGGGTCTGCAGATCAGTCGCTGATTTTTTACTTTTCATTTCACTAATACATTTTTCATTATGATAAAGTTCCAGATCAAATGAGAAGAAGAAAAACATTTAATTTAATCTCGTTAAAAACTAATGAAAATAAACAGAACTAAAGAAAATAACTTTTGGTATAAAATAATAAACGAGAAACAAAAAAGGTTATTGGGTCAGCTTTGGCTATTTTTTTTTATAAAATAGTACTGATATTATGCAAACACCTGGTAAATTCTAAAGAATGAGATTAGTTTAAGCACATATAGAAAATTAATATTTAGAAATAAAAATAAAGACAAATTTTTATGAACTTCAATCAATTAAGTGGTTCAAAAGAATACATACATACATATCATCACGCCATATCCCTTGCAGGGTAGGCAGAGAGAACAGAGTGCCAGAGAACTCTATCTCTGCATACTTCACTCGCTTCCTCAACATTCATAATTCTCTTCATACACGCTCGCCGGTTTCGGAGACTCTTGACTCCACCTTCCTTCAGTACATGACCGGTCTGGTCTAGGTAGGTTAGTCTCGGTCTCCCTCGGTACCTACATCCTCCCACTTTCGCATTGTATATCTTCTTAACCAGGCGTTCGTTCGGCATTCTTTCCACATGTCCGAACCATCGGAGCATTCCCTTTCGCATCTTTACACCAATACTCTTTTTCATACCTACTCGCTCTCTTACGTCGTCGTTACGAATGCGGTCGGTCAGCCTAACTCCACAGATTTTCCGCAGAGATCGCATTTCGACCGCATTAATTTTACTATCATACTCTTTACAGCAAAGAGTGAATGCGGGAAATAGAGTCAACGGAGCGTTGGGGCAACTTCTCGGCAGCCACCACCTCAGCCAGAAGGCACTTGTAGCAATACCTAACGCAGTGCTTGTCCCAACATTACTGTATGGAAGCGAGAGTTGGGTATGCAGAAAAGAGTATGGTTCAAAAGAAACAAATATGAAAATGTAATCTTACCTCATTTTAATAGTTTTTTCAACTAATGTAAATAACTCATATTGACCATCGATCTGTCTAACATCAAGTGAGTTGCCAGGTGAAGGGTAGAGGTATTCACTGTAAAAAGTATAGTATATCTTAAAATATATAATTCTTTTGCAGATGTGTTTGTGATTTAACTCCTAAACAACTGTACCGATTTGGATGATACTTTGAGTATATATTGCAATTGGTTCCTGGATGATTTTAAAACACTGCTGTCAGTATGTCACCAAATTTTATTTGCTGTAGAGTTCATAAAATTATAAAGTGGTACTGCTTTTCTAGGCAGGAGGGGGAGTCTGCTAGGTATGCTAGTATTATTATCAATTCTGTGTATTATGAAATGCTTTCTGCCACATAGTGATAAAAATAGCTTCCCTATGTTAAATAATACAGTTCATAGTGTTTATTAACCATTATTTGTAGATATTTATTGACTTTCTCTTTTCAGCTTTTACCTTTGCCACTCCTGGGTGTGAGCTTCCTTTATGATGAGACTAAAATTGACTCAACATAATCTACTGACCAGATTATTTAGTTTTAATTTTGAGATTGCCTTAACTGCCTGTAATGTCTTTTTTTATAATTTTCCTGCTCTTATCCCAATTAGTAGGGGTTATGCAATACGTACATAAGAATAATTACAACAGTTATTGGCCATAGTTTTATGACTGGCGGTCTGCTTGAGGTCAACCCTTCTTGGGAATGTAATACTTGCCTAAATTACATCAGGTGGAGTGGGCCCAGTAAAGTATTTAGTCATCTTTTATGACATCCATGAGCAAAGTAAGGGTTAGTAGTATTCTTGGTTGCTACCACATAGCTTGATTCTTATGACAAGTACAGTAAGAAAATTAGTAATGACTCATTAAGTTCTTAGATTATTATCACAGATTGAGTGGAAATATTAGTAGTATTAGTAATCACTAATACTAGCTAATCAGCTACAGTTACTACCTTTTATGAAAATGGCATCCAATAACAGCAAGTTCATTCCGAGATTTTTGCATAAGATGTGAGTTAGCAAACGCAATCACAGCATCGAGGCAATTAGTAAGTATTTTTGGATCTTCAATGATGTATCTCTGATTAGGGTTAGTGTCTACTATTATAGCAAGTAGGCTACTGTCTGAAGGTACTGAAACAGAAAAGAATTGTTCATCATCATCCAGCATTCATATTATTTAGGGTAAATATATTACCTATATACTCTGTCTTCATCATATAATTATTGTTAAGATGACTTGCGTGTGGTGACAGAGTAGGAATACAATTCACCACACCCTATCTACCCGTGGGTGATGATAAGAGACAACCATGGTACATAAAATGCACATACCATCTATGAAAGAGATGGAAAACTTGAAACCAAACCCTATACCAACATGTCTATCGACATGGTATAATAGGTCAATTTTCATTCCATTATGGAGCAGATCAAGTCTAACAGTGGGACATATATGAAAAAATTATGATAATGACATCAGATGAATATGTCCCAGTTCATTCTAAAGTTCTTAGTCATCTTTTATGGACACCCACAAGCAAAGTATTGGTAGTATATATAGTCGTCACTACACAGCCTAAAGACTATGTTTTACAAGAGTACAATTTACACTGTAAAGCTATCCATTTACAAGAGTACAATTTACACTGTAAAGCTATCCATTTACAAGAGTACAATTTACACTGTAAAGCTATCCATTTACAAGAGTACAATTTACACTGTAAAGCTATCCATTTACAAGAGTACAATTTACACTAGATAGCTTTACTATCTAATCTTATCAGTATTCTATATTTTAATGCTGTTTTTTAGTACTAGCTGCAGGTTTAGTTGGTTGTGCTTTTATTCAGATGAGGATTTACTATTGTGAAACTGTCTGGCTTATTTGCAAACATATACAATAGTTTTTAATAATAAAAACTACCTACTACGTCTATTATAAAAGTTCTTTTACTATTAGGGATTTTTTATTATCTCCCAAACATTGTAAACGTACAATGTTTGGGAGATAAATATTCACGTATTAATCTCATACAAATTATAAGTACAGTGCAAGGTTTAATCTTAAAATCAACTTGACAATAAAAAATTGTACATAAATAGGCCCGCTAGTTATAGAAATAAATGCGATTTTAGGTTATAATAGATCACTTACGCTCGTCGTCAGCCATGGTAGAGAAATTGCTATGAATTACTATACTTAATTAACTTCAATATTTCATATCGCTATTGCTTGACTTATAAATTAAAAAAAACAATTAATATAAACTATAAATGTAAATAACCGCACTCACTTATAACAAACAAAATAAACACGAATGAATGCATTAAATTAACTAGTGTTGCATATCGATAGTCTACTATCGATAGACAATCAATTGTCTATCGATAGTTTACGTATAAGCAATAGTATCAATAGTATATCGATTGTATTGTAATACGTCAATACTATCGATACTATCGATAGTATCGATAGCTCTCTACGAGCAATACTATCAATAACAACGATACTATCGATACTATCGATAGTGATTCATTCGATAGTATCAATACTATCGATAGTATCGCTAATACCATTAGTTTTAACTCAAAACTATCGATACTATCGATAGTATCGACTATTTTGGACTATCGATAGCAAGCAACTATTCGATAGTATTGTTGTCTAAAGTTATGTTATGTGGTAAGCCAAGTACTGACATTATTATTAAAGAAATTTATTTAAATTTGCGTCATCATAGAGTAGAACAAGACGACTTTTGACGGGAATTTGAAAATGTCATGTGGTGCTCTTGTATTATATTCGATATCGTAGTGTTTTAACGTGTTATATTAGATAATTTTGATGGCATTTTATGTAATGTGATGTGCGGCGATACTAGGATGTAGTGAATATCATATAAAAGTGCTTTACAACGTTTTCATTTTCCATCAAAATTCCCACAAGATACCATTAACAGTGTGGCCATTGCACTGTTAATGGTACAGTTTGACTTAGACAACGACTGACTTGAAAGACTAAAAACGTGAAAATATTTATAACTTGACACTGGCACCAATAGCTCGTATATGTAGCTGATTGCCAATACATAAGAAGAAGAAGAAGAGTAGAACAAATTTTAGTCAGGTGAATAACATTAAATTTGTGATACTAACAAAGTGAAACAATTATAATAGCAATACTTGCTGCTGTCAATATTTCTTGAGTTTCGGTGGGAATGTGGAAGTATTATGTCATATTCTTGGATTATTTCATTTATTTATTTTCTTTTTGAAGTAAAACTTCTTTAGGCGCGACTAGGGAGTAACACAGATTTTTTTAAATAGGATCATAATTTATTACTAGATGGCGCTGTAACAAAGTTAATGGATTCTAAGAGAACATGTATTAGAGTCTAAATCGCGCTATAGTAATTTTTGCAAATTTTAACTATATATATTAAAATTTTTAATGAACTACTGTACTTGCTTTAATTACCTGTTTCGAATGAACAATATTAATATAACATTTGCAATAATCATTGTAAAGCGCATGAATAATAGATATAATTATAATATAATATTTATTTATTTAAGTTAATATTTAATCATTTCAGTGATATATGTCGTCAACGCCAAAGAAGTTTTACTTCAATCGCGCGTAAAGGTTTACACGCACACATTTTTTTTTCTTTTTGTTAAAATGGGTCAATCCTATGAAGAAATTCGACATATTTTAAAACTTTATTACAAAAAAGATACATGCAACGCAAGCTGTGAACAAATTGTGACGTTTATGGACCTAATGTGGTGTCAGAGAGAGTAACACAATGGTTTAAATGTTTTCAATTCGGGAATTTTGATGTCAACGTTGCATCTCGCTCATTTCATTTTCAATTGTATATAATATACAATTAAAAAATTATTCTGGATTCAGTTAGATATATATTTCTATATCCCTATAATGTGAAGTTACATATATGTAAGCATATTTTTAATAGAGCCTTCTAGATGGATCACATTGCAATCGAGCATACAGAGAACTTATGTTTTTCGGACCCTGTTAAATTTACTTCACTAGATTAATATCGCTAAAAATACAACAAATCTAATGACTAATTACGGCCATAATTCTGTGTAGAATTGTAACTCAGAATTCTTGATTATGTTTTTCATAATTTTGTCTAACCGAAACTTTCAAAGCTAATAATTACACTAAAATTTTATAGTAATAGACATTCTGAGTTTCATTAGTATACTGGAACAAACCATTTTTTTTCATTTTATTGCTTATGGTGGCGAACGAGCAAGCAGCACACCTGATGGTAAGTGTCACAGTCGCCCATGGAGCTTGGCAATACTAAGGTTATAGCTTAGGCCACTGCCTACTAATAAAATCCCCAAACCCACCCAGTTGAACTGCCAGCTTTTTCGCTCACCGAACGAAGCGCAATAGCACATTGCCATTACTCAGACGCCGATCTTCTGCGAAAGTGTGGTACTACCCCGGAACCACCGGCCCGCGGCTGTAGACAGAAAACTGTCAACAGGGTGGTACAAGTACAAGGTACCACTTACATTCATTCACACTTTCCGACCCAATTGTCCAGAAGTCTCGCAGCATTATAATTTTACTCAACTTTCAATGGCTATTGATCTTAACCATTATTAGCTAACTTGGGCTTCAAAGTAAGAACGCAAATGCACGTTACTGCTAGAAAAGTCACCACAAAATTCACTGAAAACAAGCAACAGGGACACAACTACGGTATTTATATTTTTAAGCAATACTATTGAAAATTTTCTGGCAATCGATAGCCCGAAATAGTCGATACTATCGATAGTATCGATAGTTTTACGCTAAAACTAATGGTATTAACGATACTATCGATAGTATTGATACTATCGAATGAATCACTATCGATAGTATCGATAGTATCGCCGTTATTAATAGTATTGCTCGTGGAGAGCTATCGATACTATCGATAGTCTCGATAGTATTGATATGTACGATACTATCGATAGTCCTATCGATAGTATGAATACTTTTTGAGGTTAACTATCGATAGTCAAACTATCGATTTTTATGCAACACTGAAATTAACGAATGAATGCATTAAATGAATGAAGCATAAAATTTTTTTTTGGTTCTGTTCGTCCATACGGACAGGCAAAGTGATCAAAGCCTATACAGCCAAGTCTTATTTAATTATTTACCATACATTGTTCATCATTTCTTCATATTATGTAGCCTTAATAGTCATTGTCTGTCAGTAAGTCAAATCGTTACCATTAATCGGGTGCTAATAACCTAATCAATGATTTTCTTTGGGAATTTTGAACAAATATGAAAATACACGTAAACCACTATTATACCATATTCACTACACTTCAGCACTTTCACTGTACCATATTGCATAAAATACCAGCAAAATTATTCAATATAACACCACAAAACACTAAAGAAATGAATATAATATAAGAGCGTGACATGACATTACCACATTCGCGCCAAAACTCTAAAGCATAGAATAGTATCTACACCAACTTTATACATATATTTTTTTCTTTTTTTTTATATTGACCATCAGCTATTAATATGAGCCCATAACATATTCACTACACTGCACAAGTTCCTCCACATTGCATTATATAAAATGCCATAAAAATAATTGCATATAATACGATAAAGCAGTAATATATTGAATATAATACAAGACCACAAAATGACGTTTTCTAATTTTCGCCAAAACTACAGTCCGTTCACCATAAGATGTCCCCTGACTTAACAATTGGCAGCATTGTCTACGGTGTTGCCAACAATATATGTAACTTTTTCGCCCTATTACCAACACATTATTATACCACATTAATGTTTTAATTGCTTATTTTTAAATAACATACAATTATAAGACTAGGAAGGTTGTAAATGATGAAACAATTTGAATTTTAAATTATTTATTGATTTCATTTTTTCTGACAGTAATTATGGTCGAAAGATACGATTCCAGACATATCACTGTCACTTTCACTATCATCATCTGTTGTATTCGAATCGGTGCTGCTGTCATTACCTAGTTCAATTATGAATTTATCAGTAATATTATCCATGCAGCCATCACGTTCATAAAATTTGTCTTTTAAATTTTTTACGTGTTCACACTGTTTTTGCCAATCCTGAGGGGTTATAGATGAAAAAGCTTCTTCTGTTAACTTCACTATATTTCCAGCTTCTTGGCCGACATTATTGCTAGCTACTCGTTTCTTTAAGACTCCACATAAACTCTATTGCATTTAAGTCACAGTGGTAGGGGGGCAACCTAACCACTTTATGGCCATGACTCATCAATAGTTGGTCAGCCTCATAAACCGGCGCTTCTTTGTGCTCTTTTATAATTTGATAAAGTTCTGCTTTCAACATTGTTAGTAAGTAAGATAATGCTCTATCTGTAATCCAATTTTGCATTTGCAGTTTTGAGGAACCCATAGTAGGTGCTTTATTCACCTATCCTATCATACGGTGCAATCCGTATGATAGGGAGCGTTATCCATGACGACTAAGGAGTTCAGAGGCAAATTAGGTATAAGTTTTTCTGAAAGCCATTTCATAAAATTTGTTCTATTCATATCGTCATGGTAATCCCCTGATTTACTCTGTGATTTAAAAATCAATTGAGCATTAGGAATGAACCCCATTTCTCCACCTGCATTAACAATGATCCATCGCGTTCCAGCAGAATCATTCGTTAAAAGTCCGTCCTCATCATCTTTTTGGCAACATTTTTTCACCGCATATGATGCGTGAATATATGTTTCATCTAAGAAAACTATGGGCCGACCGTCTGTACGATTTTGCCTCATAGTATCGATATATTTGCGTCTCCATGCAACTATATCGTGTCTTTCCATCAAAATTTTCCGCTTTGAATAACATTTCCTATACTTAAATCCAATTCGATTTAAAATTTTCCATAAAGTCGTTCGACCTCCATCATAGTTTATATCATTCTTAATTTCCACGAGTAATTTATTCAATGTAGGAACAATTTTTCTCACAGTATACATTTCATGGATTTTATTTCTTATTGCGCATAAATCAAAATCATCGAGATCCACCGATTTACGTTTATGACGATGTTTTCCAGGAGACTTGAGTTTTTGAGACGTAGACGTAGCTACTTCACCTTCTTTAGATATTCTACTAACTGTTTTCTCCGACACGCCTGAAACATAAAATTTGTATTCTTTTATAAAATTAAATATTAATATAAACACCAATAAGGGCAATATCATAACGAGATAAAGGAAAATAACTAAGATATATATTTTTTTATTTTAATTCTTTATGTTATTAAATTAATTCTTATTACCCATTCTTAAGGCATTATATTTGAAGCTGGTATCCCTATTTTACTAACCTGTCATGGCGGCGACGCGAGATCACACTTGATTGAGTGGAATTAACGGGGCATGGTTTGCCTTTTCTGGCTCACAAAAGGCACGCACCTTCAACACAATCTCTCTTACACTGCTTCTGAATGGCTTTGCCATGATTAATTCAGAAAGTATTAAATAATACCACAAAAACGACACTCAGACAACGGCAGATTGACAAGCATAGTGCCAACATGACGCCCTATTTTAGCAGGGAACAACTTACGGTGAACGGTCTGTAAGTTATTATCTGAATCGTTGAAAAAGATTATTTAGTGCGAACTTTGCTTGTAACCACAGATTAAATATCTCAGATAATACGTATTTCGCGCACTTGTTCGAGTCCATGAAATTATTTAATAATTATATATTTTTTTTGGAATATCACTTATAATTTCCTATTTTAATAGGAATTGCGAATTTTAGTGGGATTTTTGGCGAGTTTCGGAAAACGTCATGTGGTGGTCTTGCATTATATTTAATATCTCAGTGTTTTACCGTGTTATATTAGATGATTTTAATGGTGTTTTATGTAATGTGATGCGAAGGAACTGCTGGGATGTAGTGAATATGACATAAAAATGCTTTACAACGTTTTTCACCAAAATTCCCAGAACCATACGATTATTATTGTGACCATAGTACTGTTGATGGCGACTATTTGAGTTACTGACGGACAATCACTAACTTGAAGAGATTAAAAACGTGAAGAAAATTATAACTCGACAGTGGCAACAATGGCTTGTATAAGTAGCTGATTGCCAATACACAAGAAGAAGAGTTTTAGCGGGAATTTGAAAGCGTCATCCGGTGACCTTGTATTATACCTGTTCAATAGTTTAGTATTTTAACATGTTATATTGAATAACTGTGATGATATTTTATGTAATGCTATACGAAGGAACTAGTCGTTCGTTTTTCACTAAAATTTCCAGAAGCTACGATTAACAGTGACCATAGCACTGTTGTGTTATGAAATAACAATAAATATTCATGAGCAAATGTTGGCTTTTCAACTCAAAATTCGATACATAGAATAGTATCATAATGACAGTACTTTAAATAATTAGAAGAATATGAAACTCCAAGGAGTTTCTATGTGGCGACTATAAAGTCTACCACATTCTTCCTAGCTTTGTTTAATGCTACATACAAGTGTCATAATCTTGAAGATATGTAAGTGGTTTTCGGATTCTAGTGGTTTGCTGAATAGGTGAAGATTGAGGTTAACAATTTTCTACAGATACAAAAGAAGAATTACTTTCAGAATCTATGGGCTCGTCATTTTGTTCAATCTCTATGCCTGCCGGTGCTAGATGCGTTATAGACACAGCCGTTTCTTGTCCATTGCTTAGCCTGACAAACTAATAATCTGGGTTGGCTTCCAGTAGCTCAACTTCTTCAACAATAGGATCGTATTTACTAGATCTATTGTGTTTCTTTAGTAAGACAGGCCCAAGTGTTAAGAGCCACGTAGGAACTGAATGACCATTATTCGATTTTCTATTATGTACAAACATTCTTTCATGAGGAGTTTGGTTTGTAGCTGTGCACAACAGTGATCTTATTGAATGGAGAGCTGGATTAAGAACCTTTTCCCATTTTTCGATTGATAAACCATGTGATTTTAGAGCTAATTGAATAGTCTTCCAAATAGTACCATTTGCACGTTCTATTTGTCCATTTCCTTTGGGGTTATATGCTGTGGTTCTACTCGTAGATATACCCCGTTCATGTAAGTATTTTTTTTAATTCTTGTGACATAAATGCAGAACCACGATCAGTGTGAATATAAGCTGGCAATCCAAAATTAGAGAAAAGCGGCGAAAGATGTTTTATGACAGTTTCAGCAGAAGTATCTCTGCATGGAAATGCAAATGGGAACTGAGAGTATTCATCAATGATTGTAAGTATAAGTATATCTATCTGTGAAGGTACTGGACCTTTAAAATCGATATTTAATCTTTCGAATGGTGAGGTAGCTTTTATTAGGCAGCTATTATTCTTAAAAAAACGTGGCTTCACCATTGCATAGACCGGACATACGCTGATAACTTTTTTGATTTCTTCTACGGAAAATGGTATTTTTTTACTTCGTATCCAGTGAACCATTCTGGTTACGCCAGGATGACATAATTCATTGTGTAATACTTTTAATTTAGAATCTGTGTGTATAGCACAGATACGTGATAAAGCGTCAGCTGCGTCATTTTCTTGGCCTGGTCTGTAAACAATATCATATTTGTAACAAGATAATTCCTTTCGCCATCGTTCTATCTTTTCATTCTTTATTACCTGACTGCAAAGGAGTGGTATTGTGTTTAACAGTCTATGTATGTATGTTTGTATGTTCCTTTGAAGCACTATATATAACAAACGCCTGGGCCGATTTTTATGATTCGCACGTCAATCGATTCCTCTTAATCTGGCGAGTGTCATCTATATATATATATAAAAGAGCTTGTCCTGATTGACTGATTCATCAACGCACAGCCTAAGCCGCTGGGGGTAATTACATGAAATTTTGACAGTTGCTGCCTTTTATATTGTAGGCGCTTACTAAGAAGGGATTTTTGGAAATTTCTCCTCTAAGGGTGGAAAATAGGGGTTGCAAGTTTGTATCTAACTTCCTCAGTTTTAAAGATAGATTCGTGATTTTTGATTTTTTTAATAATTTTTTTTACTTGTGTGACTGTGGTTAAGCATAAATAAAACTGATCATTGATCTGTAATTAATTTGAATGGTCTTTCGATCAAATAATATCGCCATTTACGTAGAGCTTCCACAATAGCATACGCTTCTTTTTCTACAGCTGAATGTCGTTTTTCTATAGTTAGTGTAGTTTTTCGTTATGGATAGCGTACGTGAAAAGAATGCTGCCGGGCGTCCTTCCTGTGTTAATGTAAATAGCATTATTAGAAGCATCTGTTTCCACCGTGAATATTTTATTATCATCAATAGAAAATAATGTAGCTTTTGCAATGCAATTTTTTACGTCTTCGAATGCTGATTTAGCCTTATCATTTAAAGGAAATACCGGATTCACGAGATCATGCACTCTTTCAGAAAATCGTGGTATCCATTTAGAATAATGTGAAAACATACCTAAAACTCGTTTCAGAGACCAACTGTCTCTTGGAGGCGGCATGCTGATAAGTGGTTCGAGTCTATCTGGATCTGGTTTAATAGATTTATTCGATGTATTATATATCTGAGAAGATTTATCTAAGTTAGAGAGAACATAGATTTACCTTTCTTTACAGTTAACTTATATTTATCTACAGCATTCATGAATTTTTGTAAATTTGTATCATGACTTGATTTATCTATGCCACATATCGTCACATCATCTAGATAAGCAAATGTATCTGTCAAATGTTCCTCTTTAATCAACGAGTCCATAATCCTTTGAAAAGCACTTACTCCATTTGTTACACCAAACGGTATTCTACGAAATTGATTGAGCTTACCACATGCTTCGAAGGCTGTATATTGTTTTTCTGACTCTAATATTAAAATTTGGTGATAAGCACTTTTTAAATCTATTTTAGAATAATATTTATATTTAGAGATATCATTCACCATCTTTTCCATATTTGGTAACGGATATGCGTCCAAATCTGTATATTTATTGATGGTTTGAGAATAATCTATAACTAATCTTTTGCGGTGACTTTCATTTTTAGTAATAAGAACTTGCGCGCGCCATGGCGATCTACTTTCTTCAATAACACCGTCAGATAAAAGTTGATTTATTTCACTTTCGATAAATTTTAAATCATCCACATTGTATTTTCTAGATTTTATTGCAATCGGAGTACAGTTATGATTTAAATTTGAAAATAACGACACTGGTGGTAAAGATGAAGCTAGTACGCTACATATTTGAAGTGGTTTTCGAGGTCCACCAAAATTTATTTCAAGTATCGAATGTTCTTTCAATATATCATGTCCTATAATAATATCAGCACAAAGATATTTTACAATAAGAAGTGGAGCATTTTTATATACATTATCATCTAGAATGATTGTTGCTAGAAATAGTCCTTCACAATTAATTGTATGCGTTGTCTGTGCCATCGTTATAGACTCTGTAGATTCCATTTTCTTAAAAGAATATTTTATGAAGAAATCACAGTTAATGAAGCTTTTAGTGCTTCCGGAGTCAATTAAGGCACTAGCTTGCATATTATTAACTTGAATTGTGACAACCGACTTCTGTAGGCTCATTAGGGCAGCGAGAGCAATAACGTTATATGTATTTTCGTTCTTCTCGTTTGTAATGCCATCAAGGTTTGTCTTAGTATTTCTACAAACATTTGCATAATGGCCCTTTTTCTGGCAATTTTGGCAGTTAACATTTAAAGCAGGGCAATTTGATCGACGATGAATTTCACCTCCACAAAAGAAGCACTGTCTCAGTGGACGACTGGAGAATGGAGGTTTCTTTTTCTCTTCTCTTGTTATTTTTGGCAAAGCCATGATCACATCATCATCGTTAATATTATTATATTTTTGTGCATTATGTTCAGCTGTTTCAATTGCTTGTGCTTGGCTAACTGCTTCATCCAGCGTTAAGCTAAAATTTTCAAGTAATCGCTCACGAATTTTATTTGACGTAATGCCAGCCATAAAGGAATCTCTAATGAAATAATTATTATTATTTTCTGCATTGTCATCTTTAAATTGACAATCCTTGCCGAGAAGTTTTAATTGTTGTATATTTTCATGTTGCTGCTATTTTCACGAGGCTAATATGTGTCGGGCAAAAATTTCATTTTTTGGTTTATTATATATGCCGTTAAGTGTACTTAGAGCAATTTCATAAGAAGTACATTCATTTATAAATTCATATACTTTTGGTGATATATGATTAATAAGAAGTTGCATTTTTATTGTATTACTAACCTTTTCTCCGGTATCATTAGCAAATAAAAAAATATTAAATGTAGAGAGCCAATGAGTCCACTCTTGAGACGCCGTTGGTGACGAAGGATCGAGACCTAATACAATTGGACGAAGATTTTTTTCCATGTTAATAGTTCGTTCAGGCGACAATTTATTTTATATTTGAGTTGAATAAATTGTTATGAAATAACAATAAATATTCATGACCAAATGTTGGCTTTTCAACTCAAAATTCGAGACATAGGATAGTATCATAATGACAGTACTTTAAATAATTAAAAGAATATGAAACTCCAAGGAGTTTCTATGTGGAGACTATAAAGTCTACCACATGTTGTAGGTGACGATTTGACTTATTGACGGACTGTGACGGACTATGGCTAATATAAAGAAACTAAACACTTGAAGAAATTTGTAACTAGAAACTGGCAACAATCTAACTAATAATCTATATCTAATAATCTATCTAATAGTGTGATCTATCTAATAGTGTGATCTATCTAATAATGTGAAATTAATCTTTTTTTTTATTTTCACTATGTTATAAAATAATAACTTGTATCTATGTTTTTTATAAACCATGTTAAATCATCATTCTCATGCTCTTGTCCCAATTACTTGGGGTCAACGCAATATGTACCTAACCCTTTTCATACATATTGCAAAGTTATTGACAATACTTTTATGACCGGCTGCCTGCCTGCCATCAACCCTCCTTGGGAATGCAATTGCTGACCAAATGGCATCAGGTAGTAGTAGGTAGCAGTAGCAGGTAGGCCCAGGTCGTTTTAAGGCTCTTAGTTGTCTTTTACAGCATCCACGAGCAAAGTAAGGGTTGGTAGTATTCGTAGCCGTTACCACAGAGTAATTATAAACCTTGTTATTAATAAACCTTGTTAAATATTATCAGGAAAATAACCTTTAAATTTATTTTAACTAAAATATCTCAGCATATTGTCTTATTGTATCTTATTTATCATATTGTCTTCACAAGGCAAGCTTTTCAATAATTATCAACGAATAAACTTGGGATGCTACTGTGCTGTAATATCGTTATGCTAGTGAAAATGAATAATAATAGTAGTATTTAAATTACTGAAATTTAGCATTTAATATGCTTAATTATTTATAAAACCCGATTACGAAGTGAAAAATGATGTCACAAGCGGGATTCGAACCCGCGCCTATTGGGATTCCGGCCCAATCGTGGGGTCGAATCCCGCTTGTGACATCATTTTTCACTTCGTAACCCGGTTTTATAAATAATAATAGTAGTAGGATCACCTTGTTGACAGTTTTCTGTCTACAGCCGCGGGCCGGTCTGTCCGGGGTAATACCACTCTCTCGCAGAAAATCGACGCATGAGCATTGGCAGTGTGCTGCTGTGCTTCGCTCGATGAGTGACAGAGCCGGAAGCTCAACTTTCTGGGTGGGTTTGGAATTTTATTGGTAAACAGCGGCCTAGCTGTACTCCTATAATGGCAAAGGTACATGCGCGGGCAATAACACTTACCATCGAGCGTGCTACTCGCTTGTTAGCCACCAAACGCAATAAAAAAAAATCTGCATTATCATCATCATATCAGGTCATATAAGTTCCACGTTACATTAAGTTTTTTTTTTTGCGGCGGGCTATGGTCTGTCACACCCCACTAAATTCATCCGGGGCGAAAGACGAAGCAGTGCGCAACCCCATAAGCCCGCTCCGTAATGTACCTCTCCACGCCGTGCGAGTGGACCACCGGAACCCGTTCTTTCGTCGTCGGTGGCACATAGTTCTGATCTGGGTACACATCGATTGTTCAGGTTTATTGTACAATATGTATGTATTGGTTCGGTAGTCGGTGATACGAATTGGCAGACAGGATGTAGGTAATGCGGATTTTTTTTTTATTCTTGTTTACATATTCAAATCTTTGTAATATTTTTTTTGGAGAACTTTTATATACTTTAAAGTTGATAATTTATGACGAATAGATTTATATTTATGGAGGAGGTTCTCAATTTGTCTGTTCTTTTTTTTCATGTTTTTTACTTCACAACTTTAATTTATGGCGAATAGATTTATATTTAAACGACTTCAAAAAAGGAGGAGGTTCTCAATTTGTCTGTACTTTTTTTTAATGTTTTTCACTTCACAACTTTCGACTGCAATTTTAATAATTCTTTTTTTATTTGAAAGCTGGTGCTTCCCGTGTGGTCCCATTTTAATTTGGTCCAGTTCTGACAATGGTACCCATGAGAAAACCATATAATTTTGGATTCACAATCAAAATAACAGATTCGGGTTTGAACTTGATTTGACTACTAAGATGTTACTGGTTACGTACTTTAATTATTAATTACACAATTTCTAAACATCTATCTACACATGTCAAGACATTGAAGGATATATTAATTTAAATAATTGTTTTGTGAGCACCTGTGGACAGATGTCAGTTTTGGTCCAATACATATTTGTCACAGGCACATTCCTAACATAGTTGTCTAGGGCTAAGAACGGAGCCAGATACATCATTCTTTGTACCAACAGTATAACAACACCCATCGCTTTGACTCGTGCTCTTAATGATAAGAATCAATGACTGACTAAAGAAAATAAATGGATGCATTTCAAGCGTGGGTGCATTGAAATTGGTGGATTTAAGCATACGCGTTTAAAATACCGAATTTTGGATAAAAATTTACGTTTTGGTTTGTATGTGACCGGGTATTCATGAATGTTATACTTTTTGATAATTTATCATATCGTGGTAAGAATAAAAAAATACAAATGCATGTTTATTTTATAAGTCTATATTCGCAGAAAGCTGTATATATATATATATATATATATGTATATATATATATATATATATATATATATATATATATATATATATATATATATATATTAGCTATATATATCTTAATATATATAAATTACGTGTCACGTTGTTTGTCCGCGATGGACTCCTAAAGTACGTAACCGATTTTAATCAAATTTGTACATCATGTGTTCTTTGATCCAACTTAAAAGATAGGATAGCTTCCATCTCAATTTATAGTAATATTATTTTAATGTAAATTATTTGTTTATCATTTGACAGTCACAATTATCTGTTATCTCCAAACGATTCTAACAGATGGCGGTATCTGTTAACTGGATTGAGTAAGTATTTAATAGATGGCACTATGTTAAACGTGGAACGTTTCATATAAGCTACAATTTATTACCATAACTACCACGTGTTACTGAGGCTACTTTAGCCACAGCAACGCGTGGCCAGGTCTGCTAGTATATTAATATAAACGTATCACGTTGTTAAAATATACGTATCACGTTGTTTGTCCGCGATGGACTCCTAAATTACTTAACCGATTTTAATCAAATTTGCATAGCATGTCTAATATGATCCAATTTAAAAGATAGGATAGCTTTCATCTCAATTTATAGTCGCAATATTATTTTATTGCAAATTATTTGACTATTATTTGACAGTCATAATTATTTGTTATCTCCAAACGATTCTAACAGATAGCGGTATCTGTCGACTGGTTTGAGTAAGTATTTAATAGATGGCGCTATGTTAAACGTACAAAAGTTTAATATAAGCTACAATTTATTAGCATAACCACAACGTGTTACTGAGGCTACCTTAGGCACAGCAACGCGTGGCCAGGTCTGCTAGTATATATGTATACCTATAACTAACTTAGCAGAAAGTTGATGATGATGGTGTTGATTTGAGTCCGAAGTTACTTCAGTAAGGAGCGACATATTGTTGTTTCTCTTTTCATTGGCTACCTTTTGCCATATCACAACCGCTCGGCATGGTGGTACCTACCTGCCAATTGATTTAGATTGTTATAGATGTTGTCGGGGAACTGCTACTTTGACAAATATCTGTGGTATAGGTATCGTAAGATTGGCATAGGTTCTGTGTTACCATCACTGCATAATTATGCAGTGAGAAAACAGAGTTGAATACATTCCAGATTTGTCAAGTACCAGTACTCGTTGCAATTATCGGATCTTTAAGTGTAATGGTTCAAGACTACAAGAATTGGATTGCACTTATTATGTTTTGCAAGGTTGTGATCTCATGAAAGTAGAAGTCATATTATTGTTTTTATCTCTTCCATTCGATTTCCAAGTTAGTTTGATTCATTGTAGACTGTGTGTAGATGGGGCAGAAATATTCGTCACTAGCAATAAATACTAGCGCGAAGATGTACAAAGTTAGACTTCTACCCTAAACAATCTGTTCAGGATACCAATAGAGTTACTCAGTGCTCTTCTCTCGAAAAGAGGATGCACGGCGCAGTCTCTATAGCCCCACATGGTTAACGCATTAGACAAGGAATTACCCAATAGTCGTAAGCGATAGTTATTATTCAAAAACTTATTAAAAGCTGTCCATGTTACAAGAGAATATTTTTATATTTTTTTAAAGACTAAGAAAAGTCAGCACTAAGGAATATCTACACAGCACAGGAATATCTAGTCAGCACTAAGGAAGATCTTTACCTAGAACTTCCCAAATAATACAATTAACAGACACAAATTACAATCGATTGGGGTGACAATAGTGGGTCAATATCAGACTTTAATAACAGACGTAGTAAGGGGCAAAATTACTTATGTAAGATTAAAAATCGAAGGATAATCAAAAATCAAATGATCAAAATCAAACGATAAAGTAGGTACCTACAGAATTATTTATTACGCGGGCAGAGGCTACAATACTTTTTTTAAAGACAGTACCGACGTGGCAAAGGAAATAATCCTTGTATATAATTAACATATAATTTAACGAACATAAATTACGCCTAGATTCAGAACAACAAATTTTGGAACGCACAAAGTATTGTCCTGCGTGGGAACCGAACCTATGATACCGACAGGTTAGTATCTTAACCACTACACCATCTGTGCAGCGAAGTATTATTTAATAACACATCTATTAAAACACAAAACACCTGAAATGATAGCAACACAAAGTTTATTCAATGAAATAGCAATTCGAAATGATGTTAAAATATCACCATTATTTTGATTTACTCCGTCTGTTTATCAAATAACGTAAGACGGGAGCATATTATTACATCCGAATTGTATTTCATCGTAGCGAGATGACAAACCGGCGATATGGCGCCAAACTTATGTCATCTGTCAAAATACATGTTA
Source organism: Lymantria monacha (assembly GCA_905163515.2). Classification (NCBI taxonomy): domain Eukaryota; kingdom Metazoa; phylum Arthropoda; class Insecta; order Lepidoptera; family Erebidae; genus Lymantria; species Lymantria monacha. The sequence goes on along the minus strand of LR991081.1, from coordinate 9,571,003 downwards.
ACAGTACAAGGAACGGTAGATAAGTCGAAATGATAACACTTACATGAATAATATAATACGAAGGATGTGACAAGCTCTGCTACCTGTCATTTTATGACATTGTTTATGTACGGCTAATGATATGCCTCATTTGAATACCTTGGTGGTCTGGTGCCGTAGAAAAAAACCTACAGTTTTTGCTGTAGCGTATCAACAAACTATACTTATATGGCTGGCAGTTGGTACTTAAAATAAATTTGCATAAGAAAATTTTACAAATAATACTCAACAAAAATATTAATATTCATGGTCTTTTGCTAAATATCATTAACAGTTCGAAAACTAATCAGTGTAATATAAAGGCGGACGATAATTGAATAAGATTTTACGAGAACATTGTTTGAAGGTTTCGTGCCAGAGGGCAGCGACGGTACATTAGCGTGGGCTTTCGAAAATCAAAATGAAAATAAGAAAAAAGGCGGGAACGAAATAATTATGCACGTTCCGTTTCGTAATGGGCGTCGCGCTACCGTTTCGCTTTAATAGCTCACTTGTTCTGAGAATTTAATTACGCTCAAAGCTCGCTCAGATTAGCCGGGCGCGCGTTCCGTTTTGTTAATAACTCTAATAATGGATGACGCCCGCGTTTTCTGTTACCTTAATGGTATTTATTATGATCATAACGCTCTTGCAATTTTATTAAAATATAACAATGGGATGTGATTTATTTCAAACGATTCTAATATCAATTGGGCATACAAAATATCTGTATTAATAATTCAATAACGAGCTCCCAAAAACAAATTGTCTAACCGATAAGACATTGTGTCTGACATAAACAAAATATAAAACGATTCAGCCTTAATAAGAACCGGAGTCCAGAGATGAACACAAAAGAAAAAGATAACCGCCTATTGTTTTTTATCATGTTGTCAATATCGCGCGGCCAAATTTTCAATATTGGAATGCCACGATTCGCCAATAAGAAGCGGGGAAGAATTGATTTATTGTCCAATTAGCGTCGGTCAGGTGTGCCAACTGCCAAGATAGCATCAGACTGGCCAACCTAACTCGGTTGCAACTACTATTTCTTTCGGCGCGTTCCGTTTAAATGGCATATTGGAATCAAAAAAGAACCTTTACACCATTCTGACCGCGTTTTCTGAAAGTTGAATTTGAAATTCTGATCATTCGCGGCGAGGGTTTGCTTAAGTGGAAATCGATTTGAATTAATTGTAGTGCCCGGCTTTTTATCGGACAAGAACTTTAATTTGATAAGATTTGTTTCTTTTTTTTACAATTTAATTGCCATCAGCCGCGTTGTGAATAAATTGTCTACTTGCGATTATATTTTCTACATAAGCTTTTTCTGATAATATGGGTAAATTCGTAGCAGAACTTATAATTATTACATGACTATAACTAATCACATTTCAAGCTATGGCAAAAATCAAACAAGGGGTGACGGGATTTCATTTATCGACCGGATATAATGCGTTAATAGCTGCTTGATAACTTGGTATGCCATTACGCGAGAAAATGATCAAGATAGTAGAGAGTGTTATTTCTCCCCTTTATTTGTTGGCAAATCAGAAAACATTTTCCTTTGTAATTTAAACAGTTTTTATATACATTAGGAGAACCAAAATAATGATAATGCAATCTAACCTTACCTTTTCTGCCACTTACAGTAAGTCTGGGGTTATTGAAGTGCCTAATTTTTTTTGTTGAATTTATTGGAAAATCCGTTTACGCATGCGGCCGTTAATGTCATCGAAAGTATGTTGGACTCATCAGTGGCCCATCAGCGGCTCCACCTCGTCATTTATGGAGGGTCATAGATTCGCCGGCAGGAGCATCCGGCACGATACGAAATGCCGCATACATCGTTAAGTTTTTTCTTTCTTATATTAAGAATACCACTGGAACTTGCGTCTAGCTTAAGTTGAATGGTGGATTACTTCTCGGTTTGATCACCCGTGACCAAGGATTGAGAGAAAATCTATCTGAGTTTTCTTAAAAATACACCGCAAATGATCTTAATTTATTCCAAATTTCATCATATCAGCGAATATACGCCATACTGCTGGGGTCGAGACTCCTGCATTATTGAAGGGACTTGACCTACTATATGACGGTTGGTGAGCATAGTTTTATGTCAAGTTTTCCTTCTCTTCTTGTTACCTGCATACTATATCCACTTTTTAGTCTTTTACTACTCTTACGGGCAAGAGACAGGATGGTGAATAATATTCTTACTCCTTCATCATCATCATCATCTCAGCTCACATATGTCCTGTGTTTGGGAGACATTGCATTGTTATTGCAAAGGTCCGTGGGTGGTAGTAAAATTTACCATCAGGTGTTCCAGCATAAGCAATAGAAAAGAAGTTGCCACCTATCTTAGTATTAATTTTTTTTTTACGAATTTCAGGAACCAGTTATTTATAGTTAATATATAATTTCATTGTCGAAGTTGCTTTTATTTCAATCGAGCGTTGTAGTTACGTTGAGGCGAATTGTTTACGGGTAGTCAATAAATTCCGGTAGCATTTGACATAACTCGGTCGCCATCGTCATTCGCTATTGAGGACTCGTTTGGTGCAGTGACGCACCGATATTGAAATTCAATCCTTTTAATATTACAGTATTGAATAAATTTAATGTAAGTTTATCTTTTTCGTTTGGTGACGGAGTAGGAATATATTTTATTACTACCCTACCTTCCTTTTTATCATGGTTATCTTAGGTCATATAAGCCCACTGCTGGCCTCGGGCCTGTTTCATAATATGCAGGAAATTGACATTATACTTATATTAAGTTGGGTCAGACGAGTTGGTATAGAATATTTTTAGAGGTTTCTTCTCTTGCTATTCTCTTGTTATCACTATGATATACCTATACATAATATGGCTATCCGCTTGAACTTGAGCCTTCTCCATGAGTAGGGAAATTGACGGGTTCCGTGTGGTGACAAAATAAGAATTCAATCAAAGAATTAATTATCCATCTCACTTGTGGGTGTCGTAAAGGATGATCAAGCGATATAATATGCATATAATATCCATGTAAGAGAAGGAAAACTTAAAATCCGACTGAATAGTGTGGTATAATAGGTCAATTTTTCGTCTATTGTGGAGGAGGTTCTAGCCCAGCAGTGGGACGTATACGAGCTACGAGAATAATGATGGATAGAAGAGTTTTCACCACTTTGTTTTACATGACTGTGGTACAAAATGATTAAAAAAGAAATATAGAAATACAACCTTATATTGATACTGATACGTCTGACAAGCTTAATATTTTGAGTAACATTTTGTGCCATTGTAGGAGAGACTGCGCAACAGTGGGGTTTATATCGGCTGAGAAGAAGAAGAATAGCGCGTAAATGAGCAGCTATTCTTCTTCTTCGAATGACTGCACACATTTCTACTACGTCTTTTGGAATATATGCAGAACGTATAACCCAGTAACATTGCTTCTATAGATTACAAACCCATGTCTTATGGTCAGCTGACAAATTCTTATGCTAACAGATTAACGAGTCAATTCCTAATAAATGAAGTGAATTGGTTAGGTACTGGTTTAATTTGATAAACAACAAAAATTTCTGCATATGTATAACAGAATAAATATTATTATCTAAATATTATACTACACGAATTAGTAGGTATTAGTACATTACATCATCCATTCTATTAAAATAGCAAAGTCTTACACGTTAGAAAAAGACAGTAATAGACCTACACAAATACGTTCTCTGCAATAAATGTGCGGGAAAGAAAGAGACGTAGTAATAGCCGGAAATTAGCACTCGTCTATCTTTCATTTTACACCCCAAATTTTCTTATTCCAATTTCCTCTCGGTACGAGAGTTCCCATTTGACTGGTCTTAACTGAACAGCGGTGCGACATCCCGAACTATACTGAATGACTTTGATACAAAGTTTAAATTTGGAACGTATTTTTATTGACAGTTGTAACGTTCTTTATTTGAATATGTTTTAGAACACTCTGTCATTTGAAATGAGTCATTTTCTGATAAGAATGCCCTATTGGCTGAGACGTGTGCGCCTCGGGCCGCGCGGCCGATAATGCCATTTCCGAATGTAGATAGCGAATAACTTGGGTGTCGGTTTTTGCACTGGAGTTTTAATAATAAAGCATAGGGGGAGAGCGGCCGAGATATGGAAATGAGCGTGTGGAGAAGAGGAAATTTGAATTTATACACCAGCTAGTTTTATTCATGAGGGTGCCTATGACTTTTACCGAGATTATTTCGACATAATTTTAGTATGAATATGACTTTTATTTGTAAACGGAGAATAACTTTTTTAATCTGCTATCAACGTTGACTGGCTCATTGATGTGCTGGCTAGAGTGTATGATTTATAATTACCCAGTTAGTTTTTGTATAGATAATTTACCAAGATTTAATTTTTTGTTGTTGACAGATAGGTATTTGGATGAGGAGGCAATACTTCTGTTTAGGATAGTGATTTATTTCCAGTTTTCCATACCTTACGTTCCTTAGCCATCTTTTACGACTACCACGGACAAGAAATAAGATGGTGAATTGTGTTGCTCCGTCAACAAAAGGAAAGGGTTTATCAAAGTTATAACTTTACTAGTACAATAAAAAATTGACAATGATGAAATTCCACCTTAATATAGCTTACAGTAATCTGTGCTACCTGCATAGCAAAAAGTAATACAGAAAAATAAATAATATGGTTAATAAATTAATGATGCGTGCAGAGAAACGTTTAGCAATGGCAACTTTGTTGACGATTACTTTTGCGTCATTGGTTTTAAAACGAAGGCTGCATGTTGCGGTTGCCTTTCATGCAAAGCCATCGTAATAATGTATTTTATTATTTATTTTCGTGAGAATTTCTCTTCATAGAAGTAGGAGTTTTTATAAATATAACTACACTATAGTTTAAATTTTTTTTAAATCTCCATTTTTAGTTTGTATGGACTAAAAATGCACTGTGTTACGGACTAAATTACTTAAAAATAAAGAAAACTAAAATAAAAGTAACTGTCAGATCTTCACAGTATAGTGCGAGTTCGATTCCCGACTTTAAACAATACTTGTTGAGATCCCAAAATTGTTGTTCTAAGTCTGGATGTAATTTGTATCCGTTAAATTAAATGTTTGTAAGTCTCTTTTTTTTTAAGGTGGTGATTGTGAGTCACGGGTTCGTTTCCTATATAATATAATTCTTTGTGAGATCCTAAAATGATTATTCTAATGCCTAAATGTAATTTGTGTTCAAGTTCCACCAGATACAAAGATTGGTCCATTAATGTTGTTTTTAAAAAAATAACAATGTCAACTTTTCTGCATAGTAAGATAATCCAATTGCAATTCAACCGAGTGAAGAAGATTTTTCCAAATGCGGCTGTATTTATATATATCTATCTCTTCTCTCTAGGGTCTCTAGGTATCTCTTATTACCGCTTGCTTTTTTAGATGAGATGGTGGTCCAAGCTCTCTATTATATTAAAATGGAAAAAAAAATCCCTTACTTTTGAAGATCTTATATCTAGGTATATTGAAAATCGTCATTAATCATTCTCCTACGCTTATTCCAATTAATTGGGGTAGATACAATATGTACTCTTCTTTCATAGTACTTATTGTTAAAGTTATTGGCAATAGTTTTATGACCGGCCGCCTGCCAGACGTCAATTCTCCTGGGAAATGTAATTGATGACCAAACGGCGTCAAATGGAGTTGGCCCAGGTCGTTATAAGGCTGTTAGTCGTCTTTTACGACATCCACGAGTAAATTAAAAGTTGGTAGTATTCGTAGCCGCTACCACACAGCAATAATGTTTCTATATAATATATCTATATTGAAAATGTTTCTATATAATATATCTAAATTTACTCCTAGTAAATTGAAGCGTTAGAATCATTGACAGAATACCTACATGCCGATAATTTTTTACTTGTTCGCGAATGACGTAATAATTCTTGGGTATGGGAATTTATCGAATTTTGATATAATAATAGTTTATCATCTGTGATACAGGTTTCATTACAATTTTCTTTTACAGAGATATTATTTAGCTAAGTGCTTCAATCGTTTTTTAGGAGAAAAACATTAATTATAATATGTTTTGATTATTTTTGGCACGTCGCTGTAAAACATTAACAAAATAGATCATTTCATCACTTATTTTTGGTAACCTAGTGGTCGAAATGCATTTACGCACCACCCCTCGGAATGGGGAGTATGGGACTCACTAGCCTCGGGGCTAGAATACCCACTAAAACTTCCACTGCGAATTGCTGTTAGCCGAGATGGCTTTTACAGCTTAACCGGACTATGGGTGAGCGCTGAGGGCTCTCAACCCGGTAAATTTCATCACTCAGCTTATATATGTCCCTCTGCTGGCATAGGGCATCCATCACAATGGAAGGGAGATCGTCTTATAGTAAGGCAATTTCCTTTCAATTGTCTGCCTGTAATTGTGGACCACGTTCGCCAGGTTGGTACAGGGTTTTATTTAGGATTTTCCTTATCTTGTATAGATGTTATATGCATACTATATCATTTAGTTATCTCTTACAACACGTACGGGCAAAATAGGGGGTAAATTGTATTCTTACTCCGTCACCACACGGAAAATAGAGTATTTAATACTATTAAATCGCATTCATAAATAATTTATTCTGAGATATTTAATAGCATAACGAGTTTTTTTTAATTCTTTGAATACTTATTTTATGCTATCGTTTATAATATCGTAGTCATAAATAAAATTAGACAACAATACAAATTTTTATCGTCCGAACATTCTATTGCACAGGTTAAAAAAAAATAATAAGTAGATTCATTCATAAAAGATTCGTTCATTCATATAATGCAAAAAAAAAGTTCATTCAGTGGACTGCCTACACTCGTTATTGTAAACTAGTCTATAATGTCTTTATGTTATTATCCCGTGGGATTTTAGAGAGTGATGATCAATTTTACCATAAAATGGATGTCGTATTTATAACTGCTTTTGAAATATCTTTTTTTTTAATATTTTGAATTTTTTCATTTGCATGTTCAAGTCCTTTTAATGCCGTCCAGCTGGGCGGGCGTAGAAGTTATGTCAGATAATATCCATATAAATTTAAGCGAAAGGTTTTTTTCCTTTGGGTACTTGGACTCATTGTTTCTCGAAAATAAGTAAAACAAAAATGTTTGAGTATTAGCAATTTGAGCGAGCCTAAGAACCTGAAGACCTAAATCTTTACAGTAGCCTTCGACCTGCCTATGCCGCTAGTATTGTTGAGGTCAATAAGCAGCAATCACCACTTACTAAGACATGGGGTACCTGCTTGTGGCAGACTAAAGGCAAAAAAAAAAGAATAAAGCAAAAAATTAAGCATTTACCCCATTCGTTATTTTATATTCTGGCGCGCTTAGAACATATACCTATTCTAGTATTCTCTCAGGAAGAAGTTATGTTTTAATTCCGCCACATTTAAATTATTTTCCCTTGATGTCCAGTCTACTAGACTACCCATTGAAGATCGATCATCAATAGGTATTCTTTTCCCATTATTAGTTAGCCGCCTTATCTGCGTAAACCAAAATAATTTAGTGCCATTCGATTTGATTTCACAAGAGAAAATTGCGATTCTTACTGGTTACTCTTTTTCAACAGACATAATGAATGCACTGCATGACTCGATCCAAATTGGGTGCTCTATGGCAACGAGTTGGTTCCTCTAAGCTTTCAGGAGAAAAAGCCGTATACAAATACTCTAAGTAACTATAAATTCTTGCAGGCTAAAACATATCGCGGGTGACTGGATCGGGGAATTAGTCCGTCACCCGCCGAGAGGCCGACCGCGTGAGGAAAGACCGACATCCTACCCGAGGGGGGGATGTCGGTCGAGGAGAGGGTACTCCTCAGGGGTATTCCATCGGGCCGACCACTGACGTCAAGTCACTCTGCTTCGGTGGTCGGCCCAACGACGAAAGCGACGTCACGGGTGGGTTACGGGTGTGCGCGCTTACGCCCCTCTGTCACCCCGGATGGAGTGGTGCGAGGAGTGCGCCGACCGTAGCCCAACCCAAAAAAAAAAGGCTAAAACATATAAACTTAGAACAATCATTTGTGGGTCGCATAAAGAGTTTTGCTGCCTGGACATCGAACCCACGACGCTACTTATACCAACTAAGCCTTCAGTGCATTTTGAAGATGATATGTGCATAATAGTTGAACGATAAAACATTGACGCTAATAGATAATTCAGATAATCATCTACAAACACTAAGTTTAATACTTAGAAGTGCTTAAATTAAAACAAGTTACGTCGTAAATCCAATACAAATTTAATTATCTTCCAAGTAATCTTTATTTGTCATCATTTTTGATATTAAAACTGTAAATTGTATGATGACTTAACTCGATATTAATCTTCAAATATGCTTTTGAAGTAACTATCAATTCTGGAAACAGTCGTAATAATAAGATACGGAGTAATTGGCTACACAGTAATACTCGGTTATCTCCTGAGGCTGGTTATAAGATCAACTCCGGTAGCTTTCTAATTAATCTGTGGCCGTAATGATCTCTATAAGCACCCACCATGTGTCGGCCTCGGAATATTTTTACCCAATTAACTTGTTACATTCTCGCTTCCGAAAATGTCTACCATAGTTTTAGAAAAAAAATCAAAGGGATATTCTCCGAAATTCAACCATTATCGACCGTTACCTCCCAAATAGAGCGCGATCGAAACTTAAGATAAACCCCTTCACGTGGACTCTACTAATTGGTGCAATAAATTTGGGACAGCGCGACAACTCAGATAAGTCCACTCGAACCTTATTAGGACCTCTGGCTTCCGACCTGTCATAGACCGAACTTACGGACACACTTCACAGATCTGTCAAATTGAAAGTTGTCGCACAATCGATATTCATCTCTATCGACGCCAATTAAAGTGCAAACGCGTCTAGAATAGCATCCAGGGAATTGAAAGTAATAAAGAAACATCATCTCGTTTAAATTCCATTTTATAAATTTTAAAAACTCTCAGCAGGATGCACAGGATACTCGACTCTACATCGACTATTTAAAAATAAAAATCTCTAATGAGCAGCATTCGGACGCTGACATGCCGGTGACAAAATGTTGAAGGAATATACTTTTTGAACATTGAAAATCCAATCATATTAGTGTTTGATAAAGCAGAATTTTGTATATAAATTTTGGATTTTATTCATATCGTTAATATAGAGTCGTCGAGAGTGCGCAACCGTTTGTACCCGCGTCATGCGAACGGACGCTTTTTGTCGTTTTTAATTATATTTATTGTTCTCGTTATTTATTTATTGTTTTATGTTTTAAACCGTTCTCGCTACCGTGCGTGCATTTCAACGATTCCAATGGAGATAGCAGACGCGACCAAATTAGGGCGAATGTGGTTTCGGTGCATGCAAATGCGATGCTTTGCATACACATAAAGAAAAACGTTCCTCTCGATATTCAGAATGAATTCGAATGAAAACATCATTAATGTTATGCAAATAGTCTGAAGAAAGAATTTTACTTTCAAAACAAGGACATTTTGTTCTTCTGAAACATATATTATACCTATTATTTTATGATAATGTTAAAAACCAACTACAGCTTAATAATGTTCTTTGTCGTAGTAGAAATGAGAACATATCGTTAAAAACGATAACCTGAGCCATTATTTATCGATAATTGTTTGTAAAAAACCAAGAAATGTAGCACTAAAGTGCATATTTGCAAACAAAGGCCCGTCAATTGTATCCAATAAAATCGATGAGCTGGCGCGTCACTAGCCTTTGCACATTGGACAATGTGGAGAACTGTCAAGCAAGTCCAATACTACCAACTCACAGAAAACAGTGACATTCTTTTTTTAAATGATGCGTATTATCCTTTAACGTTTCATTTTCGTTATTCATTGGATACAATAACAGTTAATTATAATTTTGGAATAATTATTATTATTATTACTAATACTATTTGGTATTACTAATACTATTTTTATTAAAATTTATAGTGACTTTTATAGTAGTAATATTTGAAATTTAAAAGATATTATTAATTATTAGCATACTCAATCTTAAAAGCAATTGTCATCAAAACGTAATATATTAAAAGTTTGCACGTCATAATATAGTGACCACTCACTGGGTATGATACCTGGGTATGAACCATGGAAGTAATAAGTACTCTGTACAGAGTACTTATTACTTCCATGGTATGAACACATTACTTACGTTGTCGTAGGAAATCTTGATCATAAAACCATATTTAGCATAGCATGCCTAATTTGAAGTAACTAAAGGTGTAAAGAATCTAATATTTTGTTAAGAAAATTTCAACTCTACATTAGTAACAATAACCATTACAAAAAAAAAAAAAAATGATACTTTATAAATACGCGAATTAATTGATTCCTTACAGCCCTCTTTCACTTGATTTTTTTATTACCAAACCAAATAGTCTATGAAAAATTTGATTGAAATTCAACTGTCATTGACCAAATTTGTTCAGTTGTAGTATACAGGAGTGAGTACAGTTTTAATTTTGAATGAACGAATAGTTATAATAGCTCTGCGGGTTTCGTTTTCGTTCCTAGTAGTTGCCTTTAATAATTTATTCTTAAAAGTTGTGTATAGATATCACTTTTGTCAAATTGTCTGATTTATTAAACTATCCTTTAATATTTTCTCCAATTTTTTTTAAAGTGGAACTTCTTTAGCGGCTTTGTGCACTTTTTTGGGATGGTTAAAAAATGTTAAACTCGCATCAGGACACGTGACCTGATCGAAAATTCGTAAGACGGAGGGAGAGTAGACCGTAGGGGAGGAAGTAATAATAGAATATGTGTATAATATTATATAATATATTTACATACATACATACATATCATCACGCCATATCCCTTGCAGGGTAGGCAGAGAGAACAGAGTGCCAGAGAACTCTATCTCTGCATACTTCACTCGCTTCCTCAACATTCATAATTCTCTTCATACACGCTCGCCAGTTTCGGAGACTCTTGACTCCACCTTCCTTCAGTACATGACCGATCTGGTCTAGGTAGGTTAGTCTCGGTCTCCCCCGGTACCTACATCCTTCCAATTTCGCATTGTATATCTTCTTAACCAGACGTTCGTTCGGCATTCTTTCCCCATGTCCGAACCATCGCAGCATTCCCTTTCGCATCTTTACACCAATACTCTCTTTCATACCTACTCACTCTTACGTCGTCGTTACGAATGCGGTCGGTCAGCCTTACTCCACAGATTTGCCGCAGAGTTCGCATTTCGACCGCATTAATTTTACTTTCATACTCTTTTCTGCATACCCAACTCTCGCTTCCATACAGTAATGTTGGGACAAGCACTGCGTTATGTATTGCTACACGTGCCTTCTGGCTGAGGTGGTGGCTGCCGAGAAGTTGCCCCAACGCTCCGTTCACTCTATTTCCCGTATTCACTCTTCGCTCTATATCAGTGGTGTACCTTCCATCTCAGCTAAATCCACATCCAAGATATACAAATTCATCCACTTGCTGTAGTACATCATTACCTATTGTTACTCTTACATCTGTTCTAGCTTCATCTCTTTCAAAGACCATTATTTTGGTTTAGTTCACATTCACGCGTAGACCCCTTTTCTTACAATCTTCTGTCATTGTGTCGACTAGGGTCTGCAGGTCAGTCGCTGACTGTGCCAGCAGGACTGCATCATCTGCATATAGCAGAGCAGTGACCACTGAGTCGCCTATCTGCTCAACCTTTGTTTGGAGACATTTATCCAGATATATGATAAACAGCCTGGCTGACAGAACGCACCCCTTTTTTTTTTTTTTTTTTTTTTTTTTTTTTTTTTTTTTTTTTTTTTTACGCTGTGGAAACGCATTTACGCGCTAACCCCTTCCCGCCGATGTCGTGACGGGAGGGAGTGTGGGACTCGCCGTCAAACCGGAATACCCACTAAAACCACAGCGGCCCCCTTCCGCGCTTTTACGGGACGCCGGAGAGATCGTCTACTGACATTCGATCCCCGACGCCCCAACGTTTGGCCTTCTGGCCACGCCCAGTCGGTCCTCAAGGCGGTGGGAGTAGATGCGCATAACGGCGCCTCCCCCTACCCAGCCGCCGGCGGCGGAGCGATTCAGCGGGCGCAAGCCTCTCGCGTTCCCGCTCCGCAGCCTCCTTTCTCTCCATGACGGCCTCACAGAAGGAGGCCATCGACTCCCAGCACCTGTCGCTGTCGAGCATCTTTGAGATGATGGTCGACAGCGACAGGTCTCCTCCAACGACCGACGTCAGGACGTGGCGCTGGGGCCCCCAGGCGGGGCATACTTCCAGAGTGTGACGCGCATCATCTACTGGCGCGCCACACTCGTGACATCCTGGGGCCCCTTCTCTACCAATTTTATGCAGGTACTTACCGAAGACCCCGTGTCCGGTAAGCACCTGCACCACCCTGAAGGTTAGGCTGCCGTGCCCCCTACTAATCCAGCGGTGGAGATGCGGCGCGACCGCCTCCACAGTCCCCCGCCCTGCTACGGGGGACTCCAGATCCTCCCGCCACCGCCGGATGACTCCACTTCGGGCCACTTCCAAAGCTCTGCCCAGTCTCCTTGCGGAGACTTGCTCACCGCCGGCGCGCGCCACAACGCGCAGCCGGTAGGCCTCCGCCAAGGCCTTGGCCATATGCGGCCAAGGCGGGTCGCCCGCCAACAGTGTCGCTGCAGTCCAAGACACCGTACGATAGCCCCTAATGGCCCTCACCGCCATGACCCTCTGCGGACGTCGCAGGAGGGCTCTATTGCGGGCAGTGAGAGACTCCGACCAAATAGGGGCACCATAGAGTGCCATAGATCGCACAATTCCGGCGTACAATCGCCGGCAGGACGATCCTGGACCGCCAGTGTTCGGCAGAAGCCTACCTAGAGCCGCGGCCGCCTTCACAAGCCGCGGGACGAGCTGGGCAAAGTGTGGCCCAAAATTCCATGTAGGGTCTAGGTGCAGACCCAGATATTTCATCTGGGGCCGCACCGGCACGGCAACCCCCGACACACTGATTTGTGCTCCTCGGGGGGGACCTCGACGCGGGCCATGAAATAGGAGGGCCTCGGTTTTCTCCACTGAGACCCTCAGGCCCAACATACCGATCCGGCCTACGACGAGCGCGACTCCCTCGCGTGCCAATCGGGCAGCCCCCAGGAAGTCGGGCCTCCTAGCCGTGATGAGGGTATCATCCGCGTAGCAGATGACCCCCATCCCGGAAAGAAGCCGACCCCGTAGGAGCCAGTCGAATCCGACGTTCCACAGAACCGGACCGAGGACCGATCCCTGTGGAACGCCGCACTCCACCCGATGGCGATATATGCGCCCGTCGCCCCCCTCCCAGAGCACGTGCCTTCCCTCGAGGTACGCCTCCAACAGCCTCCGGAGATACGGAGGCACTCCATGATAGCGAAGCGCCTCCTTCAACGTCTCGTGCGGGAGACTGTTAAAGGCGTTCTTGATGTCGAGCGAGACCGCCAGAAGTACTTCCTTTTGGGCCACCGCTTCGGTGGCCAGGGACTTCAGGGCGGCTAGTGCGTCAATTGTTGACCGGCCGCTCCTGAATCCGTACTGACTTTCCGACAGTCCCGGCCCGATTTCCTCGAGGTGCTGGACGAGACGGTCCGCGAGCACCTTCTCGAACAATTTGGCCGTCTCGTCCAGCAGCACCAGTGGCCTGTATGCGGAAGGGGAGTCGATTGGGCGACCCTCCTTCCGCAGCAAACATAACCTTCCACACTTCCACCGCTCCGGGAACTGCCCGGACCTCAAACATACATTGAGCAGCTCCCGGAGTCCGCCCCCGAGGTATTCTGCGGCAATGCCAAGCACAAGTCCCGAGTCGGACGCCATCCGGACCGGGCGATTTCCGCTTTCCGCGGAGTCGAGAGAGGGCCACTTCCATTTCTCGGTCGGTGATGTGTGGAATGGAAGTCTCCACTTCCACCACCGACCGAGAAGCCATTCTAGGGGGAACATGTCCCATAGACCGCGGGAACAGTTCCCCCATTAGCCCCGACAGAAGATCCGAGTTCATCGTCTCGATGATGGGGGCGCCACAGGGTCGGAGCTTGTTCCGAGCCCGTTGATATGGGCGCCCCCACGGATCCCCGTCGAGGTCCGCGAGCATCTCCTCACGGGCCCTCTCCTTCGCCCGGCTGATGGCCAGCTGCAGATTCTTCTTCCTTGACTTATATTCCGTCCGCAGCTGACCCTCTAGGAGGTCATCCCGGCTGGCCCGTTGACGACACCGGACGTAAGCACGCCGCGCCCGATTGGAGGCCACCCGGAGATTGGCAATCTCGGGTGACCACCAATACACCTGTCGACGCGGCGGCCTCTGCCGTGCCCTCGGCATCGCCGCATCACATACTGCCTCGAGGGCGTTTCTGAACTGGCTTGCGAGCCCCTCTACGTTCGTAGGCAGTCGTCCTGTCATGCCCCAGCGCTGTACTATGGCAGACTCCCGGGCCATATCCATGTCGAGCTGGCCTATAGCCCATTTTGGGAGTCCGCCTCTTCTTCCGCGCCGGGGACCTTGGGGTCCCCTGGGAGTGGAGATCTCGAACCGTATGTAACGATGGTCCGAGAGAGTCTCCACCCCTTCTTCCACTCTCCAGTCACTCACCTCACGACACCGGGGGAGGCGAAAGATAGGTCCACCACGGACCCACCCCGGTGTCGCACGCAAGTGTGAACCGTCCCTCTATTAAGGAGAGACAGACCGGAGAGCAGGGACCACCTCTCAACGGCCGTGCCCTTGACGTTTGTGGCGGGGTTCCCCCACGCACGAGACTTCGCGTTGAAGTCACCGAGGACAACAATTCTCCTCGGCGACTGACGACGAACCGCGGAACTGATGGAATCCAAGAATATCTGGAACTCCGCCAGTCCGCGGTTGGGGGAAAAGTAAACGCCAATAATAGCAAAGTCTCGCCACCCCACCACAACATAACCATTGCCCCTTTCGAGTGTAGAGAGGGGAGGGCCGGCACCTCCTCGCAACAGGACTGCTACAACTTTCATATTATCCCCCACCCAATTGGGTGAATGGGGGACAAAGTAGGGCTCGCTGGCCACACACAAGTCTATATCCCACTCCGCCATGGACTGCAGTAGCAGGTCCTGAGCCCCGGCGCAGTGGTTCAAATTCGCCTGGAGGAAGCGTACTCTGTCTCCCATTTAGGTTGACATTTCGGCTTCCTCCTGGCCTTTACGGCCATTCACTGATGTGGTGGCCTGAGGTCCATGGGCCACCTTTCCTTTACTTTTCGATGGGCGGGCTCGACAGAGTCTCCCCCCCATCGTGTGCTCCTCTGGTTTTCCAGCGGTTGAGCACACCGCGCAACGCGGTGTGGCCATGCATGCGGCCGATTTGTGCCCGTTGCCGCCGCACCTGTAACAAAGTGCAGAGCGGTCAACAGCAGACAAACACAGCGGTGCCGTATGCCCCAACTCCAGGCACCGGTAACACCTCAGTGGGAGGGTCTCCAGTACCTGGACGCCAGCCGAGCTCCAGCCGACCAGCAGTCTCCCGGCGTCGGCGAGCACCTTCGCAGCGGCAACGGGGCATCGCACCTTTGCCATGCCCATGCCGCGGGGCCCACGCTGGACTGGTCCGACCTGGACCTCTGTGGCATCACAACCACATGCACGAACGACCGCTGCACGGATTTTCTCCTCAGTGGCGGAGTCGTCCATTCCGGTCACCCGGATATCAGTCCGTTTAATAGGGCGGACGACATCCGCCACACCCGCAAGTGCCATGCGGAGATTTTCCGCCAGCTTGTCCGCAACCTCCGCTGACTGGGACTTGGGCAACTGAAGGACTCTAGCCCCAGTCACCGAGCGCCTTACCTTGAGGCCCTCCTTGATTCCCATCCCCTGGAGATCTACTCCTTGCTCGGCGCGAAGCATCGCGTCGGCGTATGTCACTCCCTTCTTTTCCGCTTCCGGCTGTAGTTTTAGGATTACAACCGGTGAGCGCGGGGGAGCGAGCGCCGACTTCAGCTTCCTTTGCGCCATAGCAACCGGATTGAGAGCCGCGGAGGGCGCAGCAGCCGCCGAGGGCACTGCAGGAGGGGAAGACTTCTTCCCCTTTCCCTTTTTGACTACTGTAACCCAGCTGTCTGCGAGCGCAGGCTGGGCCAACGGAGCCACCCCTGAGGGGCCAGGAACCGGCTCAACAAGGGGCGCCGGTGCTGCTGTACGGGCAGTGGCAGTATTCTTCGCGGACTCCGCAGTTTTCTTCTTGTCCGCTGCCAGCGGCGGACGTACAGACTTGGCTGGGAGAAGGCGGTCCTCAATGCCCGCAAATCGTGCCGCCATCATTTCCCCGAGGGACTTAATTAGAGAGGACTTTAAGTCCTCTATCACGTCCACCTCTGGCGCGAACAAAGGTGCAGATTTCACCGGCTTCGAGGCCCGTATCTCTTCAAACTGCCTTCTATGGGCCTTGATCTCCGATTTTAGAGACTCGTTCTCCTTCCGAAGCCGGGTGACATCCTTGCGGAGCGAGAGCAGGTCGTCTGCTCCGGGACGCACCAAGAGAGCATTGATACAGGCCATCATGGCCTCCGCGCTCTCTTTCAGAATTTTCTGGTGCGACCCTTTGAGATGCCCAGAACTTCTAACTGCCCGTTGTATTTCAGCCATCTTGCCGTATCCGTAGCCCTGGATGGCTGCCGGCTCCAGCGTGGCCAGCTCATCTTCTTTAAAATTGCCACCAGTTGCTGAGACCATTGAGCAGACACTACCAGTATCGGAGTGACTATCATCACCGTCCTCCGCTGCCTGATCTTTACGGGCTAACTTCTTACGGGCCCGGGAGAGGCCAGCTTCATGGCCCTTGGCCTTCCCTTTTCCTCTCTGTGCCGTGCTTATTTTTGGCCTGGGCTCCGAATCACCATCGGAGACAGACCCAAAAATCTGCAGACTCAGAGAACTACCAGTTCTTTTGCCGGAGCGTAAGACACGACTATTCTCATGCAGATGGTGCGTGGGCGGGGCCATGATCACACCAGATGCCTCAATTTCACTCCCTATCAGCCTCGACTCCGCGCTAAGCGCCTCCTTCGCATCCACGCTAAGCGCCTCCTTCACATCCGCGCTAAGCGCCTCCTTCACGTCTTTTTTATTAAGGGGGGGTTTTTTTAAGTTTAAAGATTCCATAAGAGATCCCACGAGTACGGGGTAAATAAAAGTCCACCTGAGCAGGTACCCCTTTGCCCAGGTAACCCGATTTAGTATACCACGGAGGTCGGGAGGTATCCGTGGTTTGACCTCTAGCGGGTTGAGTAACTCCCCAACCACCCACAAGGGGGCGCCCCAAGGCGGTTGGTCGACGCCTTGGGACTTTGAGGTTTTTTTAGAGTGGTGTACTCCACGCGGGCCGGCCAATTAAGGCAAGCCCCTCACCTTCCGGCGAGTTCGCCGACGGTGGCCGAAGCCTGGCCGACTGGACGTGTCTCCACGAACAGTCGTCCCCGCCGCCTGAGACCTGCGTCGCCACTACTCGGAATAAGTCCAAGATGCCGACCAGGCCCTACCGCCATTTCTGGCTCCTTCCCTATGCCTACGGCTTCTGTCAAAAGACACTCGTAGACCCACTCCATGTCAGTTATCTGCCACCAGCGAACGCTCCCGAAGCAATTGGTCCAGGGGCGATCGCTGGGCCCAGGGTGCACCACGGGGAGGTTACTGACGTCGCACCCCACAGAACGCACCCCTGCTTAACGCCGATATTGACGTCAAACCAAGGCGACATTCCATCATCCAGCCGCACACAGGCTCTACAGCCCATGTAACTGGACTGCACAGCCTGTAGCAGTTTACCGCTAATACCATACTCCGGTAAAATGTCCCAAAGTTCCTTTCGTACAACCGTGTCAAATGCTCTCTCCAGATCCACAAAACTGCAGAAAACCCTATGACCTAGAGCCAGATGCTTCTCCACAATGTTGCGCAGAGAGAACACTTGATCCATGCATCCCCTTCCACTCCTGAAACCTCCTTGTATCTCACACAGTAAACCATCGGACACCATCCTCATTCTCCTTTCAATAATTTTACCGTACACTTTTGCTGCCAAATTGGTCAAGCTTATGGCTCTGTAATTTGCGCAGTCATAACGTGAACCCTTGTTTTTAAACAAAGGCACGATGACTGCGCTATTCCAGTCCCCGGGAACCATTCCCGAGCTCCAACATAAATTGTGGATGGTGTATTTTCATATTCTGGAAAATATACAGGAACTGTTAATTTGCTTGTCAGGGTCCAATTAATGTTAAATTCTTGTATACTTGACGGACAGTGAGAGACTGTAACAAAATATTATATAAGATCAGCAAGTATAAAAAAGTTAAATATTGTTGTAAAATTACAAAAAAAAAACAATGTATGGGGCTTAATTATAATCAAATTGTTAAGCTAACAATCTATACGACTGAATGACTTTGTATCTATGGTGAATGAATAATGAATGATGCAATATGAATAAATAACATTAAAAAACATAATATTTCAAAGAATTAGAAAAACATAATCACCGTAAACAATTAATTAGAGAAACGTATAGTATTTCTAATATAATTTTTCTTACGTCATTCAAATCTTCCACGTGTTCACTAACAATAATCAATCATTAACTCAATAGAATCTAAATAAATGAAACTAAATGAAAAAATAATTCACACAATTAATTTTCTAACTTATAGATCAACGAATCCCACATTATAACTTCCTATGGATTGTCTTAATTGTTTTAATTGTAGTATAGAAACCGATTCTGTTATTAATTATACTAAACTAGCTTCTGCCCGCGGCTTCGCCCGCGTACAAGGTTACTATCCTA
The DNA here is from genome assembly GCA_905163515.2 of Lymantria monacha. Classification (NCBI taxonomy): domain Eukaryota; kingdom Metazoa; phylum Arthropoda; class Insecta; order Lepidoptera; family Erebidae; genus Lymantria; species Lymantria monacha. The sequence continues at coordinate 9,552,094 of LR991081.1, read as the reverse complement.
AAGGTTTTCATCCCCTATTTTTATTTTACCCTTTAAGGGTAATATTTTTACGAAAATTTAATGTCATATTTATTTATATCTAGTCAATAGCAAAAAATAGTTCAAGTAGCAAAAATAAGTTTCAAGCTTCTGGCTGTAAAAATGACGATAATTTCTTACAACGTTTCATCCCCCTTTACAACCCTTTTTTGCATTAAAAAGTAGCCTATGTCCTTTGCCAGGTTCTAGACTATCTGTGTACCAAATTTCATTTAGATCGCTTCAGTAGTTTTGGCGTGAAAGAGCGACAGACAGACAGAGCTACTTTCGCATTTATAATATTAGTAAGGATTAGAGTAAAATGTCGTCCGTGTGGTGACGGAGTAAGAATACAATTCACCATCCCCGTTCTTACCCGTGGGTGATCGTAAGAGACGATTAAGGGATATGAAACACATATAACATCTATATCTATCAGATGATAGATATAGATGTTATATATATATATACTATATATATATATATATATATTATATATATATATATATATATATATATATATTATATATATATATAGATATATATAAGGGAAACTCGAAACAAACTCTATAGGTACCAACACGTCCGTCCAGCGTGGTATAGTAGGTTAATTTCCCTCCCACTATGGAGGAGGCTCGAGCCCAACAGTGGGACGTATATGAGCTGAAATAAAACTAAAATGAAGCTTCATCGGATTATCGAACTCTATATTAATAAATATACATCCATATTGTCATAGGCGATACCATTGTGTTAACTGTATTGTTTACTGTAAAAATACCATAGTGACGTCACATATTTGTACTAACGATAACGCTATAAAATGTACTTGGCAAATGGTTTGGCGATTGTAGCAGTGGGATCAGTCATCTGCGGCTAATAACCAAATGAAAAAAGGTTTGGCGATCACAGTTGGTGTTTTATGTTACCTACAAGAATGCTGCAAGCAATTTTAATCTGGATACTTTTGTCCCTACTGTATTAAATGAAAGAAAGCGGTTATCTTATACTAACATTATTCCACAACCTGAGTATTTTTGTGGTACACTTTACTGAAAATCTATCACGCCTATAGATATGTGCTTTAACATAGTAATTGTACTTCATATCTAGACGTGTTATCTGTAAAAAAAATATTTTATGACCATTAAAAACATTAACGTTAATAATTTTGTATTTATTGGATAGAATGCTATAGTACAACTAGCGCCATCTGTTAGAAAACCAAAGACTTAATATCGCTACAACAGAACTAATTTCAGTACTCAAATAAATTATGTCACAGAATTAATATAAGTACTAACCAATGTTTGATAAATAAAAAAATATCTGAAAATGATTGGTGGTATGAATTACTTACCGTAGACCATATAAACAATCCTATAAAAATAATTTAAAAAAATGTCTTAAAAATTATAATCCGTTAGAAAACTACGCGAGCCCTCACAAAGGTCAGCTTTTTGCTATTAATTATTAAAAAGAAACGGTTGTAATCATTTTTAATAACGTGGCATGTACTATGTAATAAAAATATAACAAGTGATATATGATAGAATTGAATAAAAATCATCGTCCAAACTAATTTTCGTAATAGACTAGACAATTTAGTTTATAGCATTAGAATAGGCACCCATCTTAAGTTTCTTAGTGGCGTCTCTGTATAAGTTGCGCAAAAAAGAAACTGCAATGATTTAACGAGAATCATTAGTAGATTGTAGTTAGAATATTTATATTAGAATTCTTTATGTGAAAAACTTGAATTTCTCCATGTTTACTTACTTATTATCAAGATTTATTGGACGTGATGTTAGTTAAATCAATATTGAATACCTTGATTTAATAAATGAAAACTGATCTTGTCATTAAAAAATATCTGCCGCCATAGCGTTTATATTGCTATTAAATGGAATTTAAACGAACTGGTAATTTTTTAATGTTTTATAATTGCATAGTTTTGCAATTGATAGAACAGTTGTAAAGAAATTTTACATACCTACGTTTCATCTTTATATTTTATTTTCGCACTTGCTTGAAAATCAGAGGCTCTATCGTTTACGGTTACAGCCTGACTGTGACTCCTGGTCTTGTAGAGATCCATGAGATCCTGGTCTTGTAGAGATCCATGAGATACTTTACCATGATAGGCCTGATGGCTTCACGTAAACACAGTCAAAAAGCACCCCCACCATACATTTTGAATTAAATTATCATTAGATGTTTAAGAAGTGAAAAGTTTTTTAAAAACTATCTAGTACCTCTATATTTATATTGGAAATGGGTAAAATGCATATTATTTCTTATCTTAGCTAATAAAAGACAATATATTTTACATTTTCCAGTATAATAAGCTATTTTTAAAGTTTTTTTTTCTTTTCTTATAGTGGTAAATGAGCAAGCAGCATACCTGATGGTAAGTGTTGTTGCTGCTCATGGACTTTTATATACATATCAGGGGTGCAGCTAGGCTATTGCCTATCAACTAAAACCCACCCAGAAAGTTGGGTTTACGGCTCTTTCGCTTATCGAACGAAACGCAAGAGCACATTTGTCATTACTCAAATGTCAATCAGATGACGAGAGGTCATATTAAGAGTACCTATACGTAATCGTAGAACATGCATGAAGACGAGTGTTAATGAAGCGATGGAGGCCAGGATCTGGACTTGTGGCAATCCATATTCTCTGCCTGCCTCTGTGGGCAACAAGCGTGAGGCTATGTATGTATGCAGACGTCGATTTTCTGCGAGAGTGTGGTTACTATCCTGGACTGTAAACAGTAATCTGTTAATAGCATACCGCTACTAAAACTATGTATATATTTTATTAAAGACTCCCAATCTTTTATAAAAACCCAATTACGAGCGAAAAACTGATTGTCACAAGTGGGATTCGAACCCACACCTATTGTAAATCCGTTCCAATCGTGCTGCCACTTACACCACCGTGAACTATTGTAGGACATTCAATTCTCGCATCGTATTATTGACAATCATATTTCGCACGTAATCGGATTTTATAAATAATAAAGCATATTAAATGCTAAATTTCAGTAATTGGACTCCATCTTTTATTAAATATTACAATTTTCGTTGCACTTATTATGTAGCAGTATGAATATTGCCATGTTTACAATATTATCATATATGTATATATTTTTTTAAATGACACCACCCTTTTTTATTTTTTTATTGGTGGGCTATGGGTGCGTCTCGCCCCGCCAAATCGGTCCGGGGTGACGGAGAAGGCGGCGCGTGACCCCATAGACCCACAGTAAAATCCTCTCTCTTCGCCGTGCGAGCGGACCACCGGTATCCGATCTTTGTCTTCGGTGGTAAATAACACCACCCTGCACTAAGGAAATAATCTAAGGAAATGACTGCACAGATGGCGTAGTGGTTAAGATACCGCCCTTCCGTGCCAGTACGTGGGTTCGATTCCTACGCGGGACAATACTTTGTGCGATCCACAAAGTGTTGTTCTGAGTCTGGGTGTAATTTGTCTGCGTTAATTGCATGTTTCAAAAAGTTAAAGTCCCCCGCAATACAAGGTTTATTTTCTTAGTGCAGGATGGTGTTTTAAAAAAACAAAAAAAAAACAAATCCTCGTATTGCGGGGGACTTTACAAACATGCAATTAACGCAGAAAAATTACACCCACACTCAGAACAACACTTTATAGATCGCACAGAGTATTATTCTACGTGGGAATCGAACGTACGGCACTGGCAAGGAATGTGACTTAACCATTACGCCATCTGTGCAGTCAAAACTGAAGAAGTTGAAACTGATCGTCATTAGTTTTAAATACCCTACTATAAATTACAAAATTAACGTTTTCATTTAAATTTTTGAACATTTATAGATATGTATAAAACATGTAGAAATTACGTATGTACTGTCATACGTTTTTTCTCAGTAGCCGGGCCTGGAATGCAATTATATTACCTATGATGTTGTTATTTAATACTTCCGAAGTATAAAGTACTGGTCGCGGTATTAAAAACACAATTTATACAAATTATATTTAATTAGTATGATATTTATTTGTATCCGAATACACCGCGTTGGTCGACACGACAGAATTCACGAATTTTAATTTGGTCGCAATGTTTATACGATACTTTTTAAAGATACCATTCGTTACTGTACAAGTTTATTTATGGTCATTACAAAAAAGTCTGGATTGCTGTATGGTAGTTCGGATTGAGAGCCCTTAGCGCTCACCCACAGTCCAGGTACAGTTGTCATGGCCATCTGTGGTTACCAACTAAGACACACAAAAAAATGGCTGTTTGGTTGAGGCTACGAATACTATCAACTCTTACATTGCTTGTGGATGTCGTAAAAGACGACTAAGAAATTTACATCGGCTTGGGTCAACTCCATTTGATACCAAAGTCAAGAACTGCATTCTCAGGAAGGGTTGACGTCAGGCTGGTCGCTTTTAAAACTATTGATAATAATAACTTTTGCAACTTTTATGATGAAAGAGGAGTATACTTGTATGTTGTTTCCACCACAGATGATTATAATAAGAGCAAAATGATGATAATGAGAAGACAATTCTGAATGATGACGAATAAAGTAACTAATTATAATATTCGTTTTCTTAAATGGTATGGAATTGAGTGAACCACCATTAGGTGCGTAGACAATTAAAATTATGAACAATGATTATTTAAATAAATATTCTCCGTGTGGTGACGGAGTAAGAATTCACCACCCCATATCTTACCCACGGGTATCACCCACGGGTGATTGTACGAGACGACTAAGGGATATATAGCGCAAACAACATCTATGCGAGAGAAGGAAAACTCGAAAGAAAACCCTATACATACCAACACGTCTGACCACCGCGCTATAGTAGGTTAATTTCCCTCCCATTACGGAGGATGCCCGAGTCTAATAGTGGGACATTTATTGGCTGTGATGATTTAAATAATTATATCCAATAGGTAAATCGTTATGGTATAATTAAATGGTTTTTTATATTTTGGACGTCCAAGATTCAGTACGTCAGTATTGGCAAAAAAAAAAACTAATATCAAATTACACCATTTATTATGTTTAAGCATCATAAGGGCACTTCTATATTGGCAATTCCACATTTTTTTTAAAAATTAATCTAATAATCTACCACCGAATCCCAACGCGATCACAAGCGGCAAGAACTGGTAAGAAACTCAACGGGCTCGGCAATTTTTAAGTAATTTCTATTAAATAAAATTGTATGCAATCTGTTTAATGAATATGAGCTCCATCTTGAAGCCCTTCAAATGAGGATATATTTCTTACTTTAAAAACATAATAAAAATAAAAATTGGCTGAATCAGACCGCTAACTACTAGAACAGCTATCAGGCGATATAAATCAACGATAATAATTGAAATATGACTCAAGTAAAACCGAGGGCAAACTGCGCTAACCTTATCTATAATAATCTTTATTATTTTATAAATTAATTTGCCGAAAAACTTAGTACATAATGTCAATTGCTTGATAAGCTATAATTAAAAAAAAACACAAAGCAGTCACGAGGACTGGCGATAGAAGTGAAAACTTCATTATCATCATCATCACAGCTCATATATGTCCCACTGTTAGGCTCGGGCCGCCTCCGTAATGGGAGGGAAATTAAGCTACTATACCACGCTAGTCAGACGTGTTGGTATAGGGTTTTGTTTCGAGTTTTCCTTCTTTTGCATAGGTTTTATGCGTTTTATATCCCTTGGTCGTCTCTTACGATCACCCACCGGCAAGATAGGGGCTGGTGAATTGTATTCTTACTCCATCACCACACGGATCAGTGAAAACAACTCTATGAAAAAAAAAACAAAAAATAAAAATTGTGTGCCCAGGGGGGACCATACAATAAATACACATATTAAATATATTATATTATACATATATTATATTATTACTTCCACTACTACGGTCTACTCTCCCTCCATCTTACTAATTTTCGATCAGGTCACGTGTCCTGATGCGAGCTTAACATTTTTAGCAATCCCAAAAAAGTCCACTACGCTACTAAAAAAGTTTTCACTTCAAAAAAAGAACGCATGTAAATGGAAATGATAAAAGACAATGATTTTCGCTATATACAATATATTTTTTATATTTCCCAACATTACTGTATGGAAGCGAGAGTTGGGTATGCAGAAAAGAGTATGAAAGTAAAATTAATGCGGTCGAAATGCGATCTCTGCGGAAAATCTGTGGAGTGAGGCTGACCGACCGCATTCGTAACGACGACGTAAGAGAGCGAGTAGGTATGGAAGAGAGTATTGGTGTAAAGATGCGAAAGGGAATGCTCCGATGGTTCGGACATGTGGAAAGAATGCCGAACGAACGTCTGGTTAAGAAGATATACAATGCGAAAGTGGAATGATGTAGGTACCGGGGGCGACCGAGACTAACCTACCTAGACCAGATCGGTCATGTACTGAAGGTAGGTGGAGTCAAGAGTCTCTGAAACCAGCGAGCGTGTATGAAGAGAATTATGAATGTTGAGGAAGCGAGTGAAGTATGCAGAGATAGAGTTCTCTGGCACTCTGTTCTCTCTGACTACCTTGCAAGAGATATGGCGTGATGATATGTACGTATGTATGTAAAATATATTTTTTTAGTATGATTAATGCAACCCAGTTGATACTTATCCATATGTTATCGCTTAAATAAATAAAATGAAAATTAACAAGTAAAATTAAATTAATACGACTATGGACGCCGTGAGCGGCTCACCACTAGCGTTAACATTTTAACTGATCTCCCGCTTTATCAAACAAACCGAAATTCATTAAAATGCTTATAACAATTTATAGTATACTTAACTGGCCTAACGACACGTTCAATAAAGTAAACATGTTTGAAATAGTATAAAATTTCACCCGCCCACAACATTCGAGCAAGTTACGTACGCTTTTTGAAATAACCGGTCCTTTAAGAACTTTGTCAAAGTATATATGCTATACGAATCAGAAGTATACTGCATACAATATATCTAAAGTTTATTGTGACATGGTACTTATTGTTGTCAAGTGTCGATCTCGAAATTCGGTAGCTAAAAGTAATTTGTGAAATTACTTTCTTAGAATTGGAGTCAATTAAAGGGTGTATGTCTCTCAGCTTGGCGATTTCAGACAAACTGGACTGTTCGATTTGTTTTTTTTTCTAGAGGAATGTTTGTTTAAAAGTTGTAGGTATGGTCGAGAGTTTTACAGATAAGAAATGAATGTGGAATAATTAAAATACGAAAGGTAAAGCAATCAGGCATAATGAAAACACAATAAATTTAAGAAAAGTTGCCATTAACCATAATTTACTGGTTCAACGTAAACAGGCATATTCAAATTTTTTAAAGTGAAATTCGTGACGGCACGGGAAATAATATATTAATGCACAGATAGTGTAGTGGTTAAGATATCAACCTTCCGTGCCAGTGCCGTGGGTCCGATTCCTGCGCAGGACAATACTTTGTGTTGTTCTCAGTTTGGATGTAATTTGTCTGCGTTAATTGCATGTCTGGAAAATCCTCCGCAGTACAAGGATTATTTCCTTAGTGCAGGGTGGTGTCTTATTAAAAAAATAAACTATATAAATATATATGCTTTCTTTCAATCATAAAATCCTGAATACGAAGGTTTCTGGAAACGAGTGTGATCAATATAGCCCGAAAAGTTAGTTCTCCTGAAAGTCGAATTAAAACCCTATGCCAACCCGTCTTTCCAGTATTATCTAATAGCCTATTTTTCTTCATCTAGAGAATATCTGTACTCCAAAGTGGGACCTATATGAGCTGAGAAGAAAAAGAATATATAATGAAAGTATTTTCTTACTATTTTTCCAGTGGCACACACTGTTGATAGCTTGCATTCCATTCGATGCCAGACAGAGCCGGCAGCTTAACTTTCTGGGTGGGTTTTGGTTGGTAGACAACGGCCTAGTTGTAATATTGGTATTGAAAAGGTCCAGTCGCGGTAGTAACACCTACCATCAGGTATGCTTCTCACATGTAAGTCACGAAAGCAATAAAAAAAAATTTTGGAGTACGTAAATATTAGTTTATTGTTCATTAAACTATCTGTCTGGTGGTGGAGTAAGAATATAATTCAGTATCCCATTTATTATTCATGGGTGTCATAAAACACGACTAAGGCATATAATATAAACAGATAACATCTATACAAGAAAAGGAAAATTGGATATAAAACCTTATAATAAACCGTCTGACCAGCGTGCTATAATGGGTCGATTTTCCTTCTATTGTTGAGAAGACATGTGCTCAGGAGTTTTATCTATGGGGCCGTCCATTAATCACGTGAGATTTGAAAGGTGGGGTAGGGGTTTGACAAAAATCACGAAATGTCACAAGAGGAAGGGAAGTGAAGAACTACACCCCGTAGTAAGATATTACGTGTAATTATTTTTTCGTCATACGCTGAGATTTCTAAACTGAAAAGTGGCGTGTAATGTGACTTTGACTTGCCGTTGCCATAGGTGATCTGTATAGACCTCTTTGGAAAGTATAAAAAGGCAAAAACCAAGCATATAATGAGCTATGGGCTACTTCTTTGTAGGTACTAAAAATTCACGTGATGTTGGTGGGGGTGGGGAGAGTCATAGTCTTAAATTTCACCACGTATCACCAAGGGAGAGGGGGGTTAAAAATGCTAAAAATAGATCACGTGATTAATGGATGTCCCTATATGAGCTGAGACGATGATATCCATTAAACCCATAAAACTACTCGCTTATGTTGTAACGTCATAGTAACTACTGAGCCTTTCGCGCCATTAAAGATATAAAGAAGGCATTCGTAATTGTAACGATAAGATCCTCTATTGGTTGAAATGTTATAATGTAAAAAGCGGGCGTGCGCTGTTTACGTCTACTGAGAATCGAACCCTACTAATTAGCGAATGAACGAGTGCACAGTTAGTTTGCAACACCTGTATCTGTGTAATGGGTGCGTCAACAAAAAAAAAAAAATTAAAAAAGAAACTCGCCTCTATATATTATATTTTATTACGGTGTTAAGAATTAAAAAAATTGTTTCTTTCCCGCGATTGTTTTATTAGTCTCTCAGAGCTCTACTCATTGATGCCTCAATCACTACGTAATTAGTCCTCATCGTTATACACGAAGATATAAGAAGTATTTGAACCTTGATTTTCAATAGGTAATTGTAGAATGGAGTTCTGTGGTAGCGGCTACGAATACTACCAACCCTTACTTTTCTCGTGGATGCTGTAAAAGACGACTAAGAGCCTCATAACGACCTGGGCCAACTCCATCTGATGCCATTTGCTCAACAATTACATTCCCAAGGAGAGTTGACGTCTGGCAGGCGGCCGGTCATAAAACTATTATCAATAACTTTTACAATTTGTAGGTACTATGAAAGAAGAGTACATATTGCATCGACCCCAAGTAATTGGGATAAGAGTAGGAGAATGATGAATTGTAGAATGGAGTATTTATCGTTTGCCGGGTGGGCCACTGTAGAAAAAGATCGCGTTCCAGTGACCCACTCGCACGGCGTCGAGACGAATATTATAGAGCGGGTCTACGGGGTCGTGCGCCGCTTTTCATGTCGCCCCGAACGGATTAGTACCGTAGCCCGCCGCAAAAAAAAAACGTTTTACCTCTGGACTAATCACTACATTTCACTACACTAAACCATAAACATGAGTAAGAATATTTTTTATTTCTTGTTCTCTTTTACTCTAAGTCATATTCTTTTTTGTTTTGTGGGTGTCAAGTGGAAGTAACGGGCTTTACTTCTCGGTTTCAATATAATAAATGTGTTATGAATGCACCGAACACACTAGAATTATTGTCTATGAAAATAATGCAAAATTTTTTGTTATTCAATAATTCATTGGACTGAGCTCACGCGTTTTTATAACTTTTACATAAAAAGCCAAAATCAAGATAGTTTTTGTATTTTCAACACAATTAATTTAATAAATATAATAATATTTACCGGCTTTTAACGTGGTGGTATTTTATTTATACTTTTCTGAAATTTAGAACATTTTTCAACATTCATAGTCACCAAGACTCCTTAGTCCCCACGTGACTACGAATGTTTCGCGTACAACAAATCATCGTTTTAGAGAGCTTTTTCTCTACTTGATATAGTATTAGTTATTAAAAGCTTTATGTTAGGTTAAGGCTCACATATAGGCCCCTTTACTTCTGTCTAATTCGTGGTGCTGTACTGCTGCACTTTTTTTTTTTTTTTTTTTTTTATTGTCTACGGTGACAAACGAGCAAACAGCACACCTGATGGTAAGTAATGCTGTTGCACATGGACCCAGCAACACCAGGGGTACAGCCAGGCCGCTGCCTACCGTGAAGGAAGAGCTCTTCTTAAACCTCGTTTGAAGAAGGACATGTCATAGCGCTCGGGAAACACAGCAGCAGGTAGTTCATTCCAGATCTTGCATGTACGTGGGAGAAATGATCGCTGAAAACGTACGGTCGAGGACCATATCGTTTCCAGGTGAAATGAATGAACCCTGCTACGGTGTCGAGTGGTACGGTGGTAAAATGGTGACGGTGGTACCAAGTCAAACAGTTCCTCAGAGCACTCCCCGTGAAAGAGCCGGTAGAGTACACAGAGTGACCCAAAGTCTCTCCGCCGCTCCAGCGACTCTAGTCTGTCCGTGAGATTGGGATCACCGACGATTCGAACTGCCCGCCTTTGTAGGGAGTCAAGTGGGTCTAGCTGATATTTAGGCGCGCCTGCCCAGAGATGAGAGCAGTACTCCATGTGAGGACGAACTTGTGCTTTATATAGCACAAGAAACTATTATGAAGATTCTATTATGAAGACTAGTCGATTGTGCTGGCTGACAGGCATTACAGTGGTGGGAATATGTAGTAGGATTAGTTCTAAAGGTAAAGGGTCTCGTCAAAGGTTTTTAATAAGACGATTAAATACATTGTTTTGCGCTCAGTACTTTGTGTTCGTAATAGGTGTTCGACATTAAGGCGGCGGGGCGCTTCATGGAAACGGCGATAACTGCAGTAACAGTCGCCAAGATCTGTCTTTTTGTCGTCACCTCGCCATATTGGTGGCATTAGTCATTTCGAAAGTTTAATACGGCTGTTAAACTGTATTCAGACAACAGTCAAGAGCGAGAAGCATGGTACGTTCTATTATTTGTTACCTTTCGAAATGAAACTGAAAATTCCAACCAACCTTTTTGTGTAGCCAAAAGTAGGTAGAATGGGAGTAGTGAGACACTACTTACATTACTTTAGATTATCAGAAAATAGTGAGATATTGCTTTCATAATGTTAAGCAAATAAATGTATGATAAATACAGTTTAATCTATTCAAAAGTGATTGATGAATAATTAATTAAAACATTGCCCTGTTCAGTCTCAATTACATCGTATGTCTTTACAATATACCCTGTCTTTGTTTTGTATATGAAGTGAGAATATGTGTACTCGTAAATTCCCGCGGCTTCACATGTGTAGTTCCAGTTCTGGCGGCCAGTTTCGTTCTCGAATACCAGGATAAAGTATAGCCTATGACATCAACCTTATGTTATTTGCTAATAATGTAGCTTACCGTTAGTGTGAAAGATTTTTTTTATATCGGTGTAGGAGTTTAGAGGCGAAAGCGTAACCAACTAACTTACAATATCGGTTAGGACTGATGTCCTAACTGATATTAATTTAAGGTAAACCTATCAAGGTTTACCTTGAAATGATCTTGAAATTGAAGTTTAAGGTGAAATATGAGTTCACCAGAAGATTCTTGAGAACTAATAATCGCCCCTGAAGTATTTTTTCATATTTCAATTAAAACTTTTTTTTCGAGATCTTCAAAAGTTACTATATTTTTTTTCTCGCCCTCTATTTGACCATCTTCAGGGTTTATCTTGGTACATAAGGTGACTTACAAATTTTAAAGCATACGCCTCCACATAAATCGAATGATGTCGCAAAATCTGAACATATAAGAAACGTAATCGATCATATAAAAAATCGATTACGAAGAAGCGCGAATACGAAAAGCAAATAAGCATAACTCATTGAGCAGTGATCAGTATCAATGTTATTAAAATGGCCAGCGGAGTCGATTAATCGGAGAGAAATAATAAAGTGAGCGGCGAATCGTTAATTGCTTTGCGCAGACATAAAACATTAAGTCCGATAACTTACTTGATCAGTGTTGCCAGTAGTATCAGTTTATAAAAAATAAAATGTATTAAGTTTGGGAATGTGAACTGTATTATATATTCATTCATTCATTACAGCTCATATAAATCCTATTGTTGGGCTTGAGATGACCCCACAATAGGAGGGAAATGGAGCTACTATACACATTGCCTAGACGTATTAGCATAGCGTTTTCCTTCTTTGGCGATATTGTTTGCATATGTGTGTCTAATAGTCATCTCTTAAACACGTAGCTGGTGAAATGTATTCTTATTACGTCACCCCACGAATATTATATATTTTGTTTATTCAATATTTTAGTATTCTATTGTGTTATATTGAATATTTCTGCTGCATGTGATTAAAAATAATAACTGTATTATTCTAAACAGCTGCAAGTCTTGCGAGAATATTACTGCAAGACTTAGTTTTGCATTTGATAATATGACAAAGTGTAATATGATTTTGTAAGTTATGAAGAAAATTGTACAAGATTTGGTTATATTCAGATGGTTAAGCATAATACATTGTTATATATTCTAACGGAGGACTTTGTATCCATGGTCATGAATAAATGTTTAAAAAATCCTCTAATATAATCATATCGTTGGTGCAGTCTAGATTAGTTAATCATTATTTTGGAGTGAATCTTGATAGTACTATTAACTGCAGTTTATATATGTATATATAAACTAACATTGAAATAAACAGGTCTAAATCTAGTATATATTTTCTGCAAAGAGAATAATTACACATACATACATGTCATCACGCCATATCTCTTGTAGGGTAGGCAGAGGGAACAGAGTGCTAGAGAACTCTATCCTTGCATACTTCATTCGCTTCCTCAACATTCATAATTCTCTCCATACACGCTCTCCGGTTTCGGAGACTCTTGACTCCACTTTCCTTCAATACGTGACTAATATTAATCACGTATTGAAGGACCTACCTACCTAGACCATATGGTCTAGGTAGGTTAGGCTCAGTCTCCCCTGGTACCTATATCCTTCCACTTTCGTATTGTATATCTTCTTAACCAGGCGTTCCTTCGGCATTCTTTCCACATGTCCGAACCATCGGAGCATTCCCTTTCGCATCTTTACACCAATACTCTCTTTCATACGTACTCACTCTCTTTCATACGTACTCGCTCTCTTACGTCGTTCGTTCGTTCTCTGACCGATCGCATTCGTAACGGAATGCGATCGGTCAGAGAATAATTATTATTCATCATTATCATCGTCATCACAGCCCACATATATCTCACTGTTGGGCTCGGGCCTCTTCCGTAATGGGAGGGAAATTAACCTACAATACCGCGCTGGTCAGACGTGTTAGTATAGGGTTTGGTGTCGAGTTTTCCTTCTCTCGCATAGATGTGATGTGTGTTTTATATACCTTAGTCGTCTCGTACGATCACCCACGGGTAAGATATAGGGTGGTGAATTGTATTCTTACTCCGTCACCACACCGATATTATAATATTATAAATTTTGATTTATAATAAACTAATCTATGAATGATTCCTAATGTTTACGCGAGTTATATATCAAATATATTATTTTTACGGATTTTTTGCCTTTGTATTTGGTTTTTTAATTTTACCTTTTGAACACTTTACAGCATTCATGGTCACGGGACGACTGAAGTGCCTCACGTCCAACAAGTCATAACTGTAATAACGATGGGAAATTAAAAATCAAATAAAAATGCGACATAATCCGTAATCTACTAATTTGTAGTAAGGCAATCTGATAAAATGTTATTCCTAATCTTATCACTCGGAATTATTACTTTTTTTACATCACAGTGGCTTTCATAAATAATATGACGCGTGGTCGCAATAGATTACTACCAACCTTAATAAATAAATAAATAATATGAGCGTTGTCAAATTTGATGATGCCAATAGTCCTATGATTTGTGCCATTTTTTTCTATAAGTACCTACCATGTTCTTTTTCTTTCTATTGGTAATTAATAATACAAGCCCGTTATCCGTGTGGTGACGGAGTAAGAATACTATTCACGACCTCATATCTTACCCGTGGGTAATCGTACGAGACGATTAAGGGATATAAAACGCATATAACATCTATGTGAGAGAAGGAAACCTCGAAGCAAAACCCTATACTAACACGTCTGACCAGCGTGGTATAGTAGGTTAATTTCCCTCCCATTATGGAGGAGGCCCGAGCTGTGTGGTAGCGGCTACGAATACTACCAACCCTTACTTTGCTCGTGGATGTCGTAAAAGACGACTAAGGGCCATATACCATATATGACCTGGGTCAACTCCATCAGATGCCATTTGGTCAACAATTACATTCCCAAGGAGGGTTGACGTCTGGCGGGCGACCGTCATAAAATTATTGCCAATAACTTTTACAATATGTGCTATGAAAGAAGAGTACACATTGTATCGACCCCAAGCAATTGGGATAAGAGTAGGAGAATGATGATTCCATATCATCATTCTCCTACTCTTAGGGTAATCGTAAGCGACGACACAGGGATATAAAAACGCAAATATCATCTATGCAAGAGAAGGAAAACTCGAAACAAAACCTTATACCAACACGTCTGATTAGTGTGGTGTAGTAGGTCATTTTCCCTGCCATTACGGAGAAGGCCCGAGTCCAACAGTGGGACATATATGGGCTGTAATGATGATGAGTACAAGCCCATTGTTGCTTGTTCTCGTCACTAATTATTAGTTTGTTCACATTTTAGTTTCTTCAAATCCCCATGGGTGGGGAATTGTGTTCTTACTCTGTCACTACACGGAGAGCCGT
Source organism: Lymantria monacha (assembly GCA_905163515.2). Classification (NCBI taxonomy): domain Eukaryota; kingdom Metazoa; phylum Arthropoda; class Insecta; order Lepidoptera; family Erebidae; genus Lymantria; species Lymantria monacha. The sequence continues at coordinate 9,537,094 of LR991081.1, read as the reverse complement.
ATTAAACGGTATCTTTTGGGATTTTTTGTGAAAAATTAAAAACATTCGTAAAGCACTGTTATATAATATTCATTATACTCCAGCAGTTACTCTGTATCACATTACATGGGATGAAATGGGTGAACATGTAATGAAAATTGTAAGAAATTAACTAAAAAAAAAACGTTTTAAAATGTAATATATAACATGATTGTAGAAATTATTGCAGCAGTGAGCACTTAGCTTTCAATTAAGCGAGCAAAATAAAGATATTCGCTGACATTGGAAAGGCGTAATATAATTTCGCTCTAACTAAGCAAGCTTAGGGCTGACACTGCCTGTTGATTACTGTGGGAAGTATAATATATATTTTTCATCTATATCCTAAAGTGTAGGCTGGAATGTATTATGTACATTTCAACCGGGATGTTAGTGATTATGTGATTGAGAATTTTGTAACGGAAATTCCAAAAAATAACACCTTTTGTGTCAGCCAAGATTGAAGTCTCTTGATCATCATTTACAGTCTTAGCTTAAGCCTACAGAAGAATAACTGATAACTGAATGACCGTGTGTTACTCTGCAAAGTATCTTCGAAGAAAGTTTTATGATTTTGTCATAAGGTTGGAGTCACCAACTTATTATTTACAGTGCCAACCCTAAATGGAGGTTCAATTGGCTGCCTGGCAAAGTGCCGTTGCCTGTGGGCTAATTAAAACATCAAGCCAGGCAGCAGACATGTTACTCCGGACAGACGATCTTTCACATTTTGTCTTAGCTGTCAAATAATGCCCGTGGCGATTCAGTGAGATTCATTTTAGAATGCCGACTTTTCGAACGTAATTAAAAAAGAAAAAACCAGAATATTAAATTTTAACTAAATAATTTTAAGAGATTTTTAATTATTAATTATCGATTTAGTTCATTCCTTGAAATTTAAAAAAAATACAATATATAAATTTAGTGAATATAATTTTACTTAAATGGAATTTTGGTGGGAGCGTGAAATGACAAATGATTTGCAGTCTTATTTTATTTATTATTTTAAAGTTAGTTTATAGAATTTTTGCATAGTTGTGTTATCCGTGTGGTGACAGAGTAAGAATATTATTCACCAACCTATATCTTACCCGTAGGTGATCGTACGAGACGACTAAGGGATATATAACGCATACAACAAAACAAAATATATAAAACCTATGCGAGAGAAGGAAAACTCGAATCAAAACCCTATACTAACACGTCTGACCAGCGCGGTATAGTAGGTTAATTTCCTTCCCATTACGGAGGAAGCCCGAGCCCAACAGTGGGACATTATGTGCTGTGATGATTATGACATAGTTGTGTGGTAACGGTTTCATACTTTTATCGCATCATAAACCTTTGCTTACTAGCGGATATCATAAAAACCCTTAATGGGTTACAAACAGTTAACATTATAACAAAAGAAGAAAAACACGAAACAAAATTTTAAGACCTGAGATCATATTCATTCCTATTAAAGAAGATTCGTGCCCTAATAAGACGTATTTAGTTTGAAGAAGTATGATTAGAAAGTGTTGAAGTATCTACCTATTGTGTATATGACATATAAGAGTGCTTTCATATTCTGCCAAAATATCCACTTCGAGAAAACCTAAATTGAGCACCTACTCATCTATTAGCTCTTCTTGTTATTTATTAGTTTTGGAAAACGCAAAAAAAGCAATTTTTAAAGTTTATTTTGTACTTATTTATAAGGTTAATTGTTTGTTATTTAATCTAGAGGTCGACTTTAGTTATTCGGACATTTTGGCAGAATGTGAAAGTACAAGAAGATATGTTATTTCATATTTGTAACACTTTAGCATTTGCTTTGAGTAAAAATATCATAAAATTTCATCATATTTATTTAATATAACACGCTAAACGAAATATTGAATACAATTTAAGAATAACATGACATTTTAGCATTCTCATCAAAATATGATTTACTAAGTCAATGCTAAGCATTATTAATACTTTAACTTCTATAAAGCAAAGGCAATAATATATTCAGCCTAACCAAGTAGAGTATCATAATAAAGTTTAATCATGGCACTAGTTACAGTTCGGACTTTTGCGTCTGACAAATGAATCGATATCGTGGGCGTGCGCTGATTAGTTATAGGTGGCACTTGGTCATTACGCGACCGCGCCCGCTCACAACTGAATTTAAATTAACTTCGGATACACATTACTATAAGCTCATATTAAGATTTATAAATTGAAAGCGAGTTTGAAGTGAGTTAAATCAAAATTTCTGGAGTTCCTTTTCGTTTTGATATTAACAATGTTTATCTTTATAAGGAAAGAAAACATGTATGTAAGACTATACCCATGGGAAACCAAAGAGCCATTATGGTAAGATAGACTAATTATTCTTCTATGGGGAAAGCTTGTGCCCGCTGAATGAGATTGTCTGTCACGTTTATTATGTTTATATGAACTCAAGCAAAGCTGTAAAATCTTTGATGTTGCTTTTTAGCTATCTTGTGATATTTTAAAATGTTATATTTTAATAATTGCTGATGTTTTGATAAGACCGCTGTTGATCATAAATGCTGAAAGCTATTCAAATCTATGGAATAGTAAACATCATCTCCTCCTCTCAGCTTATATAAGTCCCAGTAGGTACTGGGACTTGACCTTCCTTTTTAATGGGAGGGCAATTGAACTAGTATACCAAGCAAGTCAGACGTGTTGGCATAGAGTTTTATTTCAGGTTTTCCTTCTCTTGCATAGAAATTATCTGCATATTATAACTACCCTAAGTGTTTTTAAGACATTCGCGGGCAAGATTACTGACAGAGTAAGAATTAAGTTTTGTGATTATTTTTTTGGAGTTTACTCCTTAAGAATCGATTTTCATATAAGGCGCCCGGCCCGGTATGAGAAAAATTTGAAGAGTAAAATCTAGCGATCGAATGACCTCGTTACGTTTTAGGTGCGCTACCTATTCTGCGCACCTTTCACTTTCTGACGTGAGATAATACTTCACTGAACAGTTTTAATAAATGTAAATATATATATATATATATATATATATATATATATATATATATACATATATATATATATATATATATATATATATATATATATATATATATATATATATATATATTATGTTTTTGATAATTGTACGTAAGGAGTAAACTCCAGTCGTGCGTCGGAGCTGACACACACACTATTTTTTTGTGAAAAAGAACAGTTTACACATGAAGGCGTGAAACTAACAGATTCATCCACGCTTACATATATGCATTTAACAGCTTTTTTTTCATTCCTTGTTTACACGCGAGAGACGTGAAACCCGGGGGCTATCGAAAGAATAGCCAGGCAATTCCCTTCTTTGAGAAAGTGGTGGACATATCCACCAGTGCAGTGCGATATTCATGGATGAACAAAGTTAAATTTTAATCCTTTACCTATTATTATATTTGAAGTTCTGATATTAATATATCATATAAATATATATATTCTGATATTAATATATTATTATTAGTATCTTGGATGTGGATTTAGCCGAGATGGAAGGTACACCACTGATATAGAGCAAAGAGTGAATGCGGGAAATAGAGTGAACGGAGCGTTGGGGCAACTTCTCGGCAGCCACCACCTCAGCAAGAAGGCACGTGTAGCAATACATAACGCAGTGCTTGTCCCAACATTACTGTATGGAAGCGAGAGTTGGGTATGTAGAAAAGAGTATGAAAGTAAAATTAATGCGGTCGAAATGCGATCTCTGCGGAAAATCTGTGGAGTTAGGCTGAACGACCGCATTCGTAACGACGACGTAAGAGAGTGAGTAGGTATGAAAGAGAGTACCTATTGGTGTAAAGATGCGAAAGGGTGCTCCAATGGTTCGGACATGTGGAAAGAATGCCAAACGAACGTCTGGTTAAGAAGATATACAATGCGAAAGTGGAAGGATGTAGGTACCGAGGGAGACCGAGACTAACCTACCTAGACCAGATCGGTCATGTACTGAAGGAAGGTGGAGTCAAGAGTCTCCGAAACCGGCGAGCGTGTATGAAGAGAATTATGAATGTTGAGGAAGCGAGTGAAGTATGCAAAGATGGAGTTCTCTGGCACTCTGTTCTCTCTGCCTACCCTGCAAGGGATATGGCGTGATGATATGTATGTATGTATGTATATTAATATATTCTCACAAGAAACAGATTGGAAGTGAAAATAAAATGAAACGTAATTATTATAGTAAGGTCTTGTTTTATGAAATTAATCGACTGTTGCAAGAAATAAAAAATGATTTAGGTTTTAATCTTTCGATTCTGCATTGGATTTTTATTAGCTTATAAAAATAAATAATTGGCACTTCTTGTTTATTGTTGAGAGATTATTATATTTTCAACAGTTGTTAATGAGGTATGCGATCTGTACGATTCAGATGAGTAATATAATGAATGTACTTCAATCTTTAACCGTATATGAGGCGAGTGACCTACATAACTTTTTGCAGGTAAATTTTATGATCTCAATGCATTTGTAGTCTGTTAAATTGGCTTAATTTTTTTAAATTGCTTTATTGAACGTGTTTTGGCGGGAATATGGCAATGTCATGTCACGCTTTTTATTCATTTAGTGTTTTGTAATGTTATATTGAATAATTTTGCTGATATTAGATGGCAATTGGTAGAGTTTGTATTGACTATGAATCATAGTGGCTGACTATTAAGGCAATATGAAGAAATGATAAATAATAAGATAAAAAAAAATATTAAGAAAAAATCAATAGTCAATCGTTCGACTGACTATAAGGGCGACTAAATTTAAATAAATAAAAAAAAAACGTTAAATTTTAAAAGTAGTTTTGATTATGGAGTTTTAGCGCGAATATCGAAATGTCATGTCACACTCTTGTATTATATTCATTTCTTTAGTGTTTTCTAGTGTTATATTGAATAATTTTGCTGGTATTTTATGGAATATGATACAATTAAAGTGATGAAGTGTAATGAATATGGTATAATAGTGGTTTACATGTATTTTCATATTTTGACAAAATTCCCAAAAACATCATTGATTTGGTTATCAGCGCCCGATTAATGGTAACGACTTGACTTACAGACAGACAATGACTATTAAGGGTACACAATATAAAGAAGAGATAAATAATATAACTTGATTTATACTCAACAAATATTTGTTTAAAATATAAATAACTTTTTTTTGTTTCAATGACAGTTAGCAAAAAGGCTGCTGCCAAGATATTTTAGTCTGCTACGTAAAGTTAGATGGATTTCTTCCGCCATAGTTTTTAACGAAATTAAGTCCAATTTGGCTATGATACAAATGTGACCTTAGCTATGATATAAATGTGACTTTTAGGTCCTTAATTTATGTTATTTTTATTTATAAAACTATTGAAAATAACTTTTGCAATATGCACGAAGAGGAGTATTGCGTCGACTCCAAGTAATTGGGACAAGAACTCCTGTTCTTGATTGAATGATGAATTAAATTGACGATGGAGTAAGAATTCAATACATCACTCCATAACTTGCCTGTTTTTGTCGTAAAAAACAACTAAGAGATAAAGTATGCATAGGTATAACATCTATGCAAGAGAAGGAAAATTGAAAACAAAACCCTATATCAACACGTCTGACCCGCGTGATATAGTTGATAAATTTTCCTTTTGCTACAGAGAAAGCTTGAGTCCATTATTGGAATGTATATGCACTGAATAGAAAATATTTTATTATAATATAAAGTTTTTTTTTAAGATAACTCCCAGCACTGAGGCAATAATCGTTGTATTGCGGGGGATTTTACAAACATATAATTTAACGGATACAAATTACACCCAGACTTAGAACAACAAATTTTTGGATCGAACAAGTTATTGTCTTGCGTGGGAATGCAACCAACGATACTAGCATGATAAGTCGGTTTCTTAACTACTACGCCATCTATGCAGTTAAACAAATAATAAAATACGAAACATTTTTTATTATAATTTAATAATTAATATATGTAGGGTAGTTGATAATTTTTTGGTTCGCGGTTGGCTTGGAGCCAGCAGACACTTGCGTTGGGAGTAACGGTCGCGTATGCATATATTATGTAATTGCTATGCCTTTTGTTAACTAAAGCCGTGAAATCTTGGTATTTATAATATAGTGCGTCACCTTTTGTTTTGTGTGCCGTTAATGTATGCGAGTTGATTAGAACTATATATTTGTGAACATTTAAGTGAAGTTATGTGTGCAACTAGCAAGCCCGAAGCCCTGAGTTGGACGAGGCCGCTGTCGTCACCGCGCCTTTGGATACAAAGCTAAGTGACCCCTCAGTTAGGTTCTATTTGTCTGGCCAGACCGAACGCTGAGTTAGGTTACGTTGTAGCTGTCTCCGCGGTACCTACTTGTAAGTGTTACAATTATCGGTTCTTGTTTAGTACATTTAAGAGAACTTTAAATAGCCTTGCGTAATCGCAAGCCACTGTTATTACCCATTTTGTTACCCTCACTGGCCTGGTGTTACTTTCCACTGCGCATCCTAGGTTAGCGGGGAACGGTAATGAACATTATCTTCTTTCTACGTTATAGCGATTATGTTCCTGTTAAGAAAAGTTTTCTTTAAAAGTTATTAATTTAAGGAACTTAATTGAAGTTGCTCTTATAAAATAACATTATCTGCTGATGTCAATTAATTGTTATGTCGCCAGCGGAAAAGGTAGGGGTGGTGTTACATTCTATTCTTACCTTATTACTACAAAAATATATAATGATAAATAGCATAAAAATAACAAGCAAGAAGTTGGCTGTTAAAAATATATCAATTAATTTTTTTTTTATAAACCTGTCTTCGCTATGTATTTAACTTGTTAGTTAGTTAACAACCTACCAAAACAAGCTACATTGGTAACCCTTTCGTCATAGATAAAATCAGCAGCATTGGTGGCCAAACACACGACGGTAAGCTCAAAACATAGTGGGGGGAAATATGCAAAGAATCTAAATTGGCCGAAAAGGGTTGCCCTGGTATGCGTCGATCAGATAATTAAAAAAAATAATTAAATGATGTATAATTCATGTTCTGTAGTCATTTACTCGTGTTTTGTACGCAACGCGTTTCCGTTTGTAATTTAATTATGACAAATTTTAAGTCGTTCTCATTATAATGGTCCAGTTTAATTAGTTTTGTCTCGAGGTGTGGAATTACAGAAAACTATTTGAATACGGATATGTTAGTTTTATGTCCCCAAATCTTATTTATAATCTTTAAAAAAAAAACGAGCGCTATACAACATTCCTATTTATGATAAGTGTCACTATCTACCCAGGTGGTAAAATATAGTTTTGTGCTCGGGTTTCACTTATTATCATTTTGATACCCAATTTGCGTTATTTAGCAGGTTCTACTAGGCAATAAGTAATCCAAAGATTTCTCCTATGTTCTGTAAGAATAGACGATTGCAAGTACCCGACTAGAAATTTTTTCGTCTTCCTTAGCAGGACCGGACCGATCTGGACCAGATAAGGTATGTAACGCAGAAGATATATCTGAACCCGATCAGGAAAACCTGATCGGGTCCAGATCAGGCGTTCCTGATCGGGTCCGGATGAAATTTTACTGATCGGGACCAAATCAATCATCTGCGTTATATATCTTGCCTGATCTAAAACGAGTATGCCCAGGCCGGTCCTTTTAAAAAACATGAATATCTTAAAGAATATGTGTAATTGGTAAAAAATTAAAAATATAAATTAATGTATGACGTAGGCACCGAATTCCAAATGCAGTGCTATATTCTTATCATAGAGAGTCCCAGTGAGCCGTTCCGATTATGGCGCAACCACCAGATGCCAGCGGCTGCAACTGTCGCCTGAATTTCTCAATCATGACCTGATCGATCTGTTTTAATCTGATTCGATAACAACTAATTTAATATTAGGCCATGTCATTACGCTTCGGAGAATCTTAACACCGCGATTCAAATAATGACGTCATTTTACTAACGCCATCTATTTATTATGACCCAAAACATTAAATGTTATTATTAGAATGGTTGTTACAATATAATATTTCTATCTATCTATGTTTTCAAATGTTAGGTACATTTATATATATATATATATATATATATATATATATATATATATGCTCCGATGGTTCGGACATGTGGAAAGAATGCCGAACGAACGTCTGGTTAAGAAGATATACAATGCGAAAGTGGAAGGATGTAGGTACCGAGGGAGACCGAGACTAACCTACCTAGACCAGATCGGTCATGTACTGAAGGAAGGTGGAGTCAAGAGTCTCCGAAACCAGCGAGCGTGTATGAAGAGAATTATGAATGTTGAGGAAGCGAGTGAACTATGCAGAGATAGAGTTCTCTGGCACTCTGTTCTCTCTGCCTACCCTGCAAGGGATATGGCGTGATGATATGTATGTATGTATGTATATATTATTTATTTTTGTTTTTTACTTTAAATATAAATTATTTTTATATTATTAATTAAACATTATTATTATTATTAAATACATATGATTAATTAAAGATTTCAGATTAATCTCCTCTGATGCAAATACAATTTCGCCGTGGCATAAATATGACAACCATGTCACTTTTTTGAATTTTGATTGATATATTTTTGTGTTACGAAAACTGTTTCTGGTTCTGATATACTACAAGCCATACTATATACTTGTGATATTTCACATCAGGCTATCCTTATTTGGTCCTGGAAACATTTCACTCCGGTCACTCATTCACACCAGGCTATCCTTATTTGGTCCTGACCTGGTCCTGATCCGGTATGCCTTACCATACTTAATGATATTTCACATCAGGCTATCCTGATCAGGACCAGACCTGGTCCTGATCGGGTTTGCCGGATCCGGCATGCCTCATTCTATCCTGATCGAGTCCAGATACATGATCTGGTTGAACCATACTTTTTTTTTCTAGTCGGGTATAAGGAGTGCATATCTTTAGTTATTAATTCGTTAAATGCATTGTTTTTTTTTTTTTTTTTTTTTTTTTTGTGACGTCACAGTGAAAATCTCTTTATGAAAGCCAATACATTAAAGTATGATATTTCGAAGAATATTGTATGGAATTTTCACGAAGAAATATTATAAAATACGGCAATGGCAGCAATTATTCAGACGTGCCTCGGGAAAAAGTACAATTTCGGTGCCCCTCATAACTTGGTGCTGGATCATTTGTAATCCAAAAATCAAAGTTTAGTTTAGTTAGATAATAGTTTTCCCAGATAACGCTGGGAGGGTGAAATGATAATTCATTTCACATTTTTGGAACACTGAAGGTGAAAAAAGCGATTTATTGCGAGAAGTTTGGCTTATTTTGATATTAAATAATAAAAATAAATGTATGTATTATCATATAAAAAAATCTCAAGTGTTACCTCGCAAATTATGTACAGAAATAGTGTTTAAAATTTTCAAAGGATCGGTGCACTAGTTTTGAAGTTATGAGGGGCACCGACTTTGTAAACGTGAGTTGTGGGGAAAACTTTTTAAAGTTTTACATACATACATACATATCATCACGCCATATCCCTTGCAGGGTAGGCAGAGAGAACAGAGTGCCAGATAACTCTATCCTTGGATACTTCACTCGCTTCTTCAACATTCATAATTCTGTTCATACACGCTCGCCGGTTTCGGAGACTCTTGACTCCACCTTCTTTCAGTACGTGACCAATCTGGTCTAGGTAGGTGAGTCTCGGTCTCCCCCGGTGCCTACATCCTTTCACTTTCGCATTGTATATCTTCTTAACCAGACGTTCGTTCGGCATTCTTTCCATATGTCCGAACCATCGGAGCATTCCCTTTCGCATCTTTACACCAATACTCTCTTTCATACCTACTCGCTCTCTTACGTCGTCGTTAAAGTTGTTCGTTTTAAAGTTTTGAATATTGAAAATTAATAAATTAATAAAACATCTATTAGCAAATTTTATCGGTTAGCTTACACTGAATCTTCAATGCCAGGTTCATAAAGGATGTTGCTATTATCTATGATGTCTAAAGCATCTATTTGCTCCTATCTACGATGAATCCTACCTTCGTTCATTTATTTTTCAGCTTCCTGCTCTGCCTGTATCAGGTAAGTATAAAAATCCGACAGGTATAAAAATATTCATAACTAACTGTGTGGTAGCGGCTACTAATACTACCAACCCTTACTGTGCTCGTGGATGTCGTAAAAGACGACTAAGAGCCTTATAACGACCTGGGCCAACTCCATCTGATGTCGTTTGGTCAACAATTATATTCCCAAGGAGGGTTGACGACTGGCAGGCGGCCGATCATAAAACTATTGCCAATAACTTTTACAATATGTAGGTACTATGAAAGAAGAGTATATATTGTATCAACCCTAAGTAATTGGGATAAGAGTAGGAAAATAATGACAGAATTATGACAATGAGCAGCGGGTTTTATCATCCAGTCGGATATTCTTTTATATCCATCACCAAACCTGTCTCTTGTAACATTATATGCACAGGATACTAAGTCTCTCTCAGAATATATTTTATGCTATATCTATCAAGGCGTTGGTTGGTATTTTAAGTAGGTATAGTATAAAAAAAAATTGCTTCTGTGTGGTGACGGAGTAAGAATACTATTCATCATCCCATGTCTTACCCGTGGGTGATCGTATGAGACGACTAAGGGATGTAAGAAGCATATAACATCTATGTGAGAGAAGGAAAATTCGAAACAAAACCCTACACCAACACGTCTGACCAGCGCGGTATAGTAGGTTAATTTCCCTCCCATTACGGAGGAGGCCCTAACCCAACAGTGGGACATTTATGGGCTGTGATGATGATGATGATAAAAAAAGATGCAAGAGAATCTATTACCTACTATTATTAAATAGCTAAATTATTGCCTATTTGTAAATGGCGCTATTGTTTAGTGACGAAACTTTATTGACTACGGATTGAGACGTTAAGTTCTTCAGAGCGCCGCCAGTTAGTTCAAATTACCGCGTAATCCGAATAACTATTAGCGCTTCTTAACTGTAGGCTAAGCAACCAGCTCTGCTATGGCCAATAAACTGGTATATATTTTGTAATAACGTATGCGCATGCGTGTACAGTGCTTTTCCGGTAGGTACCCCATTGCTTATATCTCGTTTACCCAGTGGGTGGTATTAATTTTAGCTTTGTTTTAAAGGAAATGTTTGATAAGAACTGTTCAACATATATATGTCACGTTGAATCTATATTACTATAGTCCAACTGATGAGTTTTGTTTGTTTGGTTGTGTTACTCTCAGAAATAAGTACCTACTTCGATTTGAAAAATATTATTTCTATCGAATTGTATGTTTATCGAGAACAGTTATAGACTAGAACGTAATATTATAAGATATAGCAGCAAAAATGTTTAAAACATTGCCAAATCTGGAAAAATAGTAACAATAAAATATAATTTTCGATGTAAAGACGGAGTAAGAATATAATCGTGACTAGATAGTAACGGAAGGGTCCGTTCCATGGTATGCTAGGTTAATTTACTTCCACGTGTTGAGGAGGTAGAAGTCCAGTAATTGGGTCAATGAGTTGAGATGACAATGTTGATGAAGATTTAGTTAATTCGTTACTAAGTAAGCATTGTTCTCATAACAATGATCGTAATAACAAATTCATATTAAACTGCCATTGAAGTATTATGTACTGATATTGTTATAATATAACATACATACATACATACCATCACGCCATGCAAGAGAGCACAGAGTGCCAGAGAACTCTATCCTTGCATACTTCACTCGCTTCCTCAACATTCATAATTCTCTTCATACACGCTCGCCGGTTTCGGAGACTCTTGACTCCACCTTGACCGATCTGGTCTACGCAGGTTAGTCTCGGTCTCCCCCGGTACCTACATCCTTTCACTTTCGCATTGTATATCTTCTTAACCAGACGTTCGTTCGGCATTCTTTCCACATGTCCAAACCATCGGAGCATTCCCTTTCGCATTTTTACATCAATACTCTCTTTCATACCTACTCGCTCTATTACGTCGTCGTTACGAATGCGATCGATCAGCCTAACTCCACAGATTATATAAAAAATGCAATAATTTAAAATAAGGCCGTGTGTGATCAAAATAATAATATGTAGTCATTAACGAAGCTACGGGAACAGCTAGTCAAATATATATATCTTCTTGACTTCGATGAAAGCAGTAACCAGCAGCTACTCTTGAAATAAATGAGTAATTAATGTACCCGAGACGATACAGACGCGGCATACGAATCTCTGCATTTAAAAGTATTAACATTGATTATACCGGGCGAGTTTTTAGTTGCACACAGCAATTAGTGTGTGTACAGGAAACCACAGCTACCCATGGTTATGTTGAAGCTACCCCATAAAGACTTATATGGACTGAATAATAAATTTTATTGCAAGATGTCTTCATAGGCTTTAGATGGGAGTAGAAATTTTATTGCAATTTATTGAGCATCTGTTGACCATTTAGTTTTATTTATGTGGTTATTTTTTCTTAATTTACTATTTACTAATATCACTATTTGATACAAAAAAAAACAGACCGTTTTCTGTAAAGCCGATTTAAGAACATAATTTTATGTGACAAAGTCATATGAAAAAGTTGATGAAAAATTGAATGTTTTATAAATTGAACAAACATGAACAATGGAAACCACATTAATTTTTCACTTCACTTTATAAACAGTTCACATTAAATTCTTAAAATTCAAGAATGGTCAGACCGATGGTTCTGCGCTCTCACTTGCCCGCTCAGTTTCAGGCTGAACTTGGCACTTTTTCGTGCGTGCAGCCAACGTTCATCGATTTATAAGACGTTATCACGACGAGATGAGACAAGAGAGATGAGAGAGAAATTGGTCTACTATGCCAACCTTGGAATTGGTAAAGAAATTTATTTATTTTTAATTGCTTTTGTCAGAGAACGCCGCTTGTTTTCTGCTAATTCCTTCCCGACTAGAAATTTTTTCGTCTTCCTTAGCAGGACCGGACCGGGCATGCCCGATCTGGACCAGATAAGGTATGTAACGCAGAAGATATATCTGGACCCGATCAGGAAAACCTTATTGGGTCCAGATCAGGCATGCCTGATCGGGTCCAGCCAGTCCAGATTAGGCGTTCCTGATCGGGTCTGGATGAAATTTTACTGATCGGATCCAAATCAATCATCTGCGCTATATATCTTGCCTGATCCAAAACGAGTATGCCCAGTCCGGTCCTTTTAAAAAACATGTATATCTTAGAAAACACGTTTAATAAATAAAAATATAAATTAATATATGACGTAGGCAGCGAATGCAGTGCTATATTCTTATCATAGAGAGTAGAGTCCCAGTGAGCTGTTCCAATTAAGGCGCAACCACCAGATGCTAACGACTTCTACTGTCGCCTGAATTTCTCACTCATAACCTGATCGATCTGTTTTCAACTGATTCGATAACAACTAATTTAATATTAGGCGATGTCATTACGCTTCGGCGAATCTTAACACTGCGATTCAGATAATGACGTCATTTTTCTAACGCCATCAACAATTTATTATGACCCAAAACATTAAATGTTAGAATGGTTGTAGTAGTATTATATTTATTTCTATCTATGTTTTCAAATGTACCTATTATTTATTTTTGTTTTTACTTTAAATATAAATTAGTTTTATATTATTAATTAAACATTATTATTATTATTAAATAAATATGATTAATTAAAAATTTCAGATTAATCTCCTCTGATACAAATACAATTAGACCGTGGCATAAATATGACAATCATGATATGATACTTTTTTTGAATTTTGATTGATATTTTTTTTGTGTTACGAAAACTATTTCTGGTCCTGATATACTATTTATTATACATGGTTTACCATATACTTGATGATATTTCACATCAGGCTATCCTTATTTGGTCCTGACCTGGTTCTGATCCGGTATGCCTTACCATACTTGATGATATTTCACATCAGGCTATCCTTATTTGGTCCTGATCCGGTATGCCTTACCATACTTGATGATATTTCACATCAGGCTATCCTTATTTGGTCCTGATCTAGTCCTGATCCGGTATGCCTTACCATACTTGATGATATTTCACATCAGGCTATCCTTATTTGGTCCTGACCTGGTCCTGATCCGGTATGCCTTACCATACTTGATGTTATTTCACATCAGGCTATCCTGACGTGGACCAGTCCTGGTCCTGATAGGGTTTGGCGGATTCGGCATGCCTCATTCTGTACTGATCCGGTCCAGATACATGATCTGGTTGAACCATACCTTTTTCTAGTCAGGTTTTAGTCCTCTTATATGACGCAGACGACTAAGAAAGTTTTGGTGACGATTATATTCTGTCTGAACATTCTGTTAATCTATCAAATGTTCTGTTGGACATAGATTTCCCCAAATGAGGATAGTACTCTAATCTAAGGCAATATCATCATCGTCATCCAGATTTAATTACAATTACTTTGGGTCGACCCAATATGTGCGCCTTTTCCTTCGTACCTACATTATTGCAAATAGTATAGGCAATAATTTTATGACCGATCGCCTATCCGACGTCAACTCACCCTACG